>PRKT01000001.1:1979018-2061136 GCA_003671525.1 Saccostrea glomerata | reverse complement strand
GGGGGGGGGGGGGGGGGGTAGATTCGAACTCCAGCACCAATTTTTTTTTCTAAAACACCAACACTTTCCCCAACTATTTAAGCCTGTACTGCAACATGTCTTTGGAAAGTGGGGAGGGGAGCTAAACCTACGCAGCAGTGTCTGATGTCTATACTAAGTCTATCTTTGGAAAAAAAAGGGGGCCCGCCCGGTTCCGACGCCTTTATGGATCTCTTTAAAAGTATGCAAAATATTTAAAAGAGTCTTTTTTGTTTAATAATTAGCATTGTAAATTCCCCCCTCTGACAAGTTGTGTGAAATCATTAATCCACCCTTTATAGACAAGATTTTCAGCATTATTGAATCACACGTTATGCACATTCTTTAATTGCAGACTTATGTGTCATCATGTTTATTAACTGCAGATCTGTATCTCTCCGAAAAATATATATTGATAGACTGGAGAGCTACAGTGCCACAGAGCTACAGATCTGCAGCTACATGTTTATAAAATGCAAATATATCTAATCTTGGTATTTTTAACGACTTGCGTTTAATTTTTATTTCAGATCTTTGTTATGCTCCGAAATTCGGAGCAAAAACGACATCTGATTTTAATCAGATTCCCTTGATGGCAAATAAGGGCGGTCTTCGCACAAGTGAAAAATTCGCAAGAGGTTAAACATCGATATATCATTAGAGCTTTATTATTAAAATGCGGGATATACATTCTTCCGAATTATATAACACTTGTAAATAAATCTCTTTTTGTATAATTCTGATTAGAAACATAACTTCACACGAATAAGTTGTAATTTTAATTGGATTTAATTGAGGATGTAAATTCATACTAATTTTTTAAGCAATATAAGGGATATCTGAGCTAAAAAAAATATGCGATTAAGTGTAGATTAAGATGATACTTGCTATCTACGTTCAAATTAATTTTTTTCATGAATTTGAACTTTGATATTCCCAAGTTTCTGTGGGTTAAATTGACGTTAAACTGCATCTGATATTTTTTATCCGATCCGGAAATAAATGTATATATACATGTGTTATTGTTTTCAATCTCGAATATCTATGAAACCTCAAATCTCTTTTTGTATAATTCTGATTAGAAACATAACTTCACACGAATAAGTTGTAATTTTAATTGGATTTAATTGAGGATGTAAATTCATGCTAATTTTTTAAGCAATATAAGGGATATCTGAGCTAACAAAAAATATGCGATTAAGTGTAGATTAAGATGATACTTGCTATCTACGTTCAAATTAATTTTTTTCATGAATTTGAACTTTGATATTCCCAAGTTTCTGTGGGTTAAATTGACGTTAAACTGCATCTGATATTTTTTATCCGATCCGGAAATAAATGTATATATACATGTGTTATTGTTTTCAATCTCGAATATCTATGAAACCTGATTGATTTATATTATTGTGTAAATTACAGGAATTCAGATCTTTATTTAAAGCTACAAAAAAATAGGATTCTCAGGATTTAATGAATATGTTCCTTTGCGAACACTGCATCTAAATCTAACATTTTTTCACAGCACTTATTTCAACTTTTTTAATGGATACGGGTTAATAATAACTAAGTTTATTAAACGTTTACTTTTTTATATCAAAGGGAGCAGTAAGTCGGAAATGTGTTACAGCTCTTTTCCCCAGACACAAAAAAGAAAATTGATGAAAATTGGGACTGATCAGAAGTGGCAATATATCAATAAGGGCCGCCACGCTAACCATTTTTTGCTTTGCAAGGAACCGATAGAAATGACCCCCCTCCCTATTTTTTTACAATAATTTCGACGAATCCCTCTCACCCAAAAGCCCCCCCCCCCACCAAAAAAAAAACCGTGTTTGAATTTTCTTGTTAACTTACGTCGCTTCCTAACTCCGTCGTCTTTTGATGTTTCGGAATCCCTGACAGATAATTAATTCGCTGCATTTCATTTCCGGAAATATGCATAGCATTTCCGACATTTTTTTTCTTCATTTCCGACATTTTTTGTTTTCATTTCCGACATAATTTTCTTTTCATTTCCGGAATTTACCTGTGCGGCAGTTCAATGTTTTCTAAGTAAAACAAAATGGAATTTCAAAAGTATTTATACCAAAATATTTCACAAAATTTAGTGTGCACTAAATTAAATGTCAGTGACAGCACCATACTTATGTCCAAGTCACGGATAGATTAACAAAATTGTATTTAAATGATGTATTTATGATTTAATCCTTTAATTTTTGCATAAGTAAAGTTATCAAATCTGTTAATACAGGTACTACTTTGAAAAATGTCGGAAATGAAATCAAAAAAATGTCGGAGATGAAAACTAAAAAATTTCGGATAATAACCAAAAATTCCGGAAATGAAATGCAACCAATTAATTACAATCATTTTTGTTTATGTAGCAATTTTTATTTAAAAGAAAAATATCAGGTGAAATATAGGCCTTTTTCCGTTAACACAGGTACTACTTTGAAAAATGTCGGAAATGAAATCAAAAAAATGTCGGAGATGAAAACTAAAAAATTTCGGATAATAACCAAAAATTCCGGAAATGAAATGCAACCAATTAATTACAATCATTTTTGTTTATGTAGAAATTTTTATTTAAAAGAAAAATATCAGGTTAAATATAGGCCTTTTTCCGTTAATTCATCATGGGATATAAACACCTCTTAAAATATAGACTTGTGCATTCAAAAGTTTATCGAGATGGCACAATAAGCAACAAATATAGAGCGTGAAATTAAATATAAACATTTTCGAGTATCGTTTTTTATATTAATTTTCGATCTGGCCACGGGAAGGACATATTTTCAAATCTATCCGTATGTCGGTGCCGTATATATGTACATGTACGTATACATGTGCGTTTATATCAGAATGCAACCATGTGTGGCCTCGGAATATTGATAAATTTGATCAGATTTTGCAAAGAATTACTTTATTTTATATAGGCTAGTGTTTTGAATAAAAAAAAATTATAAGAAAATCGAACGAGATCTATTGTGACGTCATCTTTGCGTTATTACGTCATTTATTCACATCTGCTGATGGTAGCTATGGACTCTCTCATTTTCAAAATAAAATTATACCTTTGGCATAAAAAAAAGAAGCCCGTTTTCTTCTTCTGTGCTAATAAATATGATTATTCAATTGATCTTTTTTTTATTTAGTGTTTCTTTGGCACTTTATCCTTATCGGAAAATTAATATTTGTCAGATGCAAGTTAGGCTTACACATCGCAGGGCCATCGTCATCTGCCTTATTATCCTTGCATATTTTCCAGTTTGAATGCTATTTTTTTTGACAAATGGACTTACATGGAAAATAAATATATTGCCGATGCATGAAGTATTTCTTTATTAACATTTTTTTATGAATTATGGTAACATAATTTCACATAAATAAAATTATACCTCTCAATGAACTTTCAATCCGCCTCCGGAAATAGTAATATAAAGTCAAAATAAACATACTGCACATTCCTCGAGCAAAATCTTATCCTTGTTTTCATCAGTCTTTCATCAAAATGCTTTGAAATATATGTGTTTAATTTTGCTCGAGGGATGTGCAGTATGTCAATTTAAGAAATATCTGTTGAAAAAAAGTGGAAAAATTAGCAATTTCCGGAAAAAACGGATCTTTAAACGTGGTGTATACGTCTAAATAACGGAGTGTGAAAATTTTGCTTTGCATATTTTAAAACTACCGATTTTCTAGTATATGTACATAAATTTTATAATTTGGCAAACCTGTTTATTAAATTACAGAAAATACTGGGCCTCCGTATAATAACTAACGTACTTAATTCTTCAGTCAGGGGGAGCCGACTTTTTCCCTAAGCGGGGGACACGAATTCTCTGAATTAGCTTGTTTATACATTGTAATCACTCGTCAGTAAAAAATGAAATTTTTTTTAATCTTTAAATATTATTTACGCTTATCGAACTGGAATTTCAGATTAGAACTTATTTCGAACTATCTATTTTTAAAAAGCTGATGAATAAATATTTAAACAGATTTTGGAATCTGACAATAAAAAAAAGCATGGAGATGAATGAATGAATGATACCCCAGCCTCCCATTTGATTAAAATGTCAAACTCCATGTTTTGTTCTGAGAGACCCGAAATAAGAGTCAGATCAAAAAGTAAAATAAGAGGTGCACAATGGAATTATGTAGTGAAAAATCTGTGAAAGTATCATTAAATTTTATTCAGTGGTAAAGGAGTTGCGGATAAGAGATGAGTACCCTTCAACATTATGGAAAGAATGGTAGTGTCCAACTGTCCATGATTGCTATGGATATTCCGAAATATGTGTCAGATCAAAAAGTAAGATAAATGGTGCACAATAGCACTATGTAACAAGGATAATGTTAATTTTTAGCTCACCTGAGCTGAAAGCTCAAGTGAGCTTTTCTGATCACATTTTGTCCGGCGTCCGTCTGTCTGTCCGTCTGTCCGTCTGTCTGTAAACTTTTCACATTTTCGACTTCTTCTCAAGAACCGCTGGGCCAATTTCAACCAAACTTGCCACAAAATATCCTTGGGTGAAGGGGATTCAAGTTTGTTCAAATGAAGGGCCATGCCCTCATTCAAGGGGAGATAATCGGGAATAAATGAAAATTTGGTGGCATATTTTAAAAATCCTCTTCTCAAGAACCACTGTGCCAGGAAAGATGAAACTTATGGAGAAACATCCTCAGGTAGTGTAGATTCAAGTTTGTTCAAATCATGACCCCCAGGGGTAGGGCGGGGCCAAAATGGCTGACCAAAGTTTTACATAGAAATATATAGGAAAATTCTTTAAAAATATTCTTCTCAAGAATGACAAAGCCATGATTCATCATATTTATATGGAAGCATGCTCAGGTAGTGTAGATTCAAGTTTGTTCAAATCATGACCCCCCGGGGTAGGGCGGGGCCAAAATGGGCGACCAAAGTTTTACATAGAAATATATAGGAAAATTCTTTAAAATCTTTTTTTCAAGAATGACAAAGCCATAATTCATCATATTTATATGGAAGCATGCTCAGGTAGTGTAGATTCAAGTTTGTTCAAATCATGACCCCCGGGGGTAGGGCGGGGCCAAAATGGCCGACCAAAGTTTTCAAAGATATATAGGAAAATTCTTTAAAAAACATTTTCTAAAAAATAGCAAATCCATGATTGGTCATGGGACTACTTTTGAATTTAAACTTCACAATAAAAAAACATTTTCTACTTTTTCCTACCCTTAGTGCTCAGGTGAGCGATGTGGCCCATGGGCCTCTTGTTCATGATATTTCGATCAGGGGTATAAGGAGATAGGCATATTACAAAGCGTAACAGACAGACGGAAGGTCAGGTGGACGGAAGGACGGACATCCCTATCACTATATATACCCTCCAAATTTTCAAGCGGTGGTCAAATGATAAATAAATAGTTTAATGAATTAAAGATTCATCAAGTTGCGTGAGGTATACTAGTAATGCTCTTGACACGTCCGTCCGTCAGTCAGTGAGTCTGCCAGTCCTGTTTTTTATTGTCAGCGCGACTCCTCATAAACTGCTGCACACAGTTTCGTCAAACTTTGCAGATATTTAGGACACATTGTGTACATGTGCGTAGACCCCTGGACTTTTTTCTCATAAATAATATTTCATTGACATATTTGTGATAAAATCTATACCATCAAATCGAAAAATTACCTAAAACAAACGTTCTATAAAATCTACCCCACATTCTGTATATAAAAATCAACAAGGTTGCCAACTCCGTAAAAAGCTTATTGAACGGAAGTAATGAGGAGAGGACTAATTCCCAATGTTCCCATCATAACCAAAATCAACAATAGATATACATGTATTCTTGTTTTTAGTACGAATTCTTCATAAAAATTATATTTTCAAACGTTTTGTAGATTTTACACGAAATTTTAAGGAAAAGAAGGTATTTTAATAAATTGCATTTTTAAAAGGGCATAACTCTTAAAACCGATACAATCAGGTATTTGAAAAATAATTAGAAACATTTCATTTACATCAGTGGTTTAGAACTTTATTCTACCAATACATTTGAAAGCTATTTCTTAAAGTGTATATTAACCAAATTTCTTCAAATGTTTATTTGAAAACAGTGTTTCAGACTTTTTTCAGAACTGTCTATTTCTGTAAAAAGTCGTCTCCTCGTCACTTCCGTTCACCAAGCAAAAACGCTTACTGTAGCCTGACATCCTTGTGGAAAACTGGCCATAACGACTGTTAAAGTGCCTTAACCTTCATGAGAGTTGGTGGTTAATGAAAAGAATATTCAATCTACAATATGAGTTGTTGATTTTAGGACTTAGTTTAGGTTTATGAGACGATTCAACCAAAAGTGCCTCTCGGTTTGCAGTTGAAGGTGGCAACCTTGTTAGGTCAACTCAGGTGACCTATTGCTATCTGTTTTCGTCCGTCGTCGTGCGTCGTGCGTTGTGCGTTAACATTTGAACATTTTCAGCTTCTTCGGGGGGGGGGGGTCACTTTGCAGAGTTATTTCCTTTGTTTACATTATTCTCCTTACCATTTTACGGTGAGTTGGGGATAGGCGGTCATTTTTATTGTTTATTTACATGGGGTGGGGATGGGCAACGGTCTTTCTATTAGTTTCTTAAAGTAAAAATTAAACCACTCTAAAAAAAAAAACATCCTCGAGAGAAGGTGTTTGTCCACTCCCTCGGGTCTCCTTCTAGATCCGCGCTTAAACGTTTTATAAATTACATACATCCCTGGAATATGAAAACAACTGTTTATCCCATTTTACCATGTGATGTCTAAAAAAAAAAAGAAGTGAATAACAAACTTAGGCTCAAGCATTAAACGATTTTCTTAATCCTTGACAGATTTAAAGAAAATTAATATCAGTTAATGATTTGCCGGTGCGTACAAATTCTTCCGATTACGTCAAACATGCGTTCACCTCTCTGGAAAGGTTAACGAAATGTCACTAGGTTTAACTGACAAAAACAGAAGTTAAACTTACATTCTTCTTCACAAACCATACGATGAATGAATAGAACATGTTTGATTGTGCACTACCTTCCTTTTTGCTCTGTGTTCTTACTATAAAGCGGCGAATTGCTTCTCATTAACTTCAAAGTTACGTACACCGCATTCTTCAGGAATAATTATATTCAATCAGCTTCCAAGTAGTTCAAGAGATTGTCTTAGAAATTGGAATGGTTGATTAAAACTTCTTGAAAAATAATGTTTTGTCATTCTGAAGAAAATGCCACGACAATTTCTGACGTGTTTTTCAACAACTGAATGATATTCAACGAAACACGGCTGAGAAAATAAAGACAGAAAATTAAGGCATTACAAAAAAGTGTGTTCCCCAGATATAGCTTAAAGGTAGTGTCGTTCTCTAGAACCAATTCTGCACAGGAAACTAAAAAATTAGACAACTTAAAGGATGAGCGCTGCTTTCGACGTGTGAAACTTCCAACTCTGTTCTTCTCCTCATTTTGTAACCATGTATTCCTTTTAGAATCACATGAAGATGCTTTAACAATAAAAGGCATCGTACATCCAAGATAAAATCCACTAAACATGGCAATTATATTTCTAATGCATTTTATACCATTGTGGTATTAGATTACAACACCAATTTTGTAGATATTGGGTCTCTATTGCTTGGTTCCAAGAACATAAATATCAGATATCTTGGTATCACTGGGCCCGTAACAATGATTGACCTTCATCACACTTGTCAATAAGTCATCCATTTCTTGCTCCAAGATATATTAATGCAATTAAGCATAGGTCCACCAATAAATAAAACGCAAATTCCTTATTTGCGTTATTCATAACCGATTTCAAAAATAGCTTTGATTACGAACAGGTTTTTAAAATATCAAATTCTTCACTATTTCATCATAAATTGTTGATTAAGACCAAAGAGCAGATTTCAAAACATTAATTCATTTTCAAACCCCTCCCCGCCTCCAAATACCTCTCACCCAGGGGCCCGGAAATTAATCCATTTAGGAAGAGGCAGCTTTCTTCATCATAAATATGTACTTATATCATTGGCATAATATCCAAGAGAAAAGGAAAAGATTTTCAAAGAATTCATGCATTTTCATTATATAAACATTTGAGCTCCGCTCTAACACAAGAAGCACTGACCCTTGATCATGAAATTCACAAATCTCAAAGAGGCATCCTTCCTCCTGATAACTATATACATTGTTCATTGGTTTAATACCCAGGCGCAAAAAAGAAGATTTTCAAGGAAATAATTCATTTTCACTATATAATCTTTATAGCCCCGCCCAAGCACTACAACCCCTGACCCTAGGGCCATGAAATTCACAATTTTGGAAGAAGCAGCCTTATTCAACATAACTATGGACTTGGTTAGTTTATCTAATGCCCATGAGCAGAGAAGAATTTCAAAGAATTTATGCATTTTCACTATACATATGTTATCTATATAGCCCCACCCTAACACTAGAACCCTTGACCCTTGGTCATGAAATTCACAAGTTTGGAAGAGGCAGCCTTATTCAACATAACTATGGACTTGGTTAGTTTATTTAATGTCCATGAGCAGAGAAGAAGAATTTCAAATAATTTATGCATTTTAACTATATTATCTATTTAAACCCATCCTAGCACTAGAACCCCTGACCCTGTGGACACGAGATTCAAAATTTTGGAAGAAGCAGTCTTAATCAACAGAACTATGCACTTGGTTAGTTTATTTAATGCCCGGGAGCAGAGAAGAAGACTTTCAAAGAATTTATGCATTTTCACAATATAATCTATATAGCCCCACCCTAAAGCTTGCGAAGTTGGCGACTATAATTCCCTGGGTGAAATTTTGCACATCATTGGACAAAAAATTAGTTAGGGTCGGCACTATAAACTAGGGTCGGTCGGGAAAGCGGAAACATATATATTTTTTTTCTAGGCCTACGCATAATAATTGCCGTTACGGGTAATTATATTTCATTGATTTAAAATAAACTTGTAAATCTACTAGTTTTATTGTTCCGGGTTATCAGACCGCGAACGTTACTAAAAATATTTTAACAAGCAAAGTTTGCATATTTGTTGAAAGCAGCACACATAAATTTGCGCAGCAACTGATTTTGTTTTAAGAAAGCGAAGCAGACGAGGTCATGACTTTGTTGAATGCAGCACACAGTTTCACAGTAAATGAGTTTGTTTTAAGCATCACAGCAGTTGAATGGCTCGCTTCAATCACTGGACAGTTGTTGCATAATGCTCAGGTGACCTATAAGGCCCATGGGCCTCTTGTTATTAATTTATATATAGAGAATGGGGTAGAAATTTTTATAAAATGTTAGTTTAAGCAAATTTTCTGATTTGATAGGATAGATTATATCACAAATGTGTCATCTATATATAATTATTTGAAAAAAGTCTAACAGGCCCGAGGGTCTTTATTGGGGGGTGGGGTGTCCAGTCCTCAAGCACCTGTGGTCAAACCGCATTATTAAAAGTAATGCATGGTAGAATGTAATCGGTTGAACAAATTTTAACTGTTTTCCAAAATTTTGAAAAATGTGGCCCCAGGGTCAGTGGTTCCTTGGACTGGGATGCACAACTGGTGGCTATAAATTTTTTCTTTGTTACTCTGATCTACCTCCGGGTATTAAGTAACCAAAGTAAGCATGCTAAGTTATGATGAGCAATGGTGTCTCCTTCAAAATTGTGAATTTCCTGGCCTCTGGTTTAAAACACAGATCAAATTCATTTGTTGGAAAATTGTTACATGATACCCAGGTGACCTACAATGCCCGTGGGCCTCTTGTTTGATTAATTTCTCCAATTTCCAAAGATTTTGGGTTGAGACTCGTTGATTAACAATACATGTATATTTATAGATTTCATACTTTATTTGACAATTTTTGATTCGACACATATTTCCAGGGTGTTGATATTTCGAGTCTTACGATTTTCTGGGTGATTCATTTAACAAATTCCAAAGACGTAATTTTTTGGGTTTAGCCTTAGTGGTTTGAACAATATATTTTTCGATTTCATGATAAATTCGACAATTCTTGAGTTGAGAACACTCATATTTCCATAAAAGAGTTAGATGACTTTTACAGAAATTTTAAGCCAAATAATGTCGATATGATTTAAGCAATGAAGAGTGAAAATCCTACTATAAAAAAAAGTGGAGAAATTTGGCTCTAGAGTATTATTTCTCCTCGGGAGGGGGTCCCACTTTGGAGTACAGATTCTGGTTGCAGAAGCTGGCTATAGGGGTCATCCTACACTAACACCGGTGCACACTTAAAACTTATATAACATACGTGACATGTGCAATATGTATGATACTAGTATAAAATGCTGCATTTTCCAGATAGGCCTCAGAGAAATCACAATAAAAAGTTGATTGTGTTCATTAATACTTTTTCTCTTTTAAAAGATTTCATTTCGTCGGTTGATTCACATCTTCACGCGCGTGCACGGGTCTTTGTCTTGGTTTCATAAAGAGAATCATTCCGTTCTAGAGCAAAACAGATTCTGGAAATGTTTTATGACCACAGACTTGATCAGCTGCACGGCTTGATTCAAAATGTAAGCTTAACGTATTTACATGAATTTTATACTGTAATCTAAACCTTTGACCCAACATCTCATTTTTACCAAATAAAGACCGGCTTTAATTTCGTACTCCTCATGCGCCAAATTTCCTGGCCAGTCATGCCTTTGCCTTTAAGATATTGAGGTGCAATCAATCTTTTGAGATGAAGTAAGTATTCTCAATAAATTCAAGATGTTAGATAATGGAAATTTCTTTTCTTTTAAAACCGATAATAAAATTCCATTCTGAAGCAAAAAAAGGCACACATCCTTCATAAAAGTTAAAAATAATAGCTAAAAATCACCAAAAGAAAAACTTCAGAATTTTATTTTTATTTTAATCAGCATCAAAATGGTTAACACTTAAAATCATTTTGACAGTAAATGTCGTATTTGTTAATGTCGCAAAGTCATCACGACTAATAATGCATATACAGCAAGCATGTCGAACTCACAGTAAACAACATACAAAAATCGTTATAAAGAGCAAGGGAGGATAATAACAGGACATCCAATGAAGATATAATCTTGAGATCACGTGAATATCCTCCATTAATCTCAAAGTAGGGAGTAGAGGCGAAATATTTATCACTTACACATATGACTGGGGAAACATCATGTTAAATCTATAAAATTGTTATCTTGCATTGAAAAAGTATTAAAACAAAGAATTTAAAATTGCTTTTGGAAAAATTAGAATATAGATTACAATTTTAAAAGCTGGGTAAAATAAGCTTATTGAGTTAATGAGCATAAATTACATGAAGTATTCTTCTTATATTTTCACTCTATCCACACTATATTTTTCCCCTAATATAAACATATTTTCTTTTATTTTAAACCATTACGACCAAAAATAATCTAGAAAAGACACAAAGATGTCAAAAAATGTTATAAGAGACGGGGCAACTCAAAAACTAAAGAGAAAAACCGTATGTCCATTAGACAAAAGAAGTTACAGGTCTCAAGAGATGTGTGGACTGAACCAGCTGTAATGGACGCTCAGTCGACATTCAATCCTTCCCCATCAACAATACTTTTATGTTACTTGTGCAAATCAATATATGTTTTACAGGGGTAACAGTTCCCTTGTCAACGATAGATGTTAATTTTTTGGTTGGAATGCATTATCGAATAATTTATAATCCCCGGAATAAGTATTCTAGTTTGAGCCAGAATATGTTTTCAGAGGTCTTCAAAATCTGTTCATTTTATAGAAAAAGACAAAAGTCCAATTTACAAAAATACATACGAGTTCCGAAGAAGGCATGTTATATTACAGGACCGATTTATATATTTCTATTTTGACATAGCTCTGCTTATGGACAAGATGTTTCGTGTAATCAGCAGCGGATAAATGATAATATCACGGAAAAAAAACAAAGCAATATAATTTGATATAACATCCTTCAAACTTCTCATATGTACACCAACTGCTGGTCAATGACCCTTCTCTGATTTTTCTGATTTTCAATCCTTTCTTATAAAACCCAGATGACTCGAAACATACTCGTATATGGTACTTGTATTTACCCAACATAAAAAGAAATCCGGGATAAACCAAATATGTTCAGTGTTGGAAATCCTCAGAATGCCACTACTATGCGACGGCTTGGAATGGTTGCTTTAGGGCAACATCTTCGTCTTCACTTTCCAATGAATTTGAGAAAACAGCTGTTCGGCACTCTAACAATAACGCTATATTTTCTCCGTCATTTTGAACACCACTCTCAGGACTAGATTCACACTGTTGCGCGGTACACCTTTCGAGTGTAATGTCATTCCGGGATGCCGGTGTTAAATAAGGATTTCCGGATCCGGTATCGTCTTTACCAGTTATACTCAATTCTTTTCTCCCTGTTGAGATTTTACCATCTCTTCTGCTTTCTAAGATAGATTATTTTACATTGAAATTTTTTTAACAATTTTTTAAAAATTATATAATGCTAAGTTTTCTTTAATCAACAGAATGACATGGAACCAAAGTATGAAGAAATTACCATATGAATCTGGACATATATCAAACAGATCTGTTTCAACATTTTCAAAACCCCCGGTAAGCTCTAAGTATTCCTGCAATTGAAATAAAATAAGAAAAATTCAGTAAAAAATTTCATGCAGATATTTTGGTCATTTTTGGAGTAAAAATTTAAGAAAAAAAATCTTACAGTTCTTTGCTGGAGCATTCCATCAAATATGGCTGTTAAATTAGAAAACACTGGCCGCTCAGTTGGGTCTGCTTTCCAGCATTTCTGCATTACTGCATATCTAAAATGTTTGATTTGAGAACGATTTACTTAAAATTACAAGAGGCCCATGGGCTACATCGCTCACCTGAATAACTTTGATGATGCCTCTCTTTATCTAATTTTCCTCTTGTAATACCTTTTGTGGCCCCGCCCTACCCCCCTTTTAGAGCATGATTTAAACAATTTAGAATCAACACTAACCCAGGATGTTTCCACAAAAGTTCAGCTTTTCTGGCCCTTTGGTTCTTGAGAAGGGGATTTCTAAAACTTTTTAAAAAATATATTTCTATATAAAACTTTCATTCCCAATTGTGCCCCCGCCCTACCCTCGGGGGTCATGATTTTAACAATTAAGAATCTACATTAACATAGGATGCTTTCACAACAAATGAAAATTGACAAAATTATTTGAATTTATTTCATACTAATAAGTGTGTAAAAAAAACCACACACACACAAAGTATTCACAAAAATAAAAATTTGGATTCTGAGTAACATGTACATAGCGTTTTACATGCAGTTTGTACTCGAAGCTTCAAAATGAGAAAAAAAAACTTGCTTGGTAATTCACTAAAAATCTTTCTCACATCCAGTATAGTCTTGTTGATTTGTACTTGCGATTCAGTTCATTAATGTCTGTGGTATCTTGTTAACTTTGGAGATTAACCTTCCAGAAATGCACAAAAATATTAAATAGACAGCTGGGGGCTTAGAGAAGTAGTTGATAAAATTAAAGATATGCAGAAATTGATGAATAATCTAGCATTACAACCATTAATGAAAAAAAATAAGTCAATGGATAATGTTATTACGACTGTCGGTGTTGTCTTTCAAAGTGTCGTTGCACATTTGGTGTTAATCAATAATGAGACGAATGAGGCTGATACAAGAATGATAACTCTTACATATTTGTCATTTAGGGAAGGATACCGGTTAAATGGCTGGCCCCTGAATCTTTGTATGCCCAAATATATACCACACAAAGTGATGTGTAAGTAATCAAATGTACATATAATTTCTCTACAGTATATTTCACTTAAAAATATATAATAAAATTTCAAAATATTTTCTCCCCCTCTTTGATATATACCTTTGAACTATTGAAGAAATTGTTGTTCTGCTACAAAAGGAAAACGATCTATTTAGAAATCAAATAAACTGATTTTATAATTCATATTGTACTAAATTTTTCAGAAATCTGTGGGAAAGCCTATTTTTGGTTGCATCATTTTTGCTTTAATTAAAGAAAAAACAATATTCTATTTTCAGATGGTCATTTGGCATAGTTCTGTGGGAAATTGTCACATTAGGTATATATATTGCAATTGAAACAGATAATATAATCAAACATAATATATCTTAAAATCTAAGTAAAATGCAATATAGTTAAGTAACTGTATCAGAGCGATGTAAACTTACTGTTACAGGGGCCCCACCTTATCCTGGTGTTCCTCCAGAGAGACTGTATAACCTCCTGATAGCGGGGTATAGGATGGATAGGCCCGAGGGATGCTCAGATGAACTGTGAGTTATACCGCCGTTTATTCATTAATTTAGTTTTAATTTATAACTAACTTATATCATGGACTTTTATAACGGTTCACTTTATATATAACTTTACTTTGCACAGCTATACATGCAATCTTTATTGGTCATTTTCAATTTGATCAAAATGCTGTTAAATAGAAATATGAAATCATAAAGTTCACGTTTTCCCACAATGTTTGCAGTTTTAGTATAAAACTGCTTATTTTCCAGCAGTTTTTCTTCCTGAAAATATTGAGCACACACTAGAACAAACTTTATATTTTTATCAAAGATGTATCCTTTCAATACTCATTACTAACAGAATGTTCTTTGTTTCGCCCCGTGATTCTTGAGAAGTTTACAGACGGACGGACGACGGACAAAGGGTGATCAGAAAAGCTCACTTGAGCTTTCAGCTAAGGTGAGCTAAAAAAAAAACTACAAGCCAGAAATTAAATACAAAACAGGATATTAAGATAAGAACCAATACTTTTGTCTTTTGAAGAAATTTAAACTGTCAATTGTGTAGATCCATAGAAAGAAAATTCCTCTTGGTGAACCTTGAGGAACTTGGTGAATATGACTACTTATAAGACAATTAATATTCCAATGTAATTCAGGAATTACGTGAAGCTTTTAAAAGTCTTTCGACAAAATATAGTTTTTCACACTAAAACAGCTATCACACATTATGTTTATAATATATAATTATATATATAATGTACCTCAAAAATAATATTTGTGAGGTACATGTAACTTGATAAAATTTGGTGTTGGTCCAAGGGTAATTGTAGGGCAGACTGAAGGGCACGTGTACTTTGTTGACAATTACTTTGTTCAATGAGAATTTAGTCTTTGAGATAGAAATACGTGCATTCAAATCAGTAAATTTGACCAAAAGACCAATTCTTTTGTTTCATCTCTCTGTCTTTGTAGCCTCACTAAAGCGAAAATCTGAACTTCTAAAAATATATAAAATTCACTTAAAGTTTGCAAACACTGGTTGTTAGAATGCGACATTTTTGTTACTGAAATTTTTTTTAGACCGAAATACCGTATAAAAAAATTACATCTCCAGAAATCGGTTGAAAATGTGAGGTTAGTGCACTCGTGATCTATTAAGACAATATTGAGGGCGATAATGAACGGGCTAAAAAGAGAACGAATAGGGAAACGATCTTGAACAAATGTTCATTGTTGTTCGGTTAATGGGTCACACACTTATCTTTTACTGTCGTTAACTTAGTATCTCTTCAAAACGATTCCATTAAGCAAGTGGGAATATATGATTTCATAATAACAGGAATACAGAAAGAAAATATATAAACTTTGTCTCTTTTATTTCTTTTTTTTTTTGACAACCCTTTCATTTTTGCAGTGATGAATCCTTTTAACTTTTGTCCACACAAAATTAAAAGGAATGGATTTCTTAAAATAAATGTGGAACTTTATAACTACTATAATAAATGAGAATCAAAACTTACAGGTAAAGGACAACTATAGTATATATGATAAGAGCCAATTTAGGCCCCGTAAAAATCAACATTTTAGAATGACATTCATATATATTTATTTGTAATTGATATTCATCATGCAGAAGATTATATTAGAAATATTTCCAATACATTTTTCACACTCGTATGCACTCACTGGCTTTCAATAACGCCAGAAATCCTTGGTGATAACGCACACTGGTGGAAAGGTCTTTGTCACGTCGTCACTCTGCAGACGAGCAAAAGGTTGATTACTTAGAAAGAAATTTCAAAATATATTTACAAATCTAGATATTCCTCGAGGAATTCAACCCTAAACTAAGCCCCATCCTAACCTAAAATATTCACCACCTGTAAAAAAAAAAATCTTTGACTTTAAATCTGATACCTCTAAAATTAAGAAACATGCCAAAAGTCTTTATTTAAAGATCGATGTACAATCAACTTATTTGCCTACAAAGGAAAGAATCTAAAGGGACTCCTAACTAACAGTCACGAGATAAGTTATTGTAAAGAATGACCACCTCTTCCTGTATGGCTACAAAGCAATGCAAAATTAATCTAACTTTGGATTATGCAGTGGATTATTATTATTTGCTACACTTTTTACAGACCTTTTTTCTTGTATATATTTTATAGAAAAGAATGTATACTTGCATTCTATTAATCAAATTAGACATTCAGATATTTAACGATGTTTTATCAATAAACACGTCATTTTCAGTGAACTTGAAATTAAAGACACCACAAAGTTGACACATCTGTTCATATATATAGATGTTTTATTAACTAAAGACGAGATGAATTCAGCTTTTCCGTCATCAACTTTCCTTATTTATGTATGCTACTCACTGATGAGTTGAGGTTACGGGGATTTAACCAAACTTGTTTTAAGTCTGCATTTCCTAAATTGTATGTTTGTTATAATGAACTTGTTGGTATTTATCATACAACATTGGGTTTTAAATGTTGTTTTTTTAACCGAGTTTGACTACTTAATGTTCAGTCTACCTGATCATTAGAGCTCATGGTGGATGTGACCGATCAACAAGGGATGGTTACTCCTCCTAGGCAGCTGATTCCAGCTCTAGATTTTTTTAAGAGTATATGTTATATACCATGTATCCCTCTTTTGTATTGTTTTTAAGTTTTTTTTTTTAGATTGATAACTGTTAGTTATCTTCGAGTATTAGATTCAGACTTTGTTCAATGAGATTGAGATCTGCAATGCTTACCTTGTTTGCTAGTCTTCCTGCGCTATAATAGTCTTCTAGTATACACTTGTGTTTATACCAGACAAGGAGTTCAACGACTGGCCATGCTTCTTCCTTGTCATTTTCTGAGTTTTAGCTTTAAGACATCATTGAGAGTGTTAAGGCTGAAGATGGTCAAGGAATCCATTAGTTTTTTCTTGCCACATTATTAATGGCCACTGATTTTAGCTGGTCTTTAAGTTGGTACAAAGTAGGATTTTGATCCACGTTTTGCAAGGAAAGGATTTCTCCAATGTGTATCAATTCGAATTGACTTATTCAGCCAATATACACTACAGGAAGAAAAAAAATTATCAAGCATGTTTCTGCATTTGTTTAATATACAATTAAATCATTTATTACGTATAATGTATCAATGGAAATATTGCTAGCAAACCACACTTCGAAATCTTTCAAACATGTTGTAAAAAAAACGACAACTAGAATCTAAATCTAAAGAAAATATATGAATTTCATGAGAAGTAAAATACTGGGGGTTTTTTTCAATCAAAAATTCAAATATAGTTGTTATCAATTATTCCTCTGCACTAGAAACATCAGCAACCTCTTTTCAAAATATTAAAAACTGCTTGTATTTCCATCCTTAAGGAATAAGATAAATTTTTGTACTTCGTCTGAAAATTAAATTCGTTTGATGTATTTATACATACCCTTATATTAAAAACATAATTATAATACATCACTCAGATGCAAGATATGTCAGATATGTGACAAAACGAGATATGATTCAACACATCTTTAGTTTCTAAAATTCTGTCTTTGCAAACGTTCATGTGCTTATGGGCAAGCCAGTCTGTGGTATTTTTTTTATTTTGCACGTTCACTGCCTTTCATGTACTTTGGTTCATGTTCTTTTACACAACGGTGTACATAACGGATAATTTCAAAACATTGCTAAGAAATAAGATATGATTCAACAAATACTTTTTTTTCAGTCTAGCGCCTTGAAAAATGGGAATCAGTGTTTGAAATCAAGTCCGATTATTTAAGATGTTAATCATGTCAAGGCTATTTTTGTTTCAAGAACATGGTCAAGCAAAAATCCGCTAGACCATCAGACTTTCTTCCTCAAACTCCTCAAGATTACAATTTTAGCAATAAACATTTATTCTTTTGGAGTATGATAGTAGGTGAGGGTATTGAAAAGTTTTCATTTTCACCCTGATTTCAAATAGGGTTTAAAAAGGAATATTCTTTAAAAACAAAAACATGGTTCCCGAAATTCCTTTTACGTTTTATAAAATAGATAAAACTATCTTTTGCAAGATAATTGGTGGTGTCCTGGATATATTTTTCATCTTGCAAAAAGCCTTGTTCCTTGACCCTTTTAACATTTTATGGGGATCGAGTTTTATACACGATCAAAAAGGTTTTGAAATTTTCCTTCTTTTGGGTCTAATGGGGGATGGGGGTTCAAAAAGACATTTTTAAAAAAAATTAAAACTCCAATAGCCATTTCCTCTTCTGATAGATGATTTTGGGTGTTTTTCAAATGTGCAAAAATTGTTTTTAAAATTTTTATATTTAAGCTGAAAATTATATAAGGTTCACACACGAATTTAATTTTCAGACGAAGTACAAAAATTTATCTTATTCCTTAAGGATGGAAATACAAGCAGTTTTTAATATTTTGAAAAGAGGTTGCTGATGTTTCTAGTGCAGAGGAATAATTGATAACAACTATATTTGAATTTTTGATTGAAAAAAAACCCCAGTATTTTACTTCTCATGAAATTCATATATTTTCTTTAGATTTAGATTCTAGTTGTCATGGTTTGAACTTGTATTTTGTTATTAACATACCAATCTACATACCAGCTCAGGGGTGTGCAATATCCACATCTGAAAAGGCCGCCTCTTATTCCTGGTTTTAGGCTTGTTTGTTTGTTTTCTTGGACTGCTCTGGTTGTTTATTAGGAATCATTTACAAATCTGTAAACAGAAAAAATAAGGCATTGCAACAAGTTGGTTAGAGGAAACCAGGAGTAATAATTTGAAATCCGATTTGTATTTTACTAGAGGTGAACATCACACGACCAGAAAACTTTAACACAGGCACTGACCATTTTTGTAAAGTACAAGTGAGTGATCCTGCCATGATAAACTTGCCAGACTCTAACAATAACAGGGTAAGTTGCCAGTTAATTAAATTAAATAATTAGCAAATCAATAGCCCGACAACTTTATCTTGTAGACGATAAGAAAATTTCAAATTTACAAATACATTATAACTAATATTTAACAACATAATATTCAAGTTAAGTAAAAATATTGTATCTGCATGAGCAGATTGTCAAGCGATACTCGATACAAACTGAAGAACTCTTGAAATTTATTGGATTGCGTGACAAATAATGGATCCGAGAAGCAGATAACAGAAGTTTAATGGCTGACTTATGTAAGTCTGGAATATATCATCGGTGACAACGGAAGGGCGGAAAACAGAAAGGAAGGCTCCAAATGGATTGTTCCCACAAAGCACGACTCTCGTGTCCAGTTAGTTACC
This sequence comes from Saccostrea glomerata, assembly GCA_003671525.1. NCBI lineage: Eukaryota > Metazoa > Mollusca > Bivalvia > Ostreida > Ostreidae > Saccostrea > Saccostrea glomerata. The sequence goes on along the minus strand of PRKT01000001.1, from coordinate 2,041,498 downwards.
ATATGCCTTCGCATTTTGAGAATTTAATAACTAATTATAATTTCTGAAAGAATTAAACTCTAAGTAAACTGAGAAGGACACGGTTTCACAAAAATAATATTGACTGAGAATTAAATGGACAAGAGAAGCTCTTTTTGATATTATTTGATTGATTGCTCAAGGTCAGGGATGTCTAGACATATGATTTGATCGTGCAATGAGATCGGCCTTGGAAAACTTACTATACTATGATACAATACATGCATTAATTGGACTGACTTATCATTTTATTATTTTCAATGCAATCTTCAATGATTAATTCCTACTTAAGCAAGCCATATAGTACGATTCATATTTGTTATGTTAAGAACTCATTTTGAAAATAATTTGTTAAAACAGGGTTTTGGGTAAGGAATTCTGAAGAACTACATCTTATATAACAGTATATCGCAATTGAGACCCGGATACAATTCCCATAGGTTATTATTTGTTGACCATAGAAATTCTGTTCCGATGTGAGAGCCCAATCATTTCTATATATACCTTGTGTAAGCTGTAACACTGGTGAGATTGAATGAAATATAGAGAGATAGGGAACAGTATTCCAGCTCAGAATGCATTTCACAAAATACAAGTCAGAAGCAGGGCAAACACGGACCTCTCAAACATCAGAGGTGTGATCTGATGCCATGGAGGAGTGACCATTCCCTACGACCGGTCTCACTCGCTGTGTACTCCTTTTCAGGAGAGCTTGTTTGCTGACAAGGTCATTATTTCGACTATCCTAAAAGATTAGTTTAATTGTGACAGTTGATATTCTTGTGTCGTAAATTTCCTTGTCAATAATTTACCTCGTTTTTGAAATTTTTCATTCGTAGAGCATGCGCATGCATATCGAATCACTTGAAAGGTATAAACCCCAAACCATATGCTGTGATAAAAGCGTTTAAATTGATAACAATGATTGAAAGAAATTAAAAGGTGATGGGACATACACGTACTTGAGAATTTCATGTTTTTTTAAGTATCTCATATTTAAGTTTATCTTTTTTATAAGATTTTCAGAAAAGAACCTTTTATTGCACAAATGTTCCTATTTTAGATTTAGTATCACAACATAAAGTAAATGATGTTACCCTAGACTAGCTAATTTACTTAACTAATCAAGTGAATGCGCAAAAAATATTTATTTTTAGGCAGTTCTAACCATTATAATTCCATCGGAGAAATCTCAAAAAGCAATGAAGGAATCGACAGTCATCTTTTACACTAGGATATCCAGAATGGCCTCTAAATATGCAAAGGTAATTTGAGATACTATTTCCTGAAAAATTGGATCTTTTTATCAATGATTTCTGTTTTGCTCATTTTGCGAAAAGGGTTACGAAGCTTAATTTCGAAGAGCAAAAATGATTCTTAAAATAGAAAACAATTTTTAACTGCCGCATTACAAGAAATAAATCCTATTTTTTCAATTAATATACATAATTTATACACATGTTGGTCTTGAAATAAATCAAAAGCAATACATATGATACATGTGACTACATGTATTATAATTTTATTCAAAACTCTTTTATGTTTTCAGGTTTATGATTTCCCAAATGATGAGAAAGACGCTTTTGCTTTATCCCGCGATTCTAGTCGTGCTTTCCACGTCACGTTTTCTTCTGGAATAGTATATGTTGATGACGTTTCGTTATTACGTAAATTAAACTCCCAAGTGAACTTGACGATTAATCATGCACATACTATTACACTAGTGGTGAATATAGAAGGTCCTCTACGTCCTGTCGATGACAATTTATGTAGTAAGTGTTTCTACTAAAGTTTTCAATGGACTTTACGATATTTTTATGTAATTTAAATGAAAAAAATCATGTAAACTGTATCATTGCCAGATGTAACATGCGCCAGTTACATGGATGAGGTGTCGTGTAACTCGGGTTGTGGCCTTGGTTCTGTGGATGGAAGATGTCGCTGGCGATCTGGAGATGAGAGAAGTTATTCTAGGAAGTTTTCTACTTGTGTATCGGATCTACAAACGTGTACAGACCACATGTGTGACGATAGAGAGGTTCTAGATATCCTTGTTTGTCCACAAGACTGCACAAGTAAGAAGTAAAAGGGTTTAGATGTTTACGTACGAACAATGTCTCAAACGAACAAAAGCAATGGAAAAATAAGTTAATAAAACATGGATGTAAACATTCTATATTAAAGTAAACATTCTGTGGTCGATACGATGATCTTGTCAGCAAAAACTATTCACATTTCGTCCAAAGTTGACTATTTTAATACAAATTGTTAGGTCATTATTTTCACACTTAATTATTACCCAATCATAACAAAGAGCGCACAGCGGGTGTGTACGATTGACGGAGGATGCTTACTCCTCCATGACACCTGATTTCAACTACATGATTTCAGAGGTCTGTCTTAGCACTGGGCTCCCGATTTGTACTGTCTCAATGCTTGGTCATGGGAATACTTTTGGATTTAAACTTTACAATTAAAAGCCATTTTCTACTTTTTCCTACCCTTAGTGCTCAGGTGAGCGATGTGGCCCATGGAGCTTAAAACACTTATAGTCATCTTCATATTTGTTTTATACGTTTAGAACGTTTTACTCCTGTTGATCAAGAAACTTCAAATGGATTTTATGATATCACTTTTAGTACTTTTAAGGGGATGGGAAGGTGAATTTTTGGGAACAAAATCATCAAGTTGTATGTTTTATACAATTGAGTGACAGGTTATATATTTATTCATCTGTATTAAAATAGTGGGGGGAAAAATCTCTTAAATTCATTTTATTACAGCAGCGACGATACGGGGAGAGGGGGCTCTAAACACAGACTACTCTCCCCCTCGGGGCATTGACTCAGGAACCAGCCCTTGTTGGTGTAACTACGCCGGAGAGTGCTCATGTTTCAGACCCTCCTCATTACAAAAGTTCATTCCAACTTCCCATATAACGTCAAAGGTCGAGCAGAAACGACCAATGAGAAAAAACAGCATTGAAACTACAACATGGCGACAGGAATTCTCAGACTATCCTTTTACACCAAAAGGTATCGGTCAAACATCATGTACAATAGTTAACCAATTCATATAATATTAGAAAAATTCTAGTGTAAAAGTGTGTAATCTACTTTAAGAGATTGTGCGTCCCTAAAGATAAAAAGATTTTTTGTAGTTTCATCTTCCACAGCACAATCGAGGAGGGACTCAGGTATGGGGTGTGACTGGCATTGCCGCACCACCATAGCGGCTGTCACGGGTTGTGTGGGCGCCATCGTCTGCGTCATAATTTTAACATGGCGGCTGAGGAGGCTTCACTGTCAGAAGGGTCAACCTTTGAAACACGTGGGCAGTACTGTATCAATTTCCGGTGTCCCTTCAGAATATCACGAGGATTATCGGATTCCACATACATCTCCGCAATGGTCCCCAAAACGATCACCAGATTATAGCACGGTATATGTTGTGCCTTGGGTAGTCGTTTGACCGATTTTCTATTTCATATTTGCACATTTGTAAATTAAAAAAGCTTAGGTATGGAAATTTATATCTTTTATGATAAAAGCCGCATCGAATGTAGCAAGATTAGTTATTACTGAATCAATAGTTTGTTTAACGCTCCATTAACAATGAATATGCCCCGAAACTTTCTACAACATCGGTTAACAAACATATGATTTTATATGATTTTTGTGGGATTTGATTAAGATTGTGGTAATTTTATGGGGGTTCTATTTCATTGATCAAAAATATGAACGACACAAAATTAAATCTATAAAACCTTACTTTTCTGATATAATGTTACTATTCATTGGTGTTTAAGAAAACCGTACTTTAAAAAAAAGAATCTTTAATATCAAGAAATCGAAATATCAAGAAGTAAAATGAACAATCTCCTAGTACCGGTATGTCAATGAAATTTTTGTCTTGAAAATGTTTACCGGCTTTATTTTTTTTCATTTAAAAAAAGTGTTAAGAGGAAGGTAAAATGTCGTCTGGATTGCTAGGAGGATGTTAGAACCTGATCATTTTCTATCAATGCACTGAAATCAAATAACTTTCACTACAAAGAATCATCCATGTACCTGATCACTTTCACGTAGGTCGGGTTTGAAGGTTACATTGCTTTGAAGTGTTAGTACCAAGCAGAGGTTTGAGTGAACAACTTTAGACATTTAGAATGTCGGTACCTAATCAAAAAAACAATTTTTCCACATACAGAATTATTATATTTCCAATTTAATCTTGGAAATACAAAGAACACGACCTTCGTGTCCCCAAATCCCAGCTACATTAATCAAAAACTGTCAATACTTCTATATTTAAATGTTGTTAAGTAATAATTCACTTTTGAGAAGTAAAAAGCACTTGTGTTACGGGAACGATTTTCTCCTTCGGATGTTATCGCAAAAAAATTAAAAAAAAATTAGCCTTAGGTTTCAAACAAGAACTCAAAATAAATACCCGAATACCCGAAGTGTTTCAGAATAGAACTTTTTCTAACAAAATATTAATAAACATTGATCTACCTCTACAGTAACATTGCTGTAGCAAATTGAAATTCAGTGATTGGGTACGAAAGTCATAAATCGATTAGGTATATCCATTTTTAGTTTTTCAGGCCCAAATATCTTTTGAAATTATTTCTTGCATAACGGAAAACTGTGTGATTATTTAGAAACAATGCATTATAAGAGTCGTCTCTCAACCTTCCAGTAGGATTAAAGGTTCTCAAAGAAGACAAAAAGTCCTTCACGTTTACAACCGATTTATGCTGAATAAATCAATTTATTTTGTCATTAATTCTTATTTTAAATAAAATTGATAAAGTTTCAGATAAACCTTGGTGATAACGCACACTGGTGGAAAGGTCTTTGTCACGTCGTCACTCTGCAGACGAGCAAAAGGTTGATTACTCTAACAGACAAACAAGGCCTTGATATTCAATATAATCGCAATCGATCTAATTCATACTTTTTTTAACGCATTCAATTTTATTAAAGTGAAACGATATGCATAATTCTGGCGCTTTGTTAATGCGATACCTTAACATTTCCGCGTTGTATTGTGTTCTTTTGTAAAGCACACTTCCGGTGACCCTGCGTACATTGACACGGGCTTTACTTCCTGTCATGTGTATTTCCTTCATGCATTCGCTTTGCTCAATGTCAAACATGATAGTGATGTAATATTGAATGAATGATCATTTAAAAGATAACACCAACTGCTTATTCTTTGTTAACTTTAAAGGTTTTTGGGTGTACTCGAAGGTCATATACTTTGTTATATCTTTTTCTAAAAACCGTGTTATTATGCAAAGGTTGTTATAAAATTGTCACGCTGAAAGTAATTAATGTTTGTTCTGTTTCTCTGCTAATCCGATAACGATGCTAATCTTTAAAGGTTAAACCTTAAAGAATAATAAACGAGAGATTCTTATTGTATTATTAAATTAGCGAAATTTTCACAGTTTGAAGCGGACACGATCGCAAAGTGATGGTATCACTAAAATTAAAATTGACTGTTCTATTTAAGGCACAAGGTCAGGGCATATTCATTATCATTTTCCTTGACGATGAAAATTGACAAAAATGTTTTCAATCAAGCAATTCCTACATTTATTGTCAAAGATTATTTTTTTTAGCAAAAAAAATGTGAATAGGTACTAACAGGCGACACTTCATACATGAAGATGAATAATTGAACTTAAATAGATATGGGCTATTTCAAATTTCCTTTATTTTTCTTAAATTTTCAGGGAATATTAGTTATTTTTACATGTTTTCTATATTTGACTTTTTCTTATTTTAACAGATGATGAAGCAGTCATATAAAATTAAGATACAAAATAATCGAACATAAATCATTTTTACCGTTTAGCAAATGAGAAAAATCCATTTTCACTGCATTTTTGCTCAGATCTGTTCTCAAAAGCTTATAGGCTGTATTTTGCTTAGAAAATCTTTTTATTTGATGTTTCTTATAACTTTAGTTAACTGTTATTAATTTCAATAATTTAAAAAAAAAATCTGTTGTCTTTGATTGTTTAAATTTTTTATTTAATTCATTACTCTGTATGAATTCATACGCCGCAGCTAGATTTTAAACTTTTTTAACCATTAATATTTCTATTAAAAAAATAATATAAGAATCCCAAGAATAATCAATGAATTTCAGTCTCGTTCCTGTCTTCGTATTCCAATTGACGCATGATAATTTAAAACCAAATTGAAGGAAAAAAATTAAAGAAAATCAATGTGAGAGAATTTCATAGGAATCTTTAGATCAAAAAATCAAGGAAGTATAATTCTGAAATTCACGAATTAGATACATTCCTCTTCAGAGGCAATTTAATTTTCTCCATTTTGGTATTTCATTTAAAAAAACGTCCTGATATTCGTATCTGTGTTTATCCGTTTTTACCCAATTCAGCAAAAAGAAAGCGACATCTATCGTCTGATACCTTGATCTCACTGAGGTATTGCATTCCTTTTGAGATCTGCCAAGCAAACGACAATAGATCTCTGATATTCAATAATTCTGGCTCTGTAGAATCCCCGCTTTCCGATTGGAACCTAAAGTATCGTCTGCTCCTGTGATTTATGTAACCGTTTTCCTCCAATCTGGAGTTTCTAAGATACTGAAGCAGGGAACCATGTTCGCAGTACTCGACTATCACGTAGAACGGACCTATGGTATTAAATGGGTAGTGAATATTTTACTTCCTCTATTCACCCTTTTATGTAATAATGGTGTATGGAATATATCAAAGATTTAACAGAGAAATAATGCGACTAAATTACATGTTTTTTTTATCTAAGAAGAAACTGTCTTTAAATGTACCTTGAAATTCTAGAAAGTATAAAATAAAAATTTTTTCATCTAAGATATTAGGTTCATAATAATTGTAATCGTAACAAAACAGCAACTTATGTTGAGCATCTGAATATTCATTTTCAGGTCCTCGTAATTGAGATGAAAAAAGAAAGCGAAGTGAGTACCGTTTCTGGTGCAGGCGCCCAGTAGTTTTATGACGTTAGGGTGGTCGATGTCCTTCAGCAGATTGTATTCTGACAATAAATCCTGCAGCTCACCACTGGAATCGCAATCTGGACGAAAGTGAATATACACATAAGGAGAGAAACCGAATTAAAAGTTCCTTGTATCAATTCAAGAAATAAATTAAAAACAATAAAATATTTTCAAAATTTAGTATCAGCTAGATAATTTGTTTGTTTCTTTATTAAGTTTAGCAAACCTACCCAAAATTAAAATAAATGATAATTATAGAAATTAAAATATATTGTCAATATAATGATGTACACTGTATTTCTAAACGTATATCTGGTCCTTACTTTTTAACATCTTGACAGCTACACATTTATAGTCTTCACGATCATCCATTCCGTAAGCTTTCGCCTTGACAACACGTCCGAACTCTCCTTCTCCCACTGTCTCATCTAGTATCAATTTATCACGAGGAAATTCCCACTTATGATCTTCACCGGCCTGAAGACAAAATAAAGAACATTATGTCGCTCCCGTGAGTAGCATTTACAAATATGTCCAAAAATGAGAAGATCTGGAATATGTTAACTACTACAATATCAGGCAAGTAGTTCATTTGTATGCTCATTTGTCAGTTTTAGTGCCTCAAGAGGAAGATATTTACTGTTTTTGACGAGAAGTTACTCCTTAAGGTATCCAATAATTATCTATTTTGTTTATATCCAATCGCTAACCCTGTATCTCCTCACGATTTTTTTTACAACATGTTTGAAAGATTTCGAAGTGTGGTTTGCTAGCAATATTTCCCTATTGTAACTCCTTTCTTCTTTTGAAATAAAACTAATAGTGAAATACAAGAGGTTTAACTATAACTGTAGATATTGGTAAGTAGGTATTTGCTGCTTCTTTTCTATAAATGCAAAACAGTCGATCAACAAACATTTCATAACTATGAAAAATTACCATATTATTTTTTTTTCTTAAAAAATTAGTATTGCAGAAACCACCTTCCATAAAAAGATATAACCAATGCATGGTTACTCATCTACCCCTTATTGATCAATATGATCTTGGCTTATGATCTTAAAAAATACATCTTTTTGATGATATTATAATGTTTTTAAACTATTTCGTAAGACTAAAAAAGTATAGTATACAGTATGCATATACAGAATTTTTACTTTTATATAATTGTATCCGTATACATTTCAATTCGAAAATAAAGATGAAGCGAATAGAAAATAGTTATTTTTTATGCTCATTTATCGTCTGAAAATTTGCCTTGTATAGAAGAAAACTGATATATCAAAAATCAAAACGATAAGGAATATAAATTTAAAGAAGTGGCGTTTCAAGTACGCGTTGTCTGAGACAACACCTGCGATTCAATAAACAGTGTAGCCACCTTTACGTCCTTTAGAGGTTCGTTTAAACCTTGATTTCATTGCAAAATTGAAAAATATATAATGATCAAAATTATTGATATTTAAGATTAGAAACACAAATATAGTTTCAAAGGCTACAAGATAGTCAAAAATTGATGAACATGCAAATATTTTTAGTAGCTGTTTTCAATATCAAAACGATGTATAAAAATGAAAATATGAATAAAAGTCAAGTGGAAAGTCAAACCAAGTTCAAAGAGGCTGAAAGGTCAGAGATGAAAGCACAAAGCTGCAATAAATCTTTAAAAAAGAACATACGTTTTTAGTTATCTAACAACGAAGATTACAAAAAACTTGATTACTTTTACTTTTCACTCGCTAACTTTCCTTTATATGGAGTTGCCCGCGTGGCGCAGTGGGTAGACCGTCTACTCTAAATCGCAAAGTAAGGAGTCGATCCTTACACTGCGGGTTCGAATCCCACTATGGGACATGGAGCACACAGCGCGCGTGACCGGTCGGCAGGGGATGCTCAATCCTCCAGGGCACCTGATCCCACGTCTGATGTTTTGAGGTCCGTGTTTTCTCCGATCCTATTTTGTAATGTTTAATGGACTTTTGAGGTCGAATACTGTTCGTTATCTCCACATACAAAATACATTTCATTAATCATTTTGTAAAGAGATAAATGATAATAGTTTATCCCAATCTATTGTGATCCAAATGCATGCAAGTTGTATATATCAACTGTAATCTTACATCACTTCCGGCGTTAATTTCCTTCGTCATGGTATCATGAAACATTGGTGGGTTGTCGTTTACATCGGACACATGCAGGCGGATCCTACCCAGAATAACGAAGTTCAGATTTCTTTGAACGAAATTTATGTCACATTTTACATCTTCGACTGAGATCAGGTTGGAATCATGTTCTCTGTCTAACTCGCGGATCAAACGCATTTCTGAGGAGACTTCGTCAACGGTTAACACATCTGAATCTGTTTTTAAAAATATTAAGAAAAAGATAAAAGATGATCATGTGCGTAATTAAAATATCAAACCTATGCATAGAAAAATAGAATTTTTAGATGCAACAATAGCTTAGATGCGTTATAGACATTCAGAGAAAATACTTGGGAAAACAAATGACTGTTACAGCCCATTTTTACTTTCGCACTTGATTGTCACATCAAAATACTCAGGAGAAATCTTAATTACATTTACTAATCAATATCTCAAGCGCTTGGTTTATTTATTTCATTCAAAGTCACTTTAAGTACGCATTTTATCACAGCCACTTGATTTAATCAGTTGGCAAACTGGAAACCTACCAACATAATACGTTCTTTGTAACTCATTCCCGGATATATTTTGAAGACAGTTCGATAGATGTCCCACAATGTTGTTTTTGTTTTTCTCTTCAATATAAAAATCGACTGTCTCTGATTGAAAACAAAGTTTTTTAGCAGTTTTCTGTAGTTGAGTTTCTTCTGCAGACGATATTTCCTGAAAATCACAGATTCCGTCATCAGCTACGTTTACAGTGACGTCAGCACGCTCCATCCTGAATCCCGAGCCACATTCTGCACGGACAGTAAAACGGAAGTCACCCTTTCCTATTAAATGAAAGGTAGAAAATAATGTTTGCGAAACTGTAATTAAGGCCCTGCACTAATTTATCAACAATTTTCAATTGCCATTGAGTAAATGACAGTTATGAGTCATGTACTAATTGGCAATTGAAAATTAATTACTTTATTATTCACTGTTTCCACTTGTAATTTTCCAAGATAATTTTATCTTAAAATCATAGTACCATCAGATGACCATAAATATAAGGATTTTAAGCAGATTTGAAATGCTGAAATGAATGCATTTTTAAAAAAGAAAATATTTAAAAAAAATTATTTGGGGTGATATTTCCTTGTTTTTTTTAAAAATCTAAATAGGTGTACATTATTACCAGTGTTAAGGCATTAGAAAATAAAATTTACCATTAGGTGATATCCAGTGGTATGTTTTCAGAATGAAATTATTTGTAAAAACTTAATTAAAATAATGCTCATATAACATTCAAGGTATTTGGAAGTATATATAATGTGACTTAAAAAAAAGATCTTTTTTGTAAAGCACAACGAAAGTTTATTTAATACAACTTACGTATCCTTTTTAAGCTTTGTCAGATGAATTTATTTCTTAAAAATTTTTGTAGGTAAATGAATACCGATTTTCTTATCATGAAAACTTGGTATGATATTGCACATAATAAACACATGCACACATTACATGCATATGTATGCATTGCAGCCCCGGACCCCTTACATTTATTATTCATTTTCTTTTTTGCGATTTAACTATCAAAGTCCATGTGTATTTCAGTAAAAGTCGTTTATACACCATAACTGTCTGTCTGAAATTAGATAATCTTGATATCGACCGTAGGCTCTGGTTACTACCCCACCTTAATTGAACATTGTGACTTATATCATCATTAAAAGCAGTCATATTCAATATCATCGGCATAGGTAATAATGGCAGCTATTTGATGCCTACTGGGAAATTACTTAACCAATGGTCCACTCGTCGTAATTCGTCACACTGGACAAAATTTTAGGCGAATGGAATTCTGTAACATGTACTTGATCTATCATTGGTTGTCAGTGTGCCAAGTTACGACGTAAAAAGTATATATGGAATCTTATTCTTCAGCATTAAAAATTCATGAGTTGAAGTGAAATGGATGAGTTTTTACATTTCCTACAGGGCTTTTGTAACAAACGTTATATCAGCAAACAGTTCAATCCCATACTATCATCTTTATCGCCTACAAAAAGTTGACATTTTCTTTAAAAAACGTCTTTACAATTAAGATTGTCAGTTTTATTATTAATTTTTGAACGTCTACTGACAGTATGATGAACTAACCAATTTATTTTTTTTTATCAAAAGAAAAACATTAATTGAAAATTCATAAATAGTCAAACAAATATGTTTCTTTGATATATTTCTTCTAATTTTTTAGATGTCTCTATATGAGTGCAACATTCTCGAGATGGACGAAAAACAACATACAATAATCAATCTTAAGTTTTTAAAATCATTTTGGAATATTGAGAATTATAGGGTATCCTTACTTATATATTTATCCAACAAACAGTAAAAGTAATGTCTATCAATATAAGCTATTGTTCTAATGAAATCATCAAGAAAATTACAATTCCATACAGTGTATCTTTAAACTTCTTAATTTTATTTATCCATAGAGTTTATACCTTTGTTCGAGTATTGTGTTCGAATCCAGCCTGTGTTATCTATTCGTACTTGGTTAGACACGTGACTCACGCCGTAAATGCTGTATCGCCGGGACCCACGTTGACAGTCTGGGGGTGATGTAACATTTGGCAGGGCTATTACCTGTCCTATGACAAAGTTTGCTGGACTGAACGTGTAAGACCGCTGGGTGAAATACAGAGCACTGATACCTGTAAAATGTATAAAACGTTCTGATGAAGGAATTAACATACAAGGGAAAGTGAACAAAGGTGAGCTATACAATATGATATTCTAAATACGATATACATATACATGTTTATCATTTATATTAACCAAAGTCAATTTAAGTTAAAGTTTAGTACATTATTATGTTATTATCATTTTGTAAAATGTAAAATACGGGAAAATCTTGGAGTCTTGCTACAAGCAACATTAGAAATTATGTATATTTAGGTATTTCTCTACTAAATTCTTCACGTTTTACAGTGAAGTGTATATTGCACATGTGTTTTTAGAATTGCTTTAGATATGCTTTAATGGTGGGTATTGCATTCCTCGGAATTTCATGTATATAATGCCCAGTCATCCAAGTAGATGTGCCCCCAATAGTATTATCTTCAACTACGAAAGTAAGTAGATTTTTTTCTGAACATATTTTTAAACAATTGTTTGTATTAATAAAAAAGAAACAAAAAATTGTTACAGGTCAATATTACTTCAATTCGTATATACAGTGAGAATACAAGAGACAAACTTGATCAGAACAAACTCCTAGAGGATTTTCCTAGGCAGAGCTTCAAACTTGCTGTCATGGAAGTTAAGTCTGAAATTAAATATTTTGCCTTTTACAGGAATAATTATTCAGAATGGATGGGTTTTTGTGGGTTTTTTAAAAAAATTTTTTTTACTAACAAGGTCATTGTAATGACAATACAAGTTAAAAACTTATCAGTGAGTAGCATGAATCACTAAACAAAATCGTGAGAGAGCAAGCTTTCGAGTAGCAAATAAGTTGGGAGACATACTAGTATACACCAAGAACAGGTGATAGTGTATAGATAATTATAAAAGATGACGATAGGAAAGTTGGAGTCATAGAGTTAGTTGTGTAAAATTTGCCTTTATCGTCTATGAACCAGCTTTGGTACACTTTATGGTGTCTTAAGTTCAGACGACACGTTCCTCAAATATATGTTTTGTATCTCTTAGTATTTTATCAAAATTATTCATATTAGCCATTCTCTTCTGATTTCTACATCGTTTTCAAAATGTTTTTAAATATCAGTACACAAAAATTTGAGTTATAGGCCATTTAGAAAATTACCTATAAGGGTTTTGTAAGAAATATGACCCAATGGTATCTTGGCCAAATGCCTGGTAAGGTACCCTAATTTTTTGTGAGGAAACTTGTTTAAGTACCCATACTTCAATGACAAATTCTTAGAAAAAATTATATATTTTTGAGGAACGTGTCGTCTGACCTTAAAGAAGCTGAGAGCGTGAATTGACTGAACTTGGTTTTAATTTTTCTTTCATTGTGCAATAAAAAGTAATAATTAAAACATACTGGTCTAATTTTTAGCTCTACTGGTCAGAGACCAGAAGAGCTTATGCGATAGTAATGCGTCCGTCGTCCGTCTGTCTTGCAGTCTGTTTGTAAACAATTTTTCAAAATGCTACTCCTCTTACAGTTTTGGTCTGATTTCAATTTAACTTAACACACAAGTTCACTATACTAAGATACATATTTTTGTGAATCCGTTTTTGATTTCGATGAACGATGTTGCCGTTGTTACTAAAAATAGAAATTTCTGTGAACTGCTTTCAAAATTTTACTTCTCTTACAGTTTTGGTCTGATTTCAATATAATCTGGCACACGATACTAACATACATAATTCTGTGCATCGGTTTTTGATTTCGATGAACGATGTTGCCAAGGTTACTAAAAATAAAAAATTCTCTGAAATGCTTTCAAAATGATACTCCTCCTACAGTTTTGGTCTGATTTCAATATTATTTGGCACACAAGTAGACTATATTTAAATAAATATTTCTCTGCATTTCTTTTTTAATTTCGATGAACGGTGTTGCCGTGGTACATGTAACTAAAAATATGAATTTCGGTGAAATGGTTTCAAAATGATACTCCTCCTACAGTTTTGGTCTGATTTCAATATAATTTGGCACACAAGTGGACTATACTAAAATACGTATTTCTGTGCATTGGATTTTGATTCGATGAACAGCCTAGTCGTGCTCACTAAAAATAATAATTTCTGTGAAATTCTTTCAAAATTTTGAGTCTGATTTCAGTGTAATTTGACACAAAAATAGACTATACTAAAATACATAATTCTGTGCATCGATTTTTTTTATTTCGATGACAATTTTGCCGTGGTTACTAAAAGTAGAAATTTCTGTGAAATGCTTTCAAAATGCTAATCCTCCTCTAGTTTTGGTCTGATTTCAATATAACTTGGTATGCAAGTAGACTATACCAAGATACATATCTCTGTGTATCAGTTTTGATTTCGATTAACGATGTTGCCGTGGTAACTAAAAATAGACATTTCTGTAAAATAATTAAAAAATGCTATTACAAATACAGTTTTAGTTTGATTATGATATAATGTGGCATGCAGATAGACTTTACTAAGATACATTATTGTCTTTATTGTTTGTTTTTTTTTAATTTATTTTGATGAATGATGTTGCCATGGTAACTAAAATTGAAAATTCTGTAAAATTTAATAAAGAGCTTATCCTACAGTTGTAGTCTTATTGCAGTATTGCCACAAAAAGTGACTTAATCAAGGATAATTTCTCTATTTATTGCTAAATTAAAGTTTCAAGTCCCAACTGCTACTTTTCTCTTCCTTTGTTATAAGTGTAAACCAGTAGAGCTACAGTCTTGACAGAGACTTCTGGTTATGTAAACGTACTTACAACTTTAATCTCTCTCTTTCTCCTAATATCTGTTCTAATGAAGTTTAATCTCTGTTATTGAAGAATTTATCAATAAAATAGGAAATTAATTTGGGTTTCAGGTATGCTGGTAAATTTCGTAAATTAGTGCCATACTTTTGTCTTTCAATCTGATTATCAATCAAAGTCATTTGCAATTAATGCTCTGTTTGACAATGATCAGGAAATGTGAACCCAGTTTCTTGCCTTTTTGCCCGGGGGGGGGGGGGGATTGGTGAACAAGAATGAAATGCTTCTAAAAAATACTGCCGCTAAAAACCGCTATTTTTTTCTCTCTAGTTTTTAACAGAGCATGTGTCATCGTTAGGTTATTAAACACTATATAATTTCTGTCTCCAAAACTTTTATCTGGCGTACAGATGGAATATGAACATGCAGTTCTACTTATCGATGACATGATCCAAGTTCTTTAGATAAAAAAATATTTCTCTTTCAAATCTGTATTTCCATTAAATTACATGTACATTCAAACTGTTTTCTTCATTACTTTGTGAGGCAACAACTTAGTGAATTATGCATGTTTCTAAGTGGACATAATTGTCATTTCACATAAGTACATCTACAACGTGCCGTCATGTTTGCGTTTGAAAATATGTTGTAAGAGATTTTGAGAGAGTTTTTGCAATACAATAAGAAGTGAATTATTTTCTTTTCATGCTTATCAGATAAGTTCTAAGATTTGAGCCGGATGATTTGAATCATCCTTTTTTCATTTAAAAGTAGATTTGTATCTAAAATATTTATTGAAGTCGTGCATTGATATTGTAGACTTTGGTTTTTATGGACAAATATTTGCCACACAGAGGTGAAATATAAAGCGTTAAAGTTTAATTATTGTTTCAGGATCAGGTCATAAATAAGATAATTTTTTTTTATTAATTTTTTTTATGTGCATTTCTCCAATGCAATATGGAGATAACAAACAGTATTCAGGTTCAAAATCCATTTAAAAAATACAAATCGAGAGCAGAGCAAACAAGGACCTCAAAGACATCAGATATTGGATCAGATGCCGTGGAGAAGCAAGCATGCCTTGTCGACTGGTCACACTCATCGTGCCATGCTATATAGAGAATAATACAAATCCTTTTCTACTTCACATACTATATCAGCTAGAGGGCCGAAGATTCGATTGCTGATATTGTTGTCTAGTACCAGTGCAAGGTGTGAAGTGGAAAAGGGTATTTATTGGTAATATAATTCAAAACGCATCTTCTTTATATATATTTATCAAATAAATAATGATCGGTTTAAGAAAATGTGAACAAAAAAGGTGTTTGATCACAAGTACTTTTTTTTAAAGGTTTAAACTACAAAAGGTGTGATAATATGTAAATATCTGCATGGTGATTCCTTGATTTAAAAGTAAAATCCACAATTGTTATAATTGAAATTTAAAAAAAAAACATTTAGAATGACATGATATACCATTTCTCCTAAAAACTAAGACGCAAATTGTACAGAAAATGAGATTTTTTATACTGTTTGTTTGAAAACAATAGTAAACAGGTAAAAGCATTGCCGAAGGTAACCGGGTGTAAAAAGGAATTTTACTAAACAGTAGGCGTAAACGCACACGCAATATCCGTATATAAATGGTTCAAATTGTAAAATAATTACGTGTAACATTTGCAGCTCTTAAATTCTTCTAATCCTGGGAGATGAAATTTTTATCTACGGTTTGTTACTGTATCCTTAAAGTATATGACATATGTTGAATTTATGTCGGTCTCTTTTATGTTATTAAGGTACATCTAAAGCCCTTTGTTATATAAAGCATTTTGTCCGCTTAATTTTCTACCCACGCTTTAAGATATCATACGTTTTCATATATTTCATATAAAAGAAATAGTCGGTATACAAATGAAAGACATCACTGTGTTTGGAAACTCGAACTTTATAAGAATGGGGGAGGCCTTTTTAAGTTTTTAGCTCTACTGGTCAGAGACCAGAAGAGCTTATGCGATAGTAATGCGTCCGGCGTCCGTCCGTCTGTCTGTAAACAATTTTTCAAAACGCTACTCCTCCTAGAATTTTAGTCTGATTTCAATATAACTTGGCACACAAGTAGACTACTCTAAGATACATAAAATATTGCATCGGTTTTTGATTTCGATGAACGGTGTTGCCATGGTTACTAAATATAGAATTTTCTGTGAAATTCCTTTAAAATGCTACTCTTCTACAGTTTTGATCTGATTTCAGTATTACTTAGCACACAAGTAGGCTACACTAAGATACATAAAATAGTGCATCGGTTTTTTATTTCGATGAACGGTGTTGCCATGCTTACTAAAAATAGAATTTTCTGTGAAATTCCTTTAAAATGCTACTCCTTCTACAGTTTTAGATCTGATTTCAATATTACTTGGCACACAAGTAGACTACTCTAAGATACATAAAATAGTGCATCGGTTTTTGATTTCGATGAACGGTGTTGCCATGGTTACTAAAAATGTGAAATTCCTTTAAAATGCTACTTCTTCAACAATTTTGATCTGATTTCAATATTACTTGGCACACAAGTAGACTACACTATGATACATAAAATAGTGCATCGGTTTTTTTTATTTCGATGTACTTACATGGTTACTAAAAATAGAAATTTTCAAGAAATTACTTTAAAACGCTACTTCTTCTACAGTTTTAGTCTGATTTCAATATTACTTGGCACAGAAGTAGACTACACTAAGTTACATAAAATAGTGCATTGGTTTTTGATTTCGATGAACTGTGTTGTCATGGTTACTAAAAATAGAATTTTATGTGAAATTCCTTTAAAATGCTACTCCTTTTACAGTTTTAGTCTGATTTCAGTATTACTTGGCACACAAGTAGACCACACTTAGATACATAAAATAGTGGATCGGTTTTTGATTTCGATGAACGGTGTTGCCATGGTTACTAAAAATAGAATTTTCTGAGAAATTACTTTAAAACGCTACTCCTTTTACAGTTTAAGTCTGATTTCAATATTACTTGGCACACAAGTAGACCACACTAAGATACATAAAATAGTGCATCAGTTTTTGATTTCGATGAACGGTGTTGCCATGGTTACTAAAATAGAATTTTTCAAGAATTTACTTTAAAACGCTACTTCTTCTACAGTTTTAGTCTGATTTCAATATTACTTGGCACAGAAGAAGACTACACTAAGTTACATAAAATAGTGCATCGGTTTTTGATTTCGATGAATGGTGTTGCCATGGTTACTAAAAATGTGAAATTTCTTTAAAATGCTACTTCTTCTACAGTTTTGATCTGATTTCAATATTACTTGGCACACAAGTAGACTACACTATGATACATAAAATAGTGGATCGGTTTTTGATTTCGATGAACTGTGTTGCCATGGTTACTAAAATTAGAATTTTCTGAGAAATTACTTTAAAATGCTACTCCTTTTACAGTTTTAGTCTGATTTCAATATTACTTGGCACACAAGTAGACCACACTAAGATACATAAAATAGTGCATCAGTTTTTGATTTCGATGAACGGTGTTGCCATGGTTACTAAAATAGAATTTTTCAAGAATTTACTTTAAAACGCTACTTCTACAGTTTTAGTCTGATTTCAATATTACTTGGCACAGAAGAAGACTACACTAAGTTACATAAAATAGTGCATCGGTTTTTGATTTCGATGAACGGTGTTGCCATGGTTACTAAAAATAGAATTTTAGTTGAAATTTCTTTAAAATGTTAACCTTTTACAGTTTTAGTCTGATTTCAGTATTACTTGGCACACAAGTAGATCACACTTAGATACATAAAATAGTGCATCGGTTTTTTTATTTCGATGAACGGTGTTGCAATGGTTACTAAAAATAGAATTTTATGTGAAATTCCTTTAAAATGTTAACCTTTTACAGTTTTAGTCTGATTTCAATATTACTTGGCACACAAGTAGACCACACTAAGATACATAAAATAGTGCATCGGTTTTTTTATTTCAATGAACGGTGTTGCTATGGTTACTAAAAATAGAATTTTCTAAGAAATACCTTTAAAATGCTACTCCTTCTTCAGTTTTAGTCTGATTTCAATATTACTTGGCACATAAGACAAGTAGACTACACTAACTTACATATAATAGTGCATTGGTTTATGATAATTACAAACCAGTAGAGCTACAGTCTCGACAGAGACTTCTGGTTAGAACTTGTGTCCAATTCGTTTGACATATTGTCAATAAAATATGATCAAACAAAAAAAAAACTCCTAGAGGTAACCCTTACTATATATTCGAAGTTTTATACGTTTTAAGATTGTGCGTTGCAATTTTTAATGCATCTTCTAAAGATTTTGAATCTTTAATAATGTATTTCTGCAAATCTGTTTAACACTTCATTTATGCTAATCATAGCGAAACAGATTTTCATGCATGATATTTTAAAGTATTGTAGATTCCTTAATTTTCGCAAGTACTTTTTATCGCGAATTGGCTCTTCAACAGCAAATCGCTAGAATAAGAATTCACGAATGGACGGTTGATCAAGATTGTTTACATAGATTTATGCACCATAAAAAAAAGGGCGAGTAAGATTTCGCATGTGGTGCTTCTCGCGATATTACGCCATAATTAAGTACACGAATTATATTTAGGAATCTACAGTATCTACCTCTTTGGTTTTCAAAAAAAAAAAATTAAAAATTCTTCTATTCACATTAGTGGTGTTTTCACTTTGTTCTTCATTTGCAATGCAATATGGAGATAACAAACAGTATTCAGGTTCAAAATCCATTTAAAAAATACAAATCGAGAGCTGAGCAAACAAGGACCTCAAAGACATCAGATATTGGATCAGATGCCGTGGAGAAGCAAGCATGCCTTGTCGACTGGTCACACTCATCGTGCCATGATATATAGAGAATAATACAAATCCTTTTCTACTTCACATACTATATCAGCTAGAGGGCCAAGATTCGATTGCCGATATTGGTGTCTAGTACCAGTACAAGGTGTGAAGTGGAAAAGGGTACGTTTTATTGTGTTTATTGGTAGTATAATTCAAAACGCATCTTCTTTATATATATTTATCAAATGAATAATGATAAGTTTAAGAAAATGTGAACTAAAAATGCTGTTTGATCACAAGTACTTTTTTTTAAAGGTTTAAACTACAAAAGGTGTGATAATATATAAATATCTGCATTGTGATTCCCTATTAATTTAAAAGAAAAATCCACAATTGTTATAATTGAAATTTTAAGAAAAAAAAACATTTAAAGTGACATGATATACCATTTCTCCTAAAACTAAGACGCAAATTTTACTGAAAAATGAGATTTTTTATACTGCATGTTTGAAAACAAAAGTAAAAGCATTGCCAAAGGTAACCGGGTGTAAAAAGGAATTGGCGTAAACGCACACGCAATATCCGTATATAAATGGTTTATGCTGTAAATAATACGTGTAACATTTGCAGCTCTTAGATTCTTCTAATCCTGGGAGATGAAACTTTTATCTACCGTTTGTTACTGTTTCCTAAAAGTATATGACATAAGCTGAATTTATGTCGGTTTCTTTTATGTTATTAAGGTACATCTAAAGCCCCTTGTTATATATAACATTTTGTCCGCTTAATTTTCTTCCCACGCTTTAAGATATCATACGTTTTCATATTAAAGAAATAGTCGGTATACAAATATCAAGTATGAATTGAAAGACTTCACTGTGTTTGGAAACTCGAACTTAATAAGAATGGGGGAGGCCTTTTTAAGTTTTTAGAACTTGTGTCCAATTCGTTTGACATATTGTCAATAAAATATGATCAAACAAAAAGAAACTCCTAGAGGTAAACCTTACTATTTATTCGAAGTTTTATACGTTTTAAGATTGTGCGTTGCGATTTTTAATGCATCTTCTAAATATTTTGAATCTTTAATAATTTATTTCTGCAAATCTGTTTAATACTTCATTTATGCTAATCATAGCGAAACAGATTTTCATGCATGATATTTTAAAGTATTGTAGATTCCCTAATTTTCGCAAGTACTTTTTATCGCGAATTGGCTCTTCAACAGCAAATCGCTAGAATAAGAATTCACGAATGGACGGTTGATCAAGACTTTTTACATAGATTTATGCACCATAAAAAAAAGGGCGAGTAAGATTTCGCATGTGGTGCTTCTCGCGATATTACGCCATAATTAAGTACACGAATTATATTTAGGAATCTACAGTATCTACCCCTTTGGTTTTCAAAAAATAATTTTAATAAAAATTGCTTAACAGATTAGCATGCATAATATTTTAAAGTATTGTAGATTCCTTAATTTTCGCAAGTACTTTTTATCTCGAATTGGCTCTTCAACAGCAAATCGCTAGAATAAGAATTCACGAATGGATGGTTGCCAAGACTTTTTACATAGATTTATGCACCATAAAAATAAGGGCGAGTAAGATTTCGCATGTGGTGCTTCTAGCGAAATTACGCCATAATCAAGTACACGAATTATATTTAGGAATCTACAGTATCTACCCCTTTAGTTTTAAAAAAAAAAATTTAAAAATTCTTCTATTTACATTAGTGGTGTTTTCACTTTGTTCTTCATTTGAAGTTTTATGCAATTTTAGAAAGGAAATCGATACAGTTATAATTTTTCTTTCAAAATTTTACAGTCCTACAAAGATACTAAAAGTCAATATATATATACTGATTGAGTTTGAGGACAGTTTGCAAAAGCCACGATTATGTGTTTTCTCTTTTGTGTTTACATGCTTAAATTCTAATTAGGGATGTCAGAATTGTCAATAATTGATATTTGAATATTCGATAGGAGTATTCGAATATATTCGAAAATTCGATAAAATAAATACATCTTGCATTATAAAATACATATTTTCACTCTCCTGTCAAGCAGGATTTATGCCATTATTTTGGAATAAAAACTCATGTAGAGTTCGGTAAATGCGCTGCAATTATATATATATATTTTTAAATTATTGAATACATGTAGAATACAATCAAAATGTAATGATTGTTTTTTTTTGAAAATTGAAAAGATTTTTTAGTATGTTCCAGATTGTCTTACTAAAGTCTACACTGATATTGATAACTCCTACAAATTTATAACAATCAGAACAATTATCTGGCGGTGAAATATTACAAGCAATTACTTGTTGCTAATTATAATTTCCTGATAATGATTTTAATGATATTTACATAAACAAGGGGTCCGTTTGTTTACTGTAAAACTGTGTCCTTACAACAATACAAGCTGATTGTAAGTACTTGAAACTATTATACCACTAATTAAGTGAACAAATAAATAAATTACTCTAATAGATATATACACTATTAATTTTGTACAAGCTTGATTCAATTTCTAATAAAAAAAAAAAGGATTTTCTCTCTTTTTAGTGCTTGTATACTTTAAAACGAATATTCGAATCATAAATTTATATTCGAATATCAACTCATCCAATGGATATTCAAATATTCGTTGTCATACATAATTTTAATGTTTGTATGTTTGTATTTACATTCAATTCCTTACTAAAAACTACTTTTTTCATTTTTCCAGACTTGAAAAAATTTTATACATTTTAACTGATTGTATTTCACTGAATCCATTCTGCTTCTTGTCTTTCAAAAAGTTATTTAACTAAAAGGTCATGTCCGTACATTATCATATTCATTAAATAAGCGTTAATATTTCTGTTTTTAAAACTCAATTGATTGGAATGATCGAAACAAAAACTACAGATTAATGTAAAATTTGGACTGTGTGCTCTACACCTTTAGCTCCTTTGAAAAACGTTTATTGCTCCTTTATTGTTGGAAGTCCATATCACAACTTAAGAAATAGAACTTCATTGTTCAGTAATTGAAAAATCGAAGAAATTTATTGCTTTTTTAACCGAGCTTACTTCGTAAAAGAATAGAAGAGAACTTTATGGGTTTTTCCCCCAATATCAGTCTGTATGATATCGCTAAGATAAGATTTTTCCCTTAAGAAATTTAACATTGATAAAGTGAGATTATCAGAAAATGTCAGTGTTTGTTTTATGCTTGTGAATTTCGATTTTTCTGTCTAAGATATTGCAGGAATATAATTTACAGTCTCCACCTCTTCTAATGCGTTTATCATCATCCTGCAAGGAAACGTACATGTAATTGGGGGTTGTTAATTTCATACTGTAATTTGCTCTTTGCACATTTCCTGTCATTTGTTATTCATTTTGTCTCTTTATTGCCATGGTTACATGAGGTGAAATGATGTTTATAGATGATCAGTTAATTTCTGACAGGAAGTTTGATAACTTGTCATCAGCTTATTACAAAAGACGAGGTTTTTCATTGAAGGAAACACACTCCCTCTTCCTATTAAAACCAAAGAAAAATATTTCTATTTCATCTTGGCGTAAATTTCTATTAAATTTCTTACTTCATGGCAACGCAGGAGTGCGTTCGGCTGGAGATGCTCACTCCTCTCCAGGGCACCTGATCCCACCTCTGATGTTTTGAAGGTCCATTTTTTTGTTTGCCCTGATCCTATTTATTATTGTTTGAAAAATTTTTGAGCTTGAATACAGTTCGTTATCTCAATATACATCTATTTTAATTTCTTCTTTATCAATATTACGCTATATGACAGTTATCTTTTCCTCCTGAATAGTTAATTTTATCATCAACAACCCAATTCTCAATCAGGAATGCTTAAATTAAATTAGGCACTTTTTAGGACTAATATTTTCAAAAACATAACTAAATCTTATCTCTGACAGAGTTAAGCCAAAATCCTCGTCATTTGTTAATTATTCAAATTAAGATTAGGAATTAACAAGATAAAGTATGAATTCAATTTTTTACTACCAAAAGAATTGATTACCCAACACAAACGGTTCCAACCTCCCCCTTTTTTTTTATAAGAATTTCACTTGTTTTGTAAGAAAATATCATTAAACATTAAATCCAAAATTTATCATTGGCAAAAAAAAGATTACTCAGACTGGTTAAATTAAACTTGAAACGAATGGGTATGATAAGTCTTTAGTGCACACACGTTTACAATCTTAGGACAATGTTGTCAAGGAATGCTAGTGGTCATTGTTTTTAGAGATCATCCGAATATGAATTCCAAGTCTGAATATGCATTATAAAGACGAAAAGCAACGAGGAATCCCTCTCAGAACTTACGGTCAATGTCACAACGTTTTACCACCATAGCCTTTGAAATTGGTGCAATGTCAAAACTTTTTTAAAGAGGAAAAAAATTGAAAAAAAAAATTCATTGAACCTACTTTAATTTGAAGGCCAAAATATGTCAGTTCATTGTCTTCCCATGGCACCAAGGACGTCTTTTTTATGGCATCAAATTTCAAGTTTCATACCTGTTCTGCCATAGATTCGACCAATAGGTTTTTCTTTTTTCAGTCATTTTTGGAGTAAAACCCTCGATTTCAACTAGTATATTGACAAGCATCAAATTAAAAGTCATGGGAATTTAACTTTGTGAAAATGGCCGCTACTTCGGAAAGGGGTCCATCATTATTTATAGATTTCGTTCCTATATGTCAATAACGTAATGACGGAATATACGTCACATTCGGATATTTGCTGGAATCAACCATTCTTGCTTGCGCATTGTAAAATTCCTGTATTCAAACTTGTATGTTACATGTTTTACGTATCCACAGTGGATAATAACTGGTTTAGAAATGTTGGACTATATATTTTTTTAAAACAAATCAATTTTTTTTTTACAAATATGATATTGTATAAAATGTTGCGAAAAGTTCTTGTGGAACATACTCTATGTCCTTTGAGATACAATGTTACAGTGGTGACGGTGGTGTGATAAATGTACATGTAGATATTTTTAAATATCGTTTGAATTCCTGTTTACTTTATTTACTCATTTTATTAACTCAGTATTGTATTTGATATTGTATAAAATGTTGCGAAAAATTCTTGCGCAACATACTTTATGTCCTTTAAGATACAACGTTACAGAGATGAAGGTGATGTTATGTGATAAATGTATCTGTAGTATATTTTTAAATATCGTTTGAATTCCTGTTTTTCGAGTAATCTGTAATCGATTTTCGATTACTTGTAACCGTAATTTAATCGATTACAGCGTAAGTTTCCAATGTAATTATAATTACTTTTTCGATTACTTTCAATTACTTTATACATATACATACACATCTGACATCTCCTATATAGATGTACATGAATGTTATTTTGTAGAATCATTTCCAGTTAGTCACATAAATATCACAAACAAATCACCCATGCAGTGATATGTGTTGATTTCCTAACTTTTCTAATCATAATTTGAATAATGTTCCCAATAAAATTTGCATTTTAGACATACTGGTATAGTCTTTTTCATATTTTAAATGTTAATAAACTTTGTTTTTTAACAGAAAATAATATATAGCAGAAATAGATTTGAGTGCTTTTATATTAAAATACAAATTTACTTGAAAAAAAAGTAATCATTACAATCGGTTACGATTACTTGATTACGATTACCCAATGCAATAGAATCGTTTCTCTTTATGTCTGCAATATTTGTTTTCAGAAACATGATATAAAAACATACTTTAAAGTGATGTGGGTTCAGGGATTTTCAATGTTAAAAGCTAATTTGAAAAACAATTTTCATTTGAAACATTTATATCTAAGACTAATATCTAAGATTAATGAAAATTATCCGTTTGATTTATTTTGTTCAGTCAGTCTGTGGTAGTCGGGACTTGTTTGTGGATCTAGTCTGACTTTTTTTCTATTCAATAATAGTTCAGATCCAACAATTTTCCCCTCTTATCAAAAGAACTTCTTTTTGTAGGCTGTAATAATTTTTTCCATATAAGTGGCATTTAAAAAAAAAACATGGGATCGGCGTTGATATCTTGGATCACAAGAGGCCGATAACCATATGCCGCAAAGCATCAAGAATTAAAATTTATCTACGATTATGATTTTCTTCAGAGGCCTTCCAATTAATAACATACGCATCCAAAGGGCACATATAAATATGCAGACTTATTGCAGGACTGGTGCATTAATTCTTAAAGGTGCAATTGCTGCAAATATGAGCGAAATCGCTAGGAAAGTCGTACAGTTTCCCTTTGTACTTCTGGTTTTCCGGTACGACACCGTTCTTTTTATACTATGTTAGAAGACAATTATTACCGCTAGCTTTTAATTCTTTGAAGTGAATATGTTTGGACATCATTATTGATGACACTTGGTTATAATAGTTAATCTGAAATAATTTGCCTAGCCCATCTTTTAAGAGTAAGGTGGACCAAAGTACATATTAATAGATATCAACGGTTTTAAGTGCATTAAAGGTTTGCACAATGCTGCTTGAATAATCATAAAATAAGGTTTTTTAGATAATTATTACAAAAACCCATTTTGTATACTGATGGCGGATAATACAATACAATACAAAATTCAGAAGCACATGATTTTGCTTTAACTGGCACAGTGAAATATCAGTATCTCGAACAAAATTTCGAGATATCCGGGGGTTCGAGATATCCAAAGTTGTCTTCCAATTTTGAATCAATAACTTCCCGGTTTTTTCCCGTATATATTTGTTCATGCATAACACTAATTAGTATTACCAATCGTGTAGTCCTTATTGTAAAAACGCGAGCATATTCGCAATAAATATTAAGAAAAACAATGTTGTTGTTTTCTTTATCGTGTTTAATTTTGAGAGGAGGATTCCCTGCCTAAGATGAGTAAGTGAATAAAGAATTTAAGTTCTTTCCCCTCAGCACCCCCCCCCCCCCCTCCCTGGTCCCCCCGGTTGCTACGTCCCTGTATTATACAAATGAAAAAAAAAATTATATAATTCAAACGGAAAATTATAGAATACAATAAAAATAAAGAATACAAATAATAATTATGCAATACAAATGGAAAATTTTACTATGTAAATGGTAAATTATGGGAAAAAAATTATACCATACATATTGAAAACAATAAAAAAAAAACTGCAACGTTTGACATTTCATACCCTATATAGTTTTTGTTGCTCATATGGTTTAGTGGATGTATCGTCCGCTCTAGAGTTGCGAAGCAAGGAGTTGATCCTAACGTTGTGGTTTGAATCTACTGCGAAACGTGAAGACCGGTCCATAGGATAAGACCATATAAACCGAGGTCCCCTGTCGCTGTAGGTTTTGACATGAAAAGATCCCTCATCGCCCAAAAGCCGTAAGTACTGAAAGCAGGTCTAAATTTTATGCCCTCCAGTGGTGGCATCTCAATTTAAGTGGAAAATTCTCGAAGGGAGTTAAGTATCAGTATAAAAACAAACCATCCAACTTTTTTTTCGCTTAAATGCTTTTAAAATGAATATATGAATTTTAAATAATCAGGAAAAAATAAATAAGGAAAGACTGTGGCATACAAGAGGATGTTCTTGAATTTGTCCACATTCATTTGACCACAACCCTCTCCGAATTCAATTCTAGAATATCCTGTGTAAATATCTATATAAAAATCTTTCTTAAAATTCTTTGGGCGATGCATGTGGTCTACAATGTCTGCCTAAAAATCATGAGACACAATTATTAGTTTTTCAAAACTTTTTAATACCCCGGTATTTTAAATTAAATATAAGGCCAGATTTTTTATTTAAAACTGTATTGTAAATACATGTATTATAAAAGAGTGTTTACAACATATTTGTAAAAATAAAGTGCTGACTAGCTTATTCAAAATGCTCGAAAATTGTGTAAGATCTACAGTAAAAGGAAATCATGTGTTCTCTTAAATACCTTTTCCAATCTGAAAAACTTTCCTGTATTTTACTTATTTTTGTATTTTGTTTTGTTGCTTTTATCAACTTGATATACATGTGTAGGTTTATTGGACTTGTGAAGAAGAATACTAGCTATAAACTTCTATACGACTGGCTATACTGCACCTTTACAATTAATCTGATTTAGACTTCCTATAGCCTTTAGTAATTGGTTCAAAAGCTTAGTGGGGCGAATGTATGAGTTGATCAAATAAAAAAAATTAATTAGTCTATACTTGATGGACAATTTTTAATGCATCAATTGAAACAAAAATAATTTTATGCTAATTTGAGATTTTCTGTATTAACGGTACATATTATTGACACATAAGTGTATCTCCAAGTTTCCGGTAAATCATACTAATATTTAAATTTGCCACCCTAGCCATGGAAACTGGAAAGATTTCCTTCTTAAATTTGAAACTTAGGAAAAACTTAAAGGGCATATTTTTGTCCTCTGCTTTTAAAATCCAATATTACGCTGTTAGGATCGATGTGACATACATATGCATCGGCTTGCAAGGGCAGCGTATCTTATATTGCTTGGTTTTGGCTTTTGTCCTTCGTTTTTCACCTTTGAAGAACTACTATATTGAAATACTGATGAAAGGATTTTTTAGTTGCGAATTTTACATTTTTCTTCGAGTTTAATTTTAGATTGAGATTAAATGTCTAGAAGTAAACGTTTAAGGATTTTGTACAAAATTTGACAACTCTTGAGCTGAAAACATGCGTATCTCTATCATGTTGTTAATTTTGAATTTTCCAAAGTAAATTGAATTAACAACATGATATTTCCATTAAAACAATTGACTTTCATATAAACTTTAAAAAAAATACTTGTAATTGTTTTTATGATTTAAGCACGGACAAAATATGAAATATATGGAGATAACGAACAGTATTCAAACTCATAATGTAAATCCATTAAGCAATACAAAATAGGAGCACAGCAAACACGGGCCTCCAAAATATCAAAGATGGGATCAGGTGCCATGGAGGAGTAAACATCTGCCCCAAAAAAGCAAAGCATAGATTAAAATATCCATTGCTTGTTCGCAAAATTTAGGGATCACAGATTTCATTTCACATAAGAAGCCTTAGAAAAATGAGATAGAGCACATGATTTAGAATCAATGTCAATTCTTGTTTCTATTTTATAATATGAGGCATCATGAGAGTCACCTGGTGAAAAAAAAAAGACATTTGATTGACCATACATTAGTGATTTAGAAAGTCAGAACTTCAATGATATACCAGAATACAAGATTTCTAAAATCAGTAGACATTGGAAATTAACACTCCTATTGTACTCTTCGATGAAACTGAAGCTGATGAAAAAAGAAGAAAGAAAGGGCAATCAAATGAGAATCAACACAGACAAACTGAAAAGTACAGAAACAAAGCAGAGCTTTAATGCGGCATTGAAAAACAAAAAATCACCTATAAGGAACCAAATGGAGAAAAGAGAGAACAGGTAAAAGCCATGGAGGTTCAAGGAGGGAAAAAAGAAACATTACAAGTATTAGCTATGTAGGCACCTAAAGGGGTAATACAGAAACAAAGGTCTTTCAAAAATTCAATTAGGCAAGGCAAAAGCGACACAAACAGAGGAAACATCCAAACATGCGAAAATTATGCGAGCTTATAAGATAACGGTCCAAATCAAAATGTTAGGTTTGTAGATAAAGATGACAAGTTCATTAGTGATACAGAAGAAACATTGAATAAAATGGAATTTAAGACTTCCTCAACAAAACCGAGCCATAAAGATTAACATAACAATGTAGATAAAGACCAATGAACCAAAAATCATAAATATATAAAAATCTAAACAGGAAACCAACGATCTAAAGAAACGGAACTTGGATCCAAACCTGAGGATGCTTTCATAAAAATATAATAAAACTTCACTTTGTTGTTCTTGGGCAAAGGTAGATTTTTTCCCTAACATCCCTTTATTTATGTCAATTGTTAGCCACCTTTTGTGCTTTCCTCCCCGAAGAGTCATGATTCAAACAAATTTGAATCTACGCTTCCTGAAATTACTTTCATATTGATATGACTAATCTGGCTTTGGTTTTCTTGAGAAGAATATTGTTCAAATAGCTCAAACAAATGCTTATGAAGAATAAGAAGATAAAATGGAAAGTTCGGACAAGGAGTTAAGGCATCTTACAGAAAACAAGGAGTGTGAAGTGACTTTAAGAACGTGGTACCATGGGTACTAAGAGAAAGAGGAAAGCATTGGTAACCAAAAACATCATGGCGACGCTCCGTCGTCAATTCAGTGTGTAAATAATGGTCTAACAATTAGTATGAAAAATGTCAGTCAGCAATTTGATAAATTGTCATTGTAATAAATTCTTCTTTGAGAAAGAAAAAGGGGGAATTTGGATCTAAAATGAGATTTTCTCTTGGAGGGATTTCCTTCTCTAGAGTAAAGATTCTTGGGGAAAGCTGGTTTTGGGAATTTTCTACTCTAAAACACGAGTATTATTGGCCGATCAGGAATCAAAATTGAACCCAGTTGACCAGTGTAAATAAAAAAGGATTAATGTCAGAAATTATGGCTGTAAAGGATTATATGTGATAACCATCTGGTAACAGTTATAAATTGTGTAAGAATTTCTGACCTCATCAATTTTTCTACAGAAATCAATGGCTGTGTGATTTACCTAGTCTGCGGCGACGCTGAAGCATGGCGTATCTTGACAAATCGGCAAAAAAATTCCTCAAGTCGGACAAGAAATGTTTAAAATATATTGACGACGGGATCTTAGTCTTTGAATTTCTGTTCCGTCTTCATTTCTACCTGAAAAATGTTTGCATAACACTTATAATTGTGACGGGAAAACAACTTCCTTTGGAACAATTGCCGACCATATGTCACCAAGTCAGTTTAAATAGCCGACTAGGCTTGAATTGATTTTTGCATTTATTCAGTGTCGATACCATGAAAAGGTCTCAATGAATTTAAATATTTGGTTTAAATATTTCTTTTCAAAAAATTAAGATGCCTATTAGATTCAGCAAGTGCATATCGGAAAATAGGTAGAATCGAATTGCGCAAATTACCTTGACTTGTAAACATTCCCTAATTAACCCTATGCCGAAAGCCTGTTCTTTTTCATCAAATGTAGGCATTTCTTTATTGACCCATTTAAATTATTTAAATTTGCTTCTTTTATAGTGACATTAAGTACTAGTTTAACCTATTTTTTTTTCAAAATAGCAGGAACTTTTCCTCTGTATCAGCCCAAAGGAAATAATCACTTAATTTAGACTCAAAATGCAATCATTGAGATCTGATTTGGAGAGAAGTTATTCACTGAAAAAAAGTCTTTAATAGTTTCCCTTTCAAAAATTGCAAAAATTGAACTACCTTTAATTTCTTCCAGCACTTTGTAATAAATTTACCAATAAGTTTGTGATTAAAAGATCTTTTGCAATTATCCCATTAAGCTAAAATATGTCATTCATAATTTTATTTTTAAAAAATCTCTACTCCCTCTCTTTTAAAAAGATACGCTTAATCAGTATATGCGTCTTTACAACCACAGTAAAGAGATCTAGGGAACATGGCCACATAATATAATCATTTGGCAGTTAATACTATTTCATTATTTCGTAGGGAAAAAGAAAGAAAACTGCAAAGTAATCTTGAAATAAGAAAAAAGTAATCGCTAATTTTATCAGTGGCCCAACACGGCGAAAACTTGTATACCGTTAAAGAATCTGCCCTCAACTCTGAACTTTCCAACGTGCTCCCCCACGCACAGGCTGCAATAGTACAATCATTTATTTCAACTGATGATAAAAATCAGGAAAAAAAGGCTTTTAACAGGTATTTAATCCAATCATTACGTAGCATTAAATAAATGACCGGCCTTGCGACTCAAAACAAAGCCACGTGTTTACAAGGGGGAGAATGATATAGCTATTTTGAAGTGAGGTTGTAAATCTATGGTGTCCATTCAACACAATAGATACATGACGCATTTTTCGATGGTGTCCTTAACCAAGCAACCGATATCTGTCAAAACGTATCTCTTAATTAAGGGATCAATTACCCCGACCCCCTTGTTCGCAAGTCTTCTACCCGAAACAAAATAAACCTCAATAGTTCTCCTTGATGAAGAGTCTCTGTAACAATTGCCACCTTGTCTTGTTGGTTTGACCCGCCTCTGCTGCAAATCCAATACTCCCATTCTCCATATTACTGTAATCAAACTAAAATACCTCTATATTAGAAATTAGCTGAAAACCCGTAGTTCACTGCAAGAGCGGAGTGGTCCCAACGTTAATATTTTCCGATAAAAACGGGCGATAGTAATTCATTTGCAATAGTGGGTGGAATTAAAACACAACAGGACTATTAGTTCGATTTTTGTGTTTATGAACAGGAATTTAAGACTGTGTATCAAGTTGTGTTCTTCAAATACCCGCTTCATTTGTTTACAATTAGCTTTTTAATTCTTTTCTTTAACACTTGGAAGATGCATTGATTAAGTTTTGGATCGAAAGTCTCCAGAATAATTTAACGCGGTGCTCAGTCTCAAACTTCAGTGTACAATTTGTCTTTCAGTATCGCTACTTCACTTTTTTCGGGAAAATACTACCTTTTCTCTGATATTCTGTGCAGTTTAGGTTTTATATTATTGAGACTCTTTCGGACTCGGATGAACCACTTATAGAATTTCTGTATAACAGCTGAACGTTAAAGAATCTCCTAACGGAAGTTCTCTTTTGGGACTTGCTTTTATTTCTTATTTGGATGTGTATGCCTTTTTATGTCCGCTATGTGAACTCGAATATATGACATTGATTGTAATGAGAACCTATCGCGAAAATTCATTTTCCAGATATTCTAGACATTTTGGTTAGATGTAAAAAAAAAAAAACCCTTTATTTTGAAGTGGAATTTTAACAACAGGCAAAATTTTGAAGACACGGATTGAAAAGATTAAGAAAACTTTTAACATGCCTCATATTATAAAATAGAAACAAGAATTGACATTGATTCTAAATCATGTGCTCTATCTCATTTTTCTAAGGCTTCTTATGTGAAATGAAATCTGTGATCCCTAAATTTTGCGAACAAGCAATGGATATTTTAATCTATGCTTTGCTTTTTTATAAATGCTTTAAGAAAATTCGAAATTCATCGAAACACAGTGGCAAATTTTCTCTATTAAAGGATTTGTGAATGAGGAAGGAATTGATCTATGGCGTATTTTCCATGTGTTCATTTATCTGCTTCAAGAAAAATCGCTACTTAATTTCCGCTCTTTCCATACGTTTTTATGAAAAAACTAGAAAACGCTCTTAAGGTGGATTTTCATTCATTTTGTATTAAATTGTAATGTCTAATTCAGCTATATTTGTCTAAAAAGTCATTGATAACCTCGAAGAGAAATTGAACGAATGAATTGAAATGCCATTCATACAGAAATAAGTTACCACCCAACAAATAATTATTTCAGGTGAGTGCATGGTGAAAATAAATTCATCATTTACAATTGATTGCATTTATTTTTGTATTTTTATGCCTTTCAGTTTTAGATCTCTTAAAAAGAAGTCACAGAAGACAAGTGTAGTAAGCCTATCATGATAGACAGTGACACTAGTCAATGACTTTGTATCCCTTACTGAAATATGTTTCATTCAATTTACAGTGGACAGACTTGTCCTTCAGTATTGGACAGTACCACTATCCATTATTTGTATGAATTATATTAATTGTAGTAATTTTTTTGCAATCATGGTTGCTAATACTAGTAACTTTAATAGGTTTTGAGTGCTCTAGTAACTTAAGTTAAAGACTATGATTGTGATGGTAATTAATGAAAATTTCAATAGTGCCAAAAACGTTTATGCATCTGTTAAAAAACCTAACGATTTAAATATATTGTTACATAGTGATGTAAAATGTAAGATTACAAAAAATGATGAATATCAACAAATCTATAAACAATACAAATATTTGAAGAGGGCATAAAACACGGACCCCTGGAAATACTAGAGGTGGGTACATCCTACTAATTATTTTTAGAATCGGTAGGAGAAGAAAGTAGTGCAGAAAAAATTACAAAATCCTTAATTTGCAGACTTGCATAAAAAAAAATTGGGCAGGTGTACTGAACTGAGCCTCACACTTGTTGATAAGGAGTATCTTTCCTACCAAAAAAGCTTGGCAAATGTAATTTATAAAGAAGATCAGCCGAATTATTTTGTGTATTATAGCGCAAGTGAGAACTCTGAAATTTCCCTACTTTCACTTTCATTTTTAGAGGTTCCCGCAGACAGACGCCTCAGGAGATTTCTACAAGACTTTTTCTGTAAATAAATAATGAGCTATTTTTATGGAGGATGACACCATACCACAACTCGGAGGATGCTCTGGCTAACAACATTGTTCTCAGGGACAGACACGGCATAACTTGTCTCTGTGAAGATTGGAACACTATCCTGGGTGTCCTGAACATTAACAGTGACGGTAGCGGTACCAGTTCGACTAGCGATGGCGCCATCTCTGGCCAGCACCAGGAAGTAATGGGTTCTCTGAGTTTCATAATCCAGAGGCTGTAGAGTTGTTATTGCCCCAGTATTGCTGTTAATTGTAAACCTGCAAAGAAATTTTTAACATGCATTTTAGATTCATACAACAATACAGAATTTTCATGTATAAAAATCTATTTCATAAAATTCCAATTTGATTAAAGATTAATTGGAAGTAGGAAGATATTACTCACAGGTTTTGGAAGGTGCTGGGTGGAAGTGGTTGAATGGAGTATGAAATAGCTGAATTAGGAGTTCCTTGTTCATCAATATCAGTTGCCTAAGCATTTAATAGAAATATGCTTTAATGGCATACTCATATAATGTCTTTTTGTGAGTTTTTCCCCTTTACATTCCAATATATTCAACCATTGAAAATGTTTTTTTTTGTTTAACAAACCAATTAAATGAGTGCAGGTCAAGACTAACAACTTACAGTAACTGTTCCAACGGCCACCTGGCTAGATTGACCTTCCTGAACACTGAATGAATAGATCTGATTGTTCAGGAATGTTGGGTTGTTGTCATTAATGTCCATGATAGAAATTGACAAGGTTGCTGTGGCACTCTGAAACACCAATGAAACACAATTTAAAAGAAGTACATAGACCTTTTTTAATAGTTCAAATAAAAATATACAATTTGCTACTAAATGTAAAGAAATATTATTTTTTTTATGTTTATATCTTACCCTGCTTGTAGAAGTTTCTCTGGCAAACAAAATCATGACATAATTAGGTCTTCCTTCTCTGTCTAAAGTATTTCTTGTTGAAAGGATCCCACTGAAGACAAAAATAAAATACAAATTTATGCATTGCATCAGTTGCATCACTTTGTTCCAAACCTTGAAATACACCAAAACTACATAAACATTTGAATATTTCTTACTTTGTACTTTGTACTTACTTTGTTGAATTCATGACAAAGTCAGAAATCTGGATGTTGTTGAAGGTAATATCTTGCATGCTGAATGTAATTGTGTTTCCCTCTGGGTCGGAAGCCTACGAGTGTTCACATAAATATTATTAATTTGCATTAGTTTCATATTTCACTTGCATCTCCATTTATTGCAAATTATTGGGGGGGGGGGGGGTAAATTAAATGTTGCACTTTGTTTTCAATGGGACTGTTTTTAATATAGGGAAGAAGTATAAATCTTACAGGAGAAGCGAACACCGAGGCTCCTACAGGGACCCCTTCACTGACTCGGATGTTGTATGTACCAGCTGTGAATGATGGACCCTGGTTCACAGCAGTCCCCGTAACATCTACCACTATCACTGTTGTAGCAAATCTGAACAAAAATCAAATTGTTTTAAAATAATTTATTTTCCTATAAATTCTAATTTATAGATAAAACATAATTCAATTCCAGCTGGGGATACCTTTGGTCGAGCCCTGTTCCCCCGTCAGCAGCCCTGACAGTGATGGTATACTGTTCATCTCCTGAAACACTTCCAATACAGTCCACCAGTCCCAGGGAACCACTGATTCGGAACTTACTGATGGCGTTATCATTGGCATTCTTAGAGTTACTGACAGCAGTTATAGAGTAAGAAATCTGGCCAAATATTCCTGTATCTGCATCTGTTGCTTGTACCTGAAATTATTCACAAAATAATTTTTTTAGATATCACATCAAGTTACCAGGTACTTTCATTTATTGAAATATTTCAAACTTGTTTAGAGGCCTTACCGTGGCCACAGTGACTGCATTACTGGGTGTGTAGCCTCCTGCACTGATGGTGGCCTGATAGGCAGCAGCTGGGAATAATGGAGCATTGTCATTAGCATTGAGTACATTCACTGTCACTGTAGCAGTGGCACTGCGTCGCTCGATTGTGTTAGCTTCTCTCACAAGGACCTAAAATGAAAGACAAAGGGTTACATACTGTAGGCAGTTGAAACATGAATAAAAGAAATTCTTATTTACCTTCATATCTGTAGGAGGTAATTCTCGATTGTTATTATTACTAAATGTATATTCACATTTCTTTGGACTTAACAATAAGTCATGATCCTGCCAAAGCTCATACTTGATGTGCTACCTGTCTAGTTAATTCATACATAAATATTCATCATCCTAATATTTTACATATGTTAACATATTGCTTTTCCTTTAATTCATTTGTATGTATAGCTGGTAAAATACATGCAATTTGTAAACTTGATATGGAGAGAATTAAGATGTGTAGGAAAAATTTACCGTGAATGTAAACTGTGAATCTGTCTCAAAGTCCAGACTACCAGCACTGATCAGGGAAATGAACCCCTTACTGTTCACTGTAAATACGTTGGAGGAAGGCACGAAAAAATAGGTTGGATCTGGGTCTCCGGGAAGCTGCAATGAGACAAGCAATATTCATAAAAAATAGTTTTCTTTGATGTGCATGTACATTGTATATGTACAATTTTTCATATTATTAATTCAAATAAATATCACACCCCTCAATGAGATACACATATTAATAATTTAATAGGAAAAAAAGATATAACCATACCACGTCTTGGTCTGTGACAACCAGTTGAAGTGCATCTGTACTGCCCTGGGCTCTTAATGGTGTCCCGGCATCAGCGTCTTCACTGATTGTACCGATAAAGTTACCACTGGAACTTGTTACAACTGGGTCAAAGTCATTGGTTCCGGAGACGGTAACATCAATTATAGCACGGGTACTGCGTCTGTGACCAGTCTCTTCAGAGGCCTGGCAAGAAAAAACAGTAAATACATGTATATCCTTTAGCATTCACTTGTATGAATAAAAATTGAATTGTTTACTTAAAAATAGATTTTTCTTATCTCAAAGCATATAATTTCATAAAATTAGCCGTATTTAACATATTTGAATTGTTAAGTCTCCTCTCACTCGTAGAACCAGCTTCAGAGATCCACCAACACTAGCTCTGTTAATGCTCTGGGTCTGAGTGATGAATGCAGAGTAGAAATTTGACCCTGTCTGTTGCTGAGTTTGCACAGAAAAGAATGATGTATAGCCACTTGGTACAGCTAGGTAAAAAAGAGAAAAAGAAAATCATATACATGTATAAAATTCACAGAAAAACAATTCAGATTTTGTTTCTTATGATTAACTTATAGATGCCTTTCTGTTGAATAGAAACACTAACTTGTCTCAATATCAAATACAATAGGGGCATTTAGTGTGTCCTTGTCTCTGGCTTGAATTGTTACTGCCTGGTTAAAAGGGGTCTGTGGAGGGTAAGGGAAGACAACCAACTGGTTATTCTGAAAAAAAAAATTCCATATACATGTTTTAGTCGAAATCCATCTAAAAACAAATAACGAATCAAATAATACAATAAAAGATAATGCATATGTACACATATGTATTAAAAAATTCATATGAAAGGCATCAAATTGTATGTTTGCCATGATATTACTGTCAAAATGAAACTGTGCTACTTTAATAAACATTTAAATCACTAAGTAACATTCAATAGATCATACCAGTGTTGTTGATGTTATACTACTTGTGTAGCGAGGATCGAAACAGTAACCAGTGTATCTAAAACAGGTTGAATATTCAAAGGCTGGACCCAAATCATCCCCATCTATAATGGTCACTGAGAAGAATTGTGTGCTGGTCCTTCGTTCAGCTGAATTCACGGGATTATCCTAAACACAAACAAATCAACAATTAACTTTATACTGTCATTCAACTGCAGTTAAAACATTACTGCAAAATTAATTAATTTTTTCTTTATTATTTGCATAAAAATTAAGAATCAATTTTATCATGTATCAAGGAACACTTGATATGGGACGTTACAAATTAAGTTCCATAACTCAGACTCCCAATAAGTTAATATCTAGTAAAATGTTATCATGATGTATAATATTTTACATATTATAATGCAGTGATTTAATAATTATGTAATTTTTTACTCACTGTTGCTCGAACTTGAATGGTGTACTGCTTATTCTGGTTAGTTAAACCTTCATAATCCAACGTTTCTTTAACAGTCACAACTCCAGTTGTTGGGTTAATGGCAAAATATCTACTACCATCAGCCTGTATTAACAAGCAGTAAATTTAACTTTATAATATCCCAATTGCATGTACAGTGCATGTACATTAAATGCCAAAGAAAACTTCAGTTACTGTGTTGTAAATATGCTTAAAGATTTTCTTTGATACATGTGTATAAAGGAAAGAATTAAAAAGTATCTAAAGAATAGAAAAAAGTTTGCATTACTTTTTTCTCTATAAAAATAGTTATCAATTTGTCTCAACATATGTAACTTAAATGTAGCATTTAAAATATTCATACAAGTACTCACAATTGTGCCATCTCCAGAAACAAAACTATAGGAGATTTGATTATTGTTGATAAACTGATCAGCATCTGTAGCAGTGATCTGTTGGAAGACTGTCTGTCCAATAGGTGTCAACTAAAATGAGAATAATCCTCAAAGTACAATTTCAACCGATATTTCCGTGGTTATTAAAAATAGAAATTTTTCTGAAATACATTTAAAATGCTCCTCCTCCTACAGTTTTGGTTTGATTTCAATATAACTTTGCACATAAGTAGTCTACACTTAGATACATAATTCTGTTTAACTGGTTTTGTGTTTTTATGAACGGTGTCGCCAAGGTTACTCAAAATAGAAATATATGTAAACTACGCTTTAAATTCTACTCCTCCTACAGTTTTTGTCTGATTTCAATATAACTTAGCACACAAGTAGATTACACTTAAAAAATGGCGACCTATGGTACATCACTTAGATACATAATTCTTTTCATCGGTTTTTTGTTTCAATGAATAATCTTGATTTGGTTACTAAAATTAGAAATTTCTGTGAAATACTTCCAAAATGCTACCCCAAATACAGTTTCAATCTGTTTATGATATAATTTGGCATACAAATACACTACACTGAGATACATAATTATCAGTTTTGTGTTTTTCATATTGATGATTGATGTTGCCATGGTAACTAAAATTGAAAAAGTTTTATGAAAGCTACTCCTACAGTTGTAGTCTTATTGCAATTTTGCCACAAAAAAGAGACTTAATCTTTATTATTATTCTATTTATTGCTTTTCAAAAGTTTTAAGTCAAAACTGCTACTTTTCTCTTCCTTTATTGTAAGTACAAACCAGTAGATCTACAGTTTCGATAGAGACTCCTGGTTTAAATTGTGTTTTGCATGGAGGCACAATGCATTAAATGAAACCTTACTACGGGGTATAGATATGGTATGATAATGCTTACATGATTTACTGATATATATTCAACGCAGAAGATGAAGGTAAGCAAAATAAAATGACTGGAAATACTTTACTCGTGAAGTAGAGTATCTTCTTTCAATCTCATTTTCTAAAAGGGTAATACAAGAACCAACAAATAATTCCAGAAGGAAGACTTGACGAGATTTAGTAAAAGTTGGAGGGAAGGGGGATTAACGAGGAATGTAATTTCTTTTTTTTTGCCATTACCCTCAGACAACGTAAAATACACTTTGCAATGGCTTAGTATAACCTTTTTATTAGGTTTAAATCAAAATATTTGTATCACAAAAGAGCTTCCGTAAATTCTTCATGTCCTAGTATAAAAGTTAACCGTCAGCTGTAGAAATCGGCGCTTTCCACAAAAGTTCAATAGACAAGTATATTGGTTAACAATTTGATCCTTTCATTTATTTTTTTTTTATTTTTCTAGCTGATCACTTTCAAGGCGATGTCTGATTGAATATATACACATTAACTTGATTTTCCTTTTAGCGCTGTCAATGATAAACTTGATAACCTTTTCTTTGTTGGAGCTGTTTGAGGCTCCATGATCCTCCCTAACTCCAGGCATGCATACATAAGAGGGTAGACAAACAGAAGAAATCAGAAAAATCTCAGATTAAGGGATTAAAGTCAAACATCTAAAAGTCTTTGATTTTGACTGTGCATGTGCAAAAGTTGCAATCTAATATAGCATATAATTATTTGAGTATACAAAATATGGAGAAGATCGATTTAAAACTTCAACATCGTGTTCAGTGGGGGAAAAGATCTTTTAAACTAAGGTTGTTAGCTACGTTTAAACCATTCTTTCATCTTAATTAAGTTAATAATTACGAAATATTGAAATATCTTTCTAAAAGAAGTCGACGTTGTTATTAAACTACTTGTAATTAGCATTATGAAACGGAGAATTTTTATTGACCCTATTTCTTTCAGCCTGAAAGTGGATATATTTTTTATGGTCTTATATTCACATGTTTTATCACACCATTGTTACTTCCCAAGCAATTAGTAATTCTCACAAAAATTTGCGGAGAATGCCCATTTATAGTGATCTTCAGAAAATATTTTTATCAACTGTTAAACTCTTTTTTTACACTTTATCATATTTTTGCGGAATAACAATTTCTGTTGAATTCACGGGTAGACAATGACACGAAATTCTTTGACTTCCACTCTAAGGCTAAAAGATACTTTAAATGAGTTGAGAAAAAGTTCCGTGGAATATTTGTTATGTTTCGCGTTTTTTTTCTTTTTTTTTTTTGGTTTTTTTTTTGCTTGTTTGTTTGTTTTTGTTTTTCTTTTTTATTTATTATTTTATTGCCCATACACATAATGAATCGATTTTAAACACATGTACATGTATTACACTATTTACATTGTTCATTTATATGAATTGCATTTCCGGCATAATCACTTCAACAAGAGACATTGTACGACAGTTTATTTCTGGTTTAGTACTTCTAGGTGAATAGTGATATTAATATGTGTTTGGTAAATTATTCTGAAGATAAAATGCTAATATTTCCAATTGATTATTGGTTTGATGACTTAAAGCTACAATTATTTCTTTTTCTACAGTTTGGTTTCAGATTCCTTAGGGTACATGGCACCTTTTTCTGACGAAGCACTTTAGGTTCAGTCTAGCTGTCGCTTGTTTGTAAAAAAAAAAATCTACTTGTGTGAGACAACTTTTTACATCATCTGTGAAGTTAGTAAAGTGATTCATATTCTCCATTCAGAATGAAGGAAACATTTTTAATTCTAGCAATGACGAATAAGAACTAAATGACCATAATATATAAAGTTAATTTGTAGGGAATTATGGATTTGATAGAGGCAACTAAAAGGGTTCAAAAAGTTTTTATTAATAATACATTTTAAAAATCTTAGGTATTATATTTTCTTCATTAATTATAGCTTCAAGTTTGCATCACTGAATCATACATTTTTGCATAGAGCTTACAACTGTTTTTACTTGCTGCTAATTTTGGAAATATAAACCTGTTTGTTCTTATGCATCATAAACATTAGCAACTATGTCTCAAACTATTTCCTCGGGATTATTTGGTAACTGTATTTTCCTTTTTGGGTGCATCCTGTTGTGATACTTCATTTCCGGTTCATTGACCGAGAGCTGATCTATGATATCAGTCAAATGTATATTTTGCATTTTTGATTTGTTCATATAATATAAATAGTCTATAGATGTAAGGGAAATACATAGGATTTATTACACATGCATAAACATTAAGGTCCATACGAGTAAAAATTATTATCTAAACGAGTAAATATACGAGTACTTGTAATCACTCCCGTCCATATTTGGTTAGTAATCTTTGTAAACATTAGGAGTAACTATTATAAGCAACAATATGTATGATTAATTTTTAAAATATAATAAACGGAGCCCGCATCACCGAAAATTGAACTGTTTTTATGTGGTTTGTTAAATTCAAGAAATAGTTTATAAATATAAACTAGTATTTTCACTTACATGTGCAGCAAAATATTTTTTTAACTTTCAATATACAAGTCAACCAATGTGACTTCGATCTACCTTTCTTGTAATGGATTCCTTAACTTAAAAAAAAAATTAAAAGAAAGATGTATTGCTGGGAACAACAGAGGCTATACAGCCTATACTGAGGACCAAGACTTTATCTTTACTCCCTTCAAAAACTGCTGTAAAGGAGAAACGAAACATCTGATTACTGTTCTACAATATATATCTTAGAAGTGGTGTATATCAGATGTGGATCCTCAAAAGAAACTATAAGAAAATTTTAAATAATCTTTTTTTTTTGAAAGTCTATAACATTAAAACATAATTTTTCTAAACAGTCCCCATCGGGAAATTATTGTTTTGCTATTTGCCCATGGTGAAATAGTCAACATACTTTTCATAGGCAGCATTTTGCTTCGGTTTAATAATACACCTATTTACTAACTATTCGGACAATAGCAAGTTTATCGCCCCCCTCGATAGCAACTTTTTCCCTTCGGATGCGCCTCGGGAAATAGTTGCTGTCTTGGGGGGCGAAAAACATGCTATTGTCTCATGGTCAGTAAAAAGGTGCATAATCGGATTAAAAACAACTCGCAAATTTTATACAACTCGTGATTGGTCATCAGCAAATTCCCCATCATCTTGACAGATTGACACGCTTCACATTGAGACACAAATACTCTGAAGTTGATGTGGTCTTCGGAGACCAAGTTTCCCATAAATTGTTGGAATTCCGATAAGCACTTATTGTGCTCCCCTTACTAGCTGATCTGTTTTTATATTCCTCTGAAGCAGAATTTAGTCATTTATAAACTTCTTTTTGACAAAAAGATATATCGTCGATATTTTATCAAATAATAATTATTTCAATTTATTTGACGATTCAATAAATCCCATTGAACTTAATATAAAAGACATGCTTCAAAGAATCTAGCTGTCACAAATGTTCCATATCTAGATGTTTTACTGACTTTAAATGACAAGGACCAACCAACAACTAAATTATACACTGTATGACAAACCAGATGACTTCAGCTTCTTCATCGTCAACTTTCCTCATT
The DNA here is from genome assembly GCA_003671525.1 of Saccostrea glomerata. Taxonomy (NCBI): domain Eukaryota; kingdom Metazoa; phylum Mollusca; class Bivalvia; order Ostreida; family Ostreidae; genus Saccostrea; species Saccostrea glomerata. The sequence goes on along the minus strand of PRKT01000001.1, from coordinate 1,998,667 downwards.
TTTGTTGTAATTTACCACTATCCCCTGCTTGTGTTTCCCAACTTCTTCGCTACTCAAGAACTTGCTCTGAATACGATCAATTTTTAAGCTAGGAATACTACTCACTGTCAGGGATTTCAACAACCTCGTTTAATGTTAGCATTTTGTACAATCAACGGTCGTTATATAATGGCTTAGTCTGCACATTTGACCTATCACTGGATCGTATTTTGGCTGGTTTGTTTCATACTAATTGTCATGCGGATGTGACCGGTTATTAAAGGATGCTAACTCATCCTAAGCACCTCATCTCACCTCTAGTTTTCCCAGAGGTCCGTGTTATTGCCCTCTTAACATATTTGTATTGTTTATAGACTTTTTTACATCGATCATTGTTTGTTGTCTTTATTTTATACATTCTTTGAACCTTTACTTCGTGGAATTATTATAAGCAGTGTTCAGTGTTTCTAAATTCCTTTATTAAAAAAAAAATTGTAATTCAGTTATATTTTTTCAATGTTAAAACTCGTGTTAAACAGATACTAGATAATCAAAAATATAAAGCTACAATTTAGACACTTTCTCAATATAGTCTGTTGTTTAATTACATAAAATACAACATCTCACAAATAACCAGTGGGATGCCATCAATTAAGTCCATTTTATTAAATATTTGTGGCAATTTTATGGCAAGGCAAAGTTATTTACGTATTTCATTCAGTCAGACTTTTTTGCAAACCCGTTGGGAAATATTCTCTAATTCCGAACATCAAAAGAACAAATCTTCGCAAATTACACATCGCCAAAGCTTATAGGTAGGTTGTTACCTTTATATCTAGGCAAAAGCTGGGAGTGTTGGAAATATACATTGGGAACTGACGATTCTAAATTAAGCCACCCTGAAGAATGGGGAAATGGTGATTTCCTAAAATTAAAACATTTCCTTCTTTCCTTGATAGTGTGGATATTACAATGAAAATAAAGTACCACTTTTCACTACGATATGATATATATATTTATTTGGGGATTGGTAACATTTCAAACATAGCCCGCGGTTAGATTTTATGACCTGTTTATTAAATTTTCATTGTGTAATTAGTCAATAAATAACATAATATCTATTTTTTCAGCTTCCTTACAAAACAATTATAACAATTGGATTGTTTTATGTAGGAGTTTCCTTAAAATTTTATCAGATTTATCTGATTCAAATATTGACCATAAACATCAATATATATATATATATATATATATATATATATATATATATATATATATATATATATATATATATATATATATATATATATATATATATATATATATATATATATATATATATATATATATATATATATATATATATATATATATATATATATATATATATATATATATATATATATATATTTTTTAAAAAAAAAAAACATTCAATGGCGCATTTTCATAAAGATTTTTTTTAACTCCCGAAATTATTGAATCAGAATAATTTTGTTTTATTTTAACATATATTCATAATGGTTTATAATTTTACGGTTTTTCTAATTGTTGAAAATGGATTTTATTCATTTATTATTGTATTATCAAGAATAGTAACTATTTTGAAATATTCTTCATCAAAGGCTTTTTTAGAGACCAGATCTTCCAACAATATATTGAAATTCCCATGGGAACTGTTTGCGCCCCGTTATCAGGAGATCTTTTTTTTGTATTCACATGAAGCAGAATTTGTTTAAAAAAATTAAGGTGAAAAGAAAAAAAAAAACATTTGCTGTGGCCTTCAACTCGATATTTAGATATAATATATCAACGACGTACTGTCAATTAACAATGGTTATATTCATTTTTATTGTGATTTGATAATTCCCCGTGGGATTGACATGAAAGGTACCTCAGAGATTGACATATCTGTTTCATATTTGGATATTTCACTTGAAAAAGACGTTAATTGTTATTTAACAACAAAGCTTTTTTCATACTAATTGTTAGTCTATTATTTATACACTGAATTGACGACGGATTTTCCCGTTATTTCACGATCATGACAATGAGCTCACGGCAGGTGTGACCGGTCAGCAGGGGATGCTCACTCCTCCATGGCACCTGATCCCACCTCTAATGTTTCGGAGGTCCGTGTTTGCTCTGCTCCTATTTTGTATTGTTTTATGGACTTTGATATTGAATACTGTTCGTTATCTCCATATCCTTCTTCATGATAAACGTGATTACTTTAACTTTTCAATCGTCAACCTCCTTTACTTGTGCAGCAATATATCTTCATCACCTGCGTACGGAGTTTACATATCACAGTTGATTCGATACGCTAGATCATGGTCTACGTATGAACAATTTCTAAAACAAGGTAAAATTATTGACATACAAATTGATGAAACAAGAATACTAGCAGTCTAGTTTGAAGTCAATATTTTGTAAGTTCTATGGTCGATACAATGACCTTATCAGCAAATACAATTTATCATTGAATCAAATGCTGACTGACGTTTTTCATACTTATTGTTAGTCCATCATTAATACACTGAATTGACAAAGGATTTTCCCGTTATTTCCCGATCATGAGAAGGAGCACGCGGTGGGTGTGACCGGTCGGCAGGAGAATCTCACTACTCCATGGCACCTGATCCCAACTCTGATAATTTGGAGATCCGTTTTTGCTCTGCTTCTATTTTGTATTCTTTTATGGACTTTTGATCTTGAATGCTATTCGTTATCTCCATATGTTTCATTCTCTGGTTGATACAATGAGAATCTAACGTTTTCATACTAATTGTTATTTACAAACTGAATTGTCAACAGATTTTTCTGTTGTTTTCCCCAGCATGACAAGGGGCACGCGGTGGGTGTGACCGGTAAGCAGGGAATGCTCTCTCCTCAATGGTACCTGATATCACCTCTGATGTTTTAGAGGTCCGTGTTGCTCTTCTCCTGATTTCTATTGTTTTATGGGTCGACTTTTGAACTTGAATACAGTTCGTTATATCTCCACATATTTCATTGCATAATACAATTAGGAAGAGGTCACTGGTTTTGAAAAAAAATTTAATGATATACTTTTGATGAGTAGTAATTTTAGGTTAAAAAATGATGAAATGATTTATGATTAAAGGTCCAGAGTTACAGGCATTTGGATGCATTGCCCAGACTAGTCAAGCTGTGTTGGGGTAATTAAGAGTAGAGCAGTGTCTAGTGTGGTCAAGAATAATGAGTCTTTAATGAGTGGAGCAATGGGAGATACTGTTGGTAGAATAGGGAGCCGTGTATTGAGTTAAGGTTAAGCTAGGTTATGACAGTTTGATAAGGATTTGATAAAGATATATGTAGAGCCAAATCGTGAAACTGTATTTATCAGATAATCTATGTTTTGCAATCCCAAATGATTGTTTTCGGTGTTAAGTATAGTTTACGATTGTGAAACATAGATTATCGCGTTAACTATGGTTTACAGATGTGAAATATAGATTAACGTGGTTAACTATAGTTTACGGTTTGTAAACTATAGTTTACAACCGATAAACCTAGTTTATCGATTGTGAAACTATGATTATCTCATTTTTGTGAATTTGGCGTGCCATAAATATTGCTATAAGTAAATTTAATTCTTAAAAACGCAACACTTTTTATCTATGTACGACTTGTTTCATACCAACTATAGCCGTTTTCCGCCATATTTCTTTCAGATACCTTGTCTTATTGTAACGATATATACATATACCCCAATGCACCCGTTACATTTGAATGATTTTTTTGGCTTGGCTATCGACTTGTGCACAACTCCGATGTTAAAGTATATGAGAACACATGAGTTGATCAAGACATTTCAAAACCACAACAAACAACATAATAATCACATTTATGAATAATTATTGTTTTGATTCAAATGTAAAAGCGAAAAGGAAAGAAAAGGCAAGTTTGGAAAAAAATTAGTTGCACGAGAACGTACTTTATTCAGTGCGCCAATTTATGCAGAATAAACTTGAAATAAAAAGCAGTAAAATCGTAAACACACTTTTTTGAAATTATTATCATTTAAAGGAACAAAACAACCAGAGTCTTTGATTGCAGGTCCTATACAGTTGATGCATATCTAGAAAACGTGTCGAACGCTGTAAACGTACCCATACCTGGTAATAAGATAACTGCATTGGTTCGAAGATATACACAAGTCAAGTGATATAAACTCTGAATTCCATTTATTGAAACATGCATCACGAAAAAGAAATAAACTCCATAAAAATTCAATTGTAAAAACACTGTCACTACTCCGTACAGTCTAGCACGTCTATATTCTTATGCCCTGTTCACACGACGAGTTTAATTCGCAGTAAATTAATGCGAAGTAAACTAATGCGAATCAAATTAATGCGAATTAAATTGCGTTCACACGACAGCTAATGCGAAGTAAACTAATGCGAATTAAAAATTTTCTTCTACAATAAGGAGTCAGTAAGTCTATTGTGACATCATTTGTAAATCACGTCATGTATGCAGAGCCATCCTTTGATACTTCATGTAGTGGCTACAGGTATTCATTGATTTTAGTGATTAACATACTTTCCCTCAATTTTTCAACAAAATATAGCACAAATACCTATATATGACCACAAACACATGTCCTGTGACTTAATTGTGGCCTAACTCATGCGTCAAAATTTAATTCGAATTAGCTTCGCTAAGCGTTCACACGGAGCTAATGCGAAGTAATTTAATGCGCAGTAAACTAATTCGAAGTAAACTAATTCGCATTAAATTCTCCGTGTGAACGCAAAGCGAAGCTAATTCGCAGTAACTTTACGTTTAATTCGAATTAAACTCTCCGTGTGAACAGGGCATAAATTGCGTTCACACGACAGCTAATGCGAAGTAAACTAATGCGAATTAAAATTCTACTTCTACGGCCAGGCGTCAGTAAGTCTATTGTGACGTTATTTGCAAATCACGTCACCTTATGCAGGAGCAGATGCATTTGACATAATGTTATGTACAGTGTCTGTACACACATTTTGGTGATTAACACAATTTTCATTAGTTTTTCACTCAAAAATAGCGCAAATACTTCAAGCTGACCACGGGCATGTGGCATTTGACCTAATTTAGCCTTTACGCATGCCTCAAAATTTAATTCGAATTAGCTTCGCTTAGCGGAGCTAATGCGAAGTAATTTAATGCGCATTAAACTAATTCGAATTAAACTAATTCGCATTAAATTTTCCGTTTGAACGCTAAGCGAAGCTAATTCGCAGTAACTTTACGTTTAATTCGAATTAAACTCTCCGTGTGAACAGGGCATTAATGTGCATAAACTTAACGTCAAAACGATACCAACATACCTATGCAGATGGACATCAATCTATCGAAAGAGTACGGAATTGTATAACCGCCTCGTGTTGTTGTTTTAGAACGTGATATTATGTTATAAAAATGTTATCAAATACAATTACTTCAAGGTTTGGCGATTTAATTATGACAACTATCTCTGATGAATAAAACTTTTCTGATATGTTTTACACGACTTATACTCTTAGATATATCCAAGTTGAATTCGTAAATGTCGCACATAATATAATGTGTAAACATTATGCCGCTTAAATTAAATATCGCAGACATTAGCGTAAAATAACATATATGAAGACTTCGCTTAGACAACTCGATTTAATCAAATAGAAAAATTTAACAAAATTTGAACGACATGTAACATCAGATTTATACAAGATACAAAATTTTATCAGTCCAATTTGGGTCACTGAAGGAGCAAAAGGATTTACAAAGAAAAGGAGGAGGATCCAATTAATAGAACAAACATGATTGTACATATATTGAGACTCAAAGCAAGTGATAAAAACGAATATAAGAGATATACTGAATATACATACATGTACTGTATATATGTTATAATTATATTATACATGTAGTCAAGGGCAAGCAACTGGGAAAAAAGTGCATATATGCATATCAAAATATCTTCAATTAAGGTAGATTAACAATGAATCTAGCAATTGATCTAATGATGTCAGGGTCTTCATTAGTCATGAGCCAATCAAGCTGATTATCATAAGATTGAGAGTTAACAATTTTACATTTAATTTTACAATTATTCATGAGTTTAAGTCTTTGTACATAAAGATGAGGACAGGCAATGGAAAAAAGGAATTTCATACTAAATACAACGTTTTGCACTGAATTGATGTCTGGTTTAAATGAAATAATTCAAATAATTATAGGATATCTTGCAGGTTCTTCCCTAAATAATAAATTTTATGAATGCTGCTTCAAAGGACAGTCACTATATTTGGTAATACTTGTCCACTATTCAATGCAAACTATGATAATGATGTCTTTAATCATGTTCAAAGCTTGGAGAACATATACAGACCTATGAGCATTAAATATTTTCGTCTGATGTGATGCCGTGCATTAAATATGACCTCAAAATATTGTAAATTCAAAATTTCAAGAAAGTTATATGTTTTCTTTGATAATTCAATTGGAAAAACATCGAGCGCACGTCTGCAAATACTCTATATTTTAACATTATGTGTAGATTGATAAAATGATATAATTATTTGCATTTTGTCCTCTTTCATTGAAAGATAACACACAACCTTATTAGTTAGTGCTGTCACAGGCACAATTTGTTTTCCCCAGTCATGTTTTGATTTGTTAGGTAAATTCAGATTCATGTTATGATTTATATAATCATATATACATTCTATGAAGTTGCTCTTTGAGTACATTTAAAAAAGCATATTCATAACGAATTATAACACTGTATAAACTGCAAGTTTCTTTTTGTTTATTCTGAGAAAAAAAGATTGCAGTTACCAACAGCATGAAATTTTAGATTTTCATTTTTAAAAATCATTTGTTTTTTTTAATAATCAATTCCGGAGAATGAAAATCAAGCATGTAGCTACGGTTTTCAAAGAGTCCGAGTCCTAAGAAAAGCACACAATCAGAAAAAAGGAAAGCATTGTCTAGACCTGCACTACGGGCCTGCAAGTAGTGCTAAAACAATTTGAATTATTTTATTTAAATCACACATAGATGCAATGCAGTACGTTATATAAATAAATCTGATGTTACAAGTCGTTCGACTTTTGCTAAGTTTCCTCTTTGATTAAATTTTGTCGTCTTCGCGAAGTCTTCATATGTGTTATATTGCACTTATGTCTGCGATATTTAATTTTAGCGGCTTAATTTTTACACATAATTTAAGTGCGACATTAAGGAATTCAACTTTGATATATCAAAGTGTATAAGTCGTCCAAAACATATCAGAAAAGTATTTATCATCAGAGATGGACGTCATAATTAAATCGCCAAACCTCGAAGTAATTGTATTTGACAACATTTTTATATCATAATACCGCGTTCTAAAACAACACGAGGCGGTTATACAATTCCGTAAAAGAGAGACTGGAATAAGTTATAGTAAAGGATTAATACCAGAAGAAATTGACTTTTCCGAAATTGCGACGAATATCATCAATGAAGTGCCAGAACATTTGAACAATTTGAGAAATCGTTCCGTGTCCGCTGAAATTTTGTAAATCCTCTCATACTCCGTGTTGATGTGCCTTTGGACTCAATGACTTATTTTGGACTTTATAAATTATTCGCTTTGGATTAATATTTTCTATGAACAGTTTAACTTATAATTTGTGATACGATGGACAGCTTAATACATTTTTATGAACAGTTAACTATTTTTTAAATTGTATAACTGATGTTACAATGTGTTGATATATGTTTAGTGGTTCATCTATTGTGAAATGTTAGGGTTTGTTACTTAAGTAGGTGATGAAGAGATGCTCATGGGAAGATAATGATTTAAAATAATCAATGAAGTTTAAGAGATTTTACAATGGGTTTTAAGGTGTATAGATTTGTTTTAGTAAGTTAGTTCTTTTTGATAAACGTTTCCATAATGTATTTAGAGGACATGTTGTAGTTTTAGTGTTAATGTAATAGTAATTGTAACGTAAAAAGAGGGGAAGGAATGATGAGTAGTAATTTTAGGTTCAAAAATAATGAAATGATTTATGATTAAATGTCCAGAGTTACAGGCATTTGGATGCATTGCCCAGACTAGTCAAGCTGTGTTGGGGTAATTAAGAGTAGAGCAGTGTCTAGTGTGGTCAAGAATAATGAGTCTTTAATGAGTGGAGCAATGGGAGATATTGTTCGTAGAATAGGGAGCCGTGTATTGAGTTAAGGTTAAGCTAGGTTATGACAGTTTGATAAGGATTTGATAAAGATATATGTAGAGTTGGAGTTATTTAATTAATAGGATGGAGCTAATGTTTTAGATAATCATCTATTGGAGCTAAGATTCGTATATAATAAGTGTGACAGTATTAGAAGGGGGGAGTGCTTTGCTAGGATTTAGACAGTACATATGCTAGCATAAATGTAACATCTTTCGTTTGTATTGTGCCACCTCATTGTATATATGTAAATAAATTAGTGCACTGTTTACTGACTATTTTTTGGATTTAGCATTACAAGAATTACAAGGATTTATCAACCAAGGATATCTTAATTACAATTGGATATATACACAGTGGAATTAAAAAGTTATAATTGCTCGGTCACCTCCGTGACACTTTTACGGATAATTGTATATGTTATAGCATATAACACATGTATCTGCTACAGGGGGACTATGTTATCGGCATAGATGAGATAATTATTCATTGAAAATAAGCGGATCTTAGGGTTTATTCTCCGAACGGCTACTGAAATAAAACAACAAGTCATTATCACACTCAATTAAGGGGCCCTCTAAGGGGTACAGGTAGACTTACCTGTATGAATAATCAACCAGAATTTAAATAAAATAGAACAGGTTTTTATTTCATTTTTTTATTTGAGCAGTGAGCACTGGTATAAATAAATATTTTGCATGCATATTTTTAAATAAAAATATTATATACACAAACATTTTTAAAAATATAAACTATATTAAAGTTCTATTGTATAGCAGCACTTATTTTTATATTATGAATAAAATAGCACTGTTTCACTTTCATATCACACATATTTACAATATTAACAAGTCATTTAGTCTTCATGTTTCATCACAAATAAGGGATCACTGTCCGAGGTGCAGAAGTTCAGATGCCGAGTCTGTGTAGGTCATAAGATCTATGATGCCTTGCTGATACCTTTCTTTCAGTAGCTGCAGTCTTCTCTTTATTGTTGCATACTTCTTCGCTGGAGGTCTAATACTTCCGCCGGCTTCTCTCTGAATCTTTTGAATCTCTTTTGCATTCTGTATGTCTTTGAACATCTTCACCACGACGAAGATGTTGGGATGTGCATGCTGTGCCATTCTTTTGAGTTTTCCATGCCATCCTTCCAGGCTGTTGTTGGTCCGTGGTCCCTCCGTTCCGAAATGATTCCACAGAAGTCTGTCACCGTTCACCCACTGTTCTGTCACATAGTCTGTAAAGGATTCTGTAGCTTGTGTCAGGTCAGCTTCATCTCTGTCTTCTAGGGCTCTGAACCAAACGTCTTCAATGCAGTCAAGTGGAACAAGGGGAAGAACTGCTGCTCGTCTAACCAGAGTCTTTACGTCGTCGTCTTCTTTGTAGGGAATCTGTAGTCCTGAGTGTTGAGCTTTTCGCCAAATAGCTTGTGTGAAGTGGAAAAAACAACCCTTGGTTGTTACACCCGGAAACACTTCTCTGATGGAGTTGTGGACTGCTGTCTCGAAGTCTGCTAGAGCACAGGTAGGTAGAAACTGTAGGCCAAGGTCGTTGATCTTATCTTGAAGATGGGTGAAGAATCTTGTATAGATGGCTTGACTCTTTCCTGGTAGCAGGGCATACACAACAGGTGTCATCACATCATCACTCAGGATATGAATGGTGTAGATCTGGTGGAATAGGCTGGGGCAGGTGTAGAATGTCCCGTCACAGAAAAAGGTCTCTGAAGCTGCCAGGTCTCGTAGATTGTCCGTTGTTGCGAATGCTAGGATCCTACTGTTGTGAACGGTGTCGTCTAGAAGAAGGAAATTTTCCCCTGTCTCTGTTTCTGTCCATTTCCCCTCAAGTCGGATGTCAGCAGCTGTCTTTGGAAGTGGTGGAGTCTGTTTCCGGCGAGCTCTGTAAAGTGATGACCTGGCCGTGTTGAAGGTTGGCAATCTCTCGATGACTTCTCTGCTGGTGTCATCCCACTCGTTGTCTCGCAGCTTGTTGAGTTCCTCTGTGAAGATTGAAGGTATGGGTTTCACTTCTTCTGTGCATCGCCTTGAAATCTGGTTCATGATCTGTTTGGCAACAACCTCGGTGTGATCCGCAGGATGGGCGTGGAGCTGTCTTCCGAATCCTACGGGAACGTTGTTTTCTGTGGAGAGGCCTGCTGAACATCCTGCAACAACACATCTCCAGAAGAGCTTGGTGTCTGTTCTTCGGTGAATTCTGTAGATGAAACCTTGAAAGGATAAGTTTTGGCCGCCTCTTCTGTTTGTGATGAATTTCACGTTGAGCTGTGCATTCGCCATTGTTGATGGGTGAAGAATGATGCAACTTCATTTCCATCCTTGTATATATACTGTTCTGTAGCTTGTGTTGTTCTTGTATTTACAGCTTGGACTGCATCATTAAGCAAGTTCAGCACTTCATGTCCATCCTTAAATAGATACTATTCTGTAGCTTGGGTTGTTCTTGTATTTTTATATAAACAATTTATTTATCATACATAAAAATGTTTTTTTTTAATGTGTTAATTTGATATTTAAAAGATTTTGAAAATTTAGCACAAACAATTGTTTGTAAATTTTCAATCAATACTATTGAAAAGTTTGGAAAAAATAAAATTAAAGGTACCAAAAAAAATAAATTATTTTCTGAAATCTTAATTTTATCTATTTATATCATTAATTCATTATATTTTTGAAAAAAAAAATTGAATGAAATAAAAAAAATTCAATAAAATTGAATGAATATATCTGATTTATAAATTATTGCTTATCCAGGAAAACACAGGTAAGTCTACCTGTGCCCCTTAGAGGGCCCCTTAATTGAGTGTGATAATTACTTGTTGTTTTATTTCAGTAGCCGTTCGGAGAACACACCGATCTTAGCATAAGAAGAGAACTGGATCAAAATAATTTGTTTAAATTAGTGTCTGGTATACTATTCTGGTTTCGTTTTCACTGTCATTTACTAAACTGTCTTTAACAACCTTAAAGGGTAAACTAGCATACACGAAACAGGTCGTATTGATCTTGAGAACTTCATAACTTTCAATTTCTTTAACAGACTTTGAAAGACTTATTACCTTACCATATAAGAGACAATTTTATAATCTATTGCATATTGTTTTTCAAAGGTGAGTACGAGTAACTTTAACAATTTTGTGCTACGATTTAATTTCATATTATGAAAGCAAAAAAAATTGTAACATAAGCAACCTTTAATGTTTACATGCAAAAAAAAAAAAAAACATTTTTGGGTATTATGAACACATTCTATTATTACTGAGTATTTAAAAAATAATGATACGTGCGTTTCTCTTTTGTTCGTTTTGTCGATTTTTTTTTAAGATTAAGAGGTATGAAAACAAAATCAGCAGGAAAATATTTCTCTTACCTTGACATACAGTTCCCCATATCATGCATTTTTTTTTATTTAGTAGCACTAAATAAAGGAAGTACATTGTCCGAAGAGTGTAAAATACATATCATTCAAGTCTGATAAGTTTTGTGGTACCCAATGAACTTTTTTTTTTACTATTTTGTTTGATTTTCAATCAGAGATAATGCATGAAAAATAGGAAAGAAAAGCTTTTACATAATTATTGATTATTTTCATGTATGTTGATTTCTACATGAACGACTTAAGAAGCAAAAACATTTACTATTTAGGTTAACTGAATTAAGGTTCCATTCATATTTTTTTCTCATCCCACGCTATTTAATCCATAAAAATAATTGCCTGTCAACGTTATCATCCATCCATTGTTTTATTGGGCCATTTTACAAGTGAGAATTGCAGAGGCTTCCCATTCCATACCCTGATAAGTAACTACCACAGAATACTGTAATTAAGATACAAAAATTAATGTCGTCGGTATAGGATTGCCCCTTTTGTTATAATTTATCTGATAGAACTGAATTTGATTTGTTAGAATAAAGCAAAGACAAAAATGAACAAGAATAGCAGACAAGGGTTCCTTCATACGTGAAGGAAGTAGCAGCTATTGGATGAAATTATAGTTCCGTTTTTGCGAGATAGAACTAGTTACTGAATGGCAGGTGCGAAATAGTAATTATAACAGAGATACCTCTAATAGGTAAATACACAAATGTACAAGTGATGTTCTCTGGTGCAAGATTTTTGTGCCATTTGCTTATCAGGCCAATACATGCTAGAAAATACCAATATTTTTAATAACGTTCCTTTCAACAAACTCGACAAGAAGAAAATCAAACTCACATGTTAGATCACAGGATTGGGCCTGGGGAAAGTGACCTTACAGATAATTAGATTGATTTTTCGAATTATATCGGAATAAAAGAGACGGTTGCAAAGCTATGACATGACCTCAAGCCAACTTTCAAAATCGTTGGCTGATAAAAGGCTTGCTTTTGCTTTCGTCTATTCTCAAAGTGATGAGAATTATGCGAGTTTTTATAGTTCAAAGCCAAAACGGCAAAATCGGAAAACTCGTTATGTATCCGAAGCACTGACAGCTTAATGATTTAAGGGGTTAAACTAAAGTCTGCTGGAACTGAAATGCTGAAGAATCTAGTTAATAGCGACATAAATGAGTAAAAACAAAGGACGTTGACTTATATATAAGTTACAATAAGAGACTTCTGGTGCAAGAACACTAGATTTGTTTGTTTGTGAAAATAAGTTTGACATATTTGATTGCAACACCCAGAAGGAATTTGCTATTATCTAACTATGAAATATAAAAGATACACATATACGTAAATAACCAACCAAACATGAGTATAAAAAGGTATATCGAAATGCAAAAATAACGCTATGTATACTTTACAAGTGCCCTAACGTTGGCATCATTGGTTGATTTTCGAAAAAAGAACGAAAGGAGGGCCACTTAAGATGAGATGAATGGACAAGGAAAGAAGTACAATCATTACAATGACTTTATCGCAAAATTTGGTATGCGCGAAACCTTGTACGCCAAAAAATTTACTCAGGTGTGAAAAAGTTAATTTATTACGTTCTTTCGTGATTTTATGGACTATGAGTAAGTCATTTATAAATCGAGTTTTAATTCTTTTTATCATTACATTCATAAGAATGCCTCCATATCGAAGAAAGAGTTGCATCATTTGAATTAAGCATTTAAACTACACTACAGATTGTGTTTTCATACACTGAGAGTAATATATAAAAAAAAAAACCCATCTGGTTCACAATGATCAGTGGTTGGAGAATGAAAGAATAAGATAGAGGTCGACCCTTCATTTGTGAAAAGATTAAGGGAAAGTTATCTCTGTCAAGAAACACCATAGATGAACCTCTCATGCAGTACACATTTGCATATGAGTGAACAGATTTGCAAATGACCCCGACTAGGTGCAAATATACACTAGTACTCACAAAAGTGAGATATGCTTATATGTTTAATAGTTTAATAGTTATAAGTAAAGTTCCTTATATGATCACGGGTTTATATGTCTCTGATCGTGGTCTTTTCGAGAGCTACCTACGTATAGCAGGAAGGGGGCCAACTACAAATCATAGGCTGTCAAACCAACAGTGCTGATCCAGGATGATAAAAACCACTTACATTTACTTAAAACCTTCTATTTCAATTACAAGTGAGGTAAAAGCCAATTCTGGTCCCTCATTTGTTTGAATATCAAATCACAGTTGAAATTGTTAAAGAGCGTAATTAAAATGACACGTTAAAGCATTTACATGTTAGCTAATGAAAGTTGAACAAGCTAATTCAGAGAATTTGTGTCCCCCGCTTAAGGAAAAAGTAAAACATGCGCAGTTCGGGGGGAGGGAGGGGGGGGGGGAGTCGGATCCCCCTCACTGAATTTGTAGAATTATTAAATGTATACATGCATGTATACCGAAGCAAATAAAATATACCATTATGGATATAAGAATTTAATTGCTTATTCTTTATTATGTGTTGGAAGATTCTTTTTATATGGAATATTTATCACACTGTAATGATGTTTTTATGAGTTTGTACAAGCCAAACCTCGTAAATTTTTCATTTCGCGTGCTGAATACTATTATTTAGTTTTAAAAAAAGTATTTTAAAAAAAAAAGTGGTTCGTACGGGACCTGAACTCGGGACCTCTAACATGGGAAGGGAGAAACATACCACTAGACCACGGATTAGCTTTACATGGAGGCAAGTATATGCAGAAGTGAAGTCACATACATGTATATATTCATGTTCGGTATTGTCAAAATTTTACACAATCCATGGTGTTTGATTTATTTAACCTTTATTAAACAGTTCTAATAGATGTAATAAGAACATAAAGTCCGCCGTTTCCACACGATATCTCGAGAATCCTTTGAGCTTTTGCAATGAAATTTAGCATAGAAACTCCCTATGGACTAAAGAAGAACCTTATTGATTTTGAGGCCAAAATGTCAAAGGTCAAGGTCATAAATAAGCAAATTCTGACTGTTATAACACTTTCGTTTCCAAACGATATCTCAAGAACCATTTGAGCTATAGCAATGAAATTTACATAACAACTCCCTGTGGCCTAATGAAGACCCCTATTGATTTTGAGGTCAAAAGTTCAAAGTTCAAGGTCGTAAATTTATACATTCTGTCTGTGTGTAACACGATCATTTCCGGGCGACATTTCAAGAAGATTTTGGGCTTATGCAATGTAATTTTAAACCAAAACTCCCTAGGACCTCTCTCAACCCTCTCAAAGTGCCCCACCCCGTTTGTTATATTGGTATTTATAGTATTACATTTCGCTATTTTTAGCACAGGGGCATGATGAGAGTTATTGCGTATAAAACGGGTTCTCGGCGGACTTTATGTTCTGATTACATCTATTTGAACTGTTTAATAAAAGCTAAATAAATCAAACACCATGGATTGTGTAAAATTTTGACAATACCGAACATGAATATATACATGTATGTGACTTCACATCTGCATATACTTGACTCCATGTAAAGCGATTCCGTGTTTCTCGCCTCCAATGTGAGAGGTCCCGATTTCTAGACCCAGACGGACCACTTTTTTTTTTTAGAAATACTTTTTTTTTAACTAAATAATAGTATTTAGCACGCGAAATCAAAAATTTACGAGGTCTTGCTTGTACAAACTCATAAAATCATCATTACAGTGATATATATATTCCATATAAAAAGAATCTTCTATACACATAATAAATAATAAGCAATTGAATTTTCATATCCATAATGGTATATTTTATTTGCTTCAGTATACATGCATGTATACATTTAATAATTTTACAAATTCAGTGAGGGGGATCCAACCCCCCCCCCTCCCCCGAACTGCGCATGGTTTACTTTTTCCTTAAGCGGGGGACACAAATTCTCAGAATTAGCTTGTTAAAAACCGAATTAAAATTGGAGGGGGGGGGGTAAAAAAGGTAATAGCGTTTTTCCCTTTTATTTCTTTATATAATTTCAAGTTATTTCATACTGTGAGCAAAAAGGAAAATCTTTTCCGATGTGTTGTTGAGAAATCGTCGCCACTGTTATGCTGTGTGTTCAATATGCAGTGGATTATACAAAAGTGTTTTAATCTAGTTGAGAAAAGTATGTTTCGTACCTCACCAATCAATCGAATATGACTGTGAGAGAGAGAGAGAGAGAGAGAGAGAGAGAGAGAGAGAGAGAGAGCAATCGGGGGAGAGAGTGAAAGTAGGCGGGGGTAGAGAGATTTGATAAACGGCGTTTTGGATATACTTTGAAGTTGTGGGTGTCCGATTGATTCTTTAAAATATCGCTCACCCTGTTCATTTTGTTTCCAGTATCTGCCGCCAGGCTCCAATTCTGAGAAAATTGCATTTATTTAACCTTAGATAAAGACACAAGAAAAATTATGACCAGACTAATTGCAACATTCGGCTCCTTTTGTCTGCAAAAAATACAATTAAAATTGTTTTTCAAATGTTACAAAATCATTTGCAAAAACTCGGCCTATATATCACAACCTTGTGAATCATTCCAGGAAAATAAAATTGATTTTTACATGTCCGTGATTGTCTGAAACTGG
This sequence comes from Saccostrea glomerata, assembly GCA_003671525.1. Classification (NCBI taxonomy): domain Eukaryota; kingdom Metazoa; phylum Mollusca; class Bivalvia; order Ostreida; family Ostreidae; genus Saccostrea; species Saccostrea glomerata. The sequence goes on along the minus strand of PRKT01000001.1, from coordinate 1,982,452 downwards.
GACATTTTTTTTCAAATTGTCAGTCAACTGCACTTTTATCTAGACAAGATATTCTTAAATTGTTGAAAAAAAAAGACATACATGTAATTTTGTGTCTATTAAGCAATCCTTCCATTTTACCAAACACAGTTAACATGTTTATCTACCAAAATACATGTATATCCTATTAGCTATTTCATCTTATATTTTTTAAAATTATGAATTTGATGGTCCATAGTTTTCTATTACGATTAACGGTCTTTGGAATCAAGTCGTAATGACTGCACTCAGTGCTTTGATGGAGTGGTGATAATTGGACGTGTCCGGTACACAGTGTCTCTTCTGAACTGAGGAAATGGAATCAAAGGTTCTTCAGGTTATAAAAGAACTCACTGAACAAAATAAAATCAATACCACGTAGACAGGTCGAATAAGAAAGAAGACCGTGTTTTAATCATTCAAATTCATTTAGTAAAAAGAGAATTCTTTCACACATGTATATAAATATAACCATAACCAAGACATCAAATTTAACTACATATACTAATCAAATGGTCATCGCTCCGAACTAACTTATTTACCTTTTACAGAGGAATTTTAGAACCTTTATCCTTCAAAGGTAACACAATATGAACAAGAAGAGTACTTTTTTTCAACTGTATGTATGAATAAAGTTCACATAAATTATTTTCCAAAAATATACTAACAAATTTAAAAAAAATATTTTATAAAATTTTAATTATTGATTAATCTTGTACATGTTTATCTATTTCATTCAAATTTTTATGCTTTTTATTTGTAATTTTTTCAAACCCAGTATCTTGAATAAATAAACAAGATTTCGAAAGACTTGAAATCTCAACTGTTCATAAAATGTAAAAATAAGAAAAAAAAGTGACATATTGGGGTCAAGGATTCATCCGCTAAGTGCTAACATGATGTATGTTGAGTGATCATTTGTTTGTTTTTAAGGTCTAAACTACCGGTATTATCCAAACATTTATCTTCATTTACTCCGGAAATTTTATTCCGAGTTGCCTAGCGCAATGGTTGTGGTTACAGCGTCTGCTCTAGAGTGGCGGAAGTAAGGCTGTGATCGATATGTCGCGAGTTCGAATCAACTGTGGGACGTCGAGACCAGTCCCTCGAATGAGATCGTATAAACCGAGGTCCCTAGTCGCAGTAGGTGCTGGCACGAAAAAGATTCCTTCCTGCTCAATGACCCTAAGTGCCGAGTATAGAACAAAATTTGCAGCTCGATCTGCACCGGCAAATGGTGGCGTCTCCATATGAGTGAAAAATTCACGAGAGGGACGTTAAACAACATACAATCTATCAATCTTGTTTACTCCGGTCCTTCGCCACAGAGCAACATCGACGACACTCCTTCTTTTCAGTCGACTATGACCTATATCCATTGCTTCCTTCCAGCTGGTCCCTTAATTAGTCCCTCAGTTCTATGTCCCGCCTCTAGCTTCTTGGTCGATCTCTTTTCCTCTTGCCCTATGGGTTTTAGGACAGCGATTGGCGGAGTGATTTCCTTAAGATGTACGGTGTCCAACCTCACTTCTGCTTAATGGAGCCTGAATTTCCTTAAATGACTTTGAAATGGCAATTGCAGCTTTATGTTCTCCTAAGGCATGTTTAAAAGTATTCTTTAGGTAATTTGCCAACTTCTCTATTTAAACAATATACCATTATCACCTGCATTTAGAGTTAATATTTCCTAAGTGACTCGATACACAGAGCAGACATATGAACAATTTCTTTGAAAAACATGCTTTTGACAAACTTATTGATGAAACAAGGGTATCACAGTCGCGTTTAAAGTCAACAATACTCAAATTCCATGGTTGATACATTGCACTTGTCAGCAAATACAATTTATCATTAGATCGAATGCTAACCTAGGTTTTTAATATAAGTATTGGGCCATCATTTAAACATTAATTATCTACGGATTTTTCCGTTTGCCAAATGACAAGGAACACACACAGTCGTAACCGACAGTGGCTACTTACTCCTCCATGGCACCTGATCCTGTCACTGGTGTTAATTAAGAGGTCTGCGTTTTATCTGCTCCCAATTCAAATTGTTTCGAAGCATCTTTGAGCTTCATAAATTAAGTTTGTTACCTTTATATTTCATTTTAAAGAAAAAAAATAAGGTGTTCAACCCCTTGATTATGAGAATATTCCAAGAAATGAATGATAGATTTCGTGATATGGGTTTCCTTTTATTTTCATTCTTGTCAAGTAATAAATGAAAATGACGCTTATTGAGGATTTATTTCCTTATAGCTGATAAATATGTATATATATATTAAAAAGTTTATTTGCTTTGACAATGAATTAAAAAATTGTCGACTGTTGATTTTGGTTAAAATTGTATATTGAAAGAAGACATAAAACGTCATTATGAGATTCTGGTCATAAACGTAATCAGGAAAAACATTTAATTTATGGGCTATTAGGTTGTGCAAAAGAAAAATTGTCAAACCTTCGTTTTATACCAAATTTGACTTGAATTGACCGTGTACTTGATCAATGAATAGGCCCACGGCGGGTGTAACCGATCAACAGCTAGCTAGGAGATGTTTACTCCTCATCGACACCTGATCCCTTCTCCGGAGTTTACGGGACTCCGTGTTAACACGCATTCTCTGTAAGCACCAAAAAATCTTGGAAACGACATGTCTCGGATTTTGATGAAATTTTCACCATAGGTGTGCCTTGGTTCAAAACTAGTGAATATGGTGTCGGAAGTTCCACACGTGCACTTGGTTGCCATGGAGACGGATTCATTGAATTCGGCCATTTTTGGCCCATTTTGACTAAATGAAAACATGAAAATTGAGGAAATGTAAATGAATATTTATCGGTATCTAATACACTCTAACAAAAATATTGGATCATATGATAACATGACATTTTAAGTTACACAGGGCATATAATCGTTTATTCTAGAAATATTCCTCCTGTAAGAAAAAGGTCATGCAAAATTACATGGTTTCTAAAAATTTGAAAAATGTGGAAATTGGAATTTTTTGAGATCTTTGAGGCTAAATAAGAAAAATTGTCCGCGGAAATTTCCCAAATCTTATATGTGTTATTATACTTGGGAATAAGTAGTGTCATTTCATGAAAAAACATAAGTGGGCTTTTGCTCCTATTTTTAGTAACATGTATCTATAAATAGATATATTTTAGAAAAATGTGAAAAATCAAATTTTGGCAAAGTTTTAATTGTCATTACTGCATAATTAGAACGTATGTTGTAAAAATTGAGATTCTAATGACAAGAGCTGGACACCACTAGCTGGTATGAACAACGGTTGAGGGGAATTCCCATTTCTATTTTTAGTAACAGGTGGCTATATATAGATATGTCTCTGAATATTAGGAAAAATGGCATTTTTGTTCTAATTGGAAGCTTCATATAAAAAGTCCTAACAA
>PRKT01000001.1:1940207-1961399 GCA_003671525.1 Saccostrea glomerata | reverse complement strand
CCCCCCCCACTTTCAAAAACGATGCTACGTGCCTGATATTTCAATACTTGAGTTTATGTTAATTTTGCACTTAATACGAGTGACTGACTCCACGTGACACGATTTGGATTTTCTTCAAACCTTTGAAAGGTCCCGTGTCCTTGGCTAAGGTTTTGTCCTTAAGTGCTGAACTGAATTTTTATAAGCTTAATTTCCCCCGTTTCCCATGAGATTTGGGTTATCATTACAATTTGTAATTATCTGAATGGCTATAGATTTAACTAAAAAGAAAAAAATCTTTTGTGGGTGGTATTTATTCTCAAATGAAATATATAAAGGGTAACGGACCATGCCACTATAAAGGGTGTTAAAACTAAATTTCGAGCGCAGAGGGTTTATGAAAGCCTTGGCCTTCAATGAATTAAAAAAATTATAACCATGAATTATCAAAAAATGATTTTGAATAAGCCAGAGAGTGGATATAAATTAATGTAAATAAAGCCGGTTTGAATGTGGAATAGTGTACATGTATTGCGAGAGGACGCCTCAACTGTTCACTGATTATTGCTTCATTGTTAACAAAAAAAATATCAGTTGAAGTTTTTTTGAACTGGGTTTTATGATGTAATAATTATAATAGAATATGCAATGCAATATCAGTTATATAAGAATGGTAAGAAAGTTTTCAATAGAATTTGATGTTAGATAATATGTATATAATGCATTTCCACGCAACCAAAGTCGCTCTCAAGTTAGGGCTGGCTGACTTGGAAAGGTGGTATTCTTTCAAACCAGATTTTTTTCTTCTTAAATTTTACCAATGGTAATTACCTGTGTTGGCGTATGATTAAACTACAAGGACCCTTAAAATCTTCAGCCAATTTTCAACCTAGATTTTAACCTGTTTCCGACACTGCTATTTTCATCTGCAACCCTATTCACTTTTCAATCCCATAAGGGAATAGGGGAAAAGTCTGTTACACTTGCTATTCTAAAGTTTCAGTCAAAATTAGATTTTGGGTGGAATTACATGTATCTTGATTTATTATTTAGGAAATATGTTTTGAAAAATAGAGAGTCTGTATACTTTTTAAAGTACAAAAATAAGATTTTGTTTGTTCCAAATGAATTTAAAAGTTATACTAATTTATAAAATAAAAAGATAAAATAAAAATGAATATTTTGACTTTTGTCTTCTCTCAATTTATTGTCATAAGACATGTTTTAAAAGCAACTTGTCTCTATGGAAATAGAATATTATATAACACAGACTTGAAAATATAACTGACCAATATTGTTATTCATAAATTTATATGTAAATGTAAAAAAAATTTCATTTTTTTTTTACCACTTGCTTTAATTTATTTTTTAAGTAGCTCACAAAATCATAAATGAATCAGGAAATTTATTTGAATACATGTATTTCAATATCATGAACGTCTATTAATTATGCACATGATATTGTATAACAACTTTTATTTTTTTCCTCTTACATCTGAAGAGGGATAAGTAAGTTGTCAGGACTTTTTCTGATATTCTTGTGCAAGTAGTTACTCATTCCAATATACATGTATTGAAAATTTATCAGTTTATTGAACTAGTGGAGACTGGAACAGTTACTGTTCTGTAATATTCATCAAATACAAACATTGTCGATTTATTGTTAGAGTTTTCATCGTGTGTTCATACGTTGTAAGAATGAAATTAAATTAAGTTTAATTTTACCCTTTTCAACTATCATTCATTCAGTTCACTTGTCCACTCTTTTGAGATTATTTTTTTTGTTGTAAATTTCAACCCACTGAGTTGTAATTATGTCTTATACAAAGGTTTTTAAAACCGTATCCTGAAAATCTATACCCTGGATGTCTATAGAAGAGAATCGGTTTGCCATATATGGAAATAACCGGTTTTTCTGGTCTTAAATGGGTACTGATTCGCTGTCACTATTGATTTCCCATACGGGAAAAACTCGTGCTAGTAAAGTTTAAACCTACCGGACAGTTTGGGTGCAGACGTTATAGTGGACAGCACTGACCGCTCCTAACTACTGACAAAACAAGGTGAGGTCCACTTACTTTTAAAATTTCCTGTTTTTTTTTTTAAAGCTTCTATTAATTATAATTAAAAAGTGAAATTACTTAACTGTATATGGTTCTGTGGAATAAGATTTAACCTCGACCCGGTTTAGGGACATTTTCATTCATAACGAAACGTTGACTGACCGGTTAATGAGTAGATCATTATAAGTATCTTAGAACTGCATTATTTACGCCTGGGTTTCATTTCTTCAAATTTCTCCAAAACTTTTTCGTAAACTGTTGAACGTTTTTGCATTTATTTTTTCTTGCGAAAAACAGCTTAAAAGGATTGCATAACTTCAGTTCTTCTAGAAAGAATTACCGGGCAACGTTTACAATGCTATTTTTGCATACAGAAATGATGAAAAGGGTATATATAATGTGGAAATAAATTTATGTGGACGGAGTTTTAGAATTAATTTGGTAATAAAAAATCTCCATTTTCCAGTAAAAGTTCAAAATCATTTGAAGACAAAGCTTAAACTATCTTTAAATTGCAAATGGGCATAGTGTTGATATAAATTTTTAAAAGCGATATTTTTTCACAAGACAATTTCTATCCCTTCTTCCCTTTCTTTAAGTTATGTAAAGGTTTTCTTGCAAAACTTTAAACCTGTTCTCAGCAGGTGTAGAACGTCCCTTGGCATAATATAAAGTTTCAAATCTTAAGAAAGTTCTGAGTTCAGACGAACGATTTAGAAATTTCAAGCGCATCTTTCTGAAATGTTAAAAATGGACATTAATGCACAGGTTTCAGAAACCGGTTCTTTGATGACCGTGGTCTGAATGCTCCTATCTGACTAGGACATGCTAAACGATCTGATAAATGTCCCGTCTCCACAATCGCTCAGTAAAAGCAATGATGAAAAAGTTCTTCAAATGAAATAAATGTTCGCTGAAAGCCTTTAACGTTAGGGGCGTTCATTTAATTGTGAAAATTGACTCTCCTGTAATTCGTATGTGTATTCAATAAGTCTTCATAAACGGGCAATAGCTAAATCCTCCCGGGAATTTCATTCAGTTTGTATCAATGATCAGCGAAGCAGAAAATATTATTTTGAACAAGTGTACGGGTATGTTAATTCTATTAAAGAAAGTCTGATTAAGTAATTGACGTGTTAGGAAGGTTAGCATTTTCCTTTTTTATTTGTTTTAAATCTTCGTTGGTGGTATTTTGCAGAGATTGAGGCATTATTTGTTTGCATACCATTTGAAGATAAATAAGATTCAGAACAATGTATAAACGCAGTTTATGGTCAAGTAATTTATATATATACTCGTAAACTTGTAGTACTCCTCCTATCATTACGAAAAATTGCTTAAAGCATGAGACGAAAAGCCATTAAGAACGAAGATACATTGTTTACAAATATTCTATATCATAAACTGTAAGATGTGCAAAAAATAAAATCAAAATTATGTAATTAAAAAGTGTATACCTATTTATTTCAAAAGACGTAAACGGTATGATAACTCAATTTTTAAGGAAATTGGTTTTACAATTTTTAGCATAGATGATACATGTTGGTTATATGTACATGTAATCATGCTCTATGATAGAGTCACTGATATTGTACATACCATCACTCTAATAGAGATAGTCTTTGGTGTACATGGTGCAAGAATGTGTGAGAGAGAGAGAGAGAGAGAGATCTGTCGTAAAAAATTGAAAAGAAATGAACAACCTATTTTCTGTAACCTAACTTTGATGAAAGTCAAAATTAGCAGAAGCAATAGATTCATTGTTGCATGTATAAAATTGGGGCAGTTTCTTATATCTTTTTGATGTACAATCATGGGTAAAATACTGTGATTTTACGTTTCTTAAATGTTCGCATCGGACTTGCAATGTATTTTTATGGCTTTGATAATGTATATTTTCTAGAAAAGATAATTTTTTTTTTTACATTCAATTACTTGTACGAAAAATTCTTCAGAACTTTTAATCTCAACGATATCAAAAGAGAAATGAAAAACGAGACGAGAGCTGTCACAGCATTTTGGATATGAAAGAGGACAGCAATTATCTAGATTTGAATCTTAAAATAAGAAAAGTGTATTTCACAGTCTCGTTAAAGTAAGGTAGGGCATGCGATGTCCCACTGAAAAGATATCTGTTAAAGAAATGAACCATCGACACATAATTCACCACGATGAAAAAAAGTAAAAACGGAATGCGTTATACATTCGTATAATGAATTATAAAAAGATTTAACTAGTAATACATGTATCTGAGATTTGTGATGTCAGTGAATCGGTTACACCTAATCTCCATCTTTCTTTAAAAGAATGTTATTTGTTATACTTTTTAGTTGTTACTGTGCACATGTGATTGTCCACCAGCTTAGACCTTAGTGAACCAATAACTATCTATTATTTCAATGTGATTTTTTTTCTACAACGAATCAAAATCATACAAACAAGATCTCAGCATATCTTGTGGTTTCAAATTTAACAGAAATGGCCCTTCTGCAGATGTGTATCCTTAGTGTAGTGTCACGACACGAATTTATACCCATAAAAACGTTTATCTCAATTAGCTAATTGGCAGAATATTCCGAGATCAAAAGAATATTTTCAAAAACCTGATCATCTTTATTTAGAAAATTCAATGGATAAGCTCTTATTGCAGTTGAAAAATGTAGACAACAGCAGACATGGTCACGCTTTGAATGCATGTCAAATTCCATGAGCGCTTACTGTCTGTGCTGGAAAATACTAAACCACATTCAAGTGACAAATTGTGTACTAAGTAAAGATTTTGATTTCGAAATTCTATTCAAGGACCTCATATTCACTGTTAATGAGGTCAGGTATCATGCAGGTTTGTGAAAAAAGAACACAAAAGATTAAATCTATAACCTGTATGGGGAGGGCTGAAATCGCGCGCACTCTATAATTAATATAGTTTGAACTTTTGTTCATTATACCCGAATCTGGATTATAAATCACAAAATGCCATTGCCTTTTCCAGAGATATTCCTATCAAATTATTCAGTACTTGTCCGTAAGATTTTTGCAAAATCTTTAGAAATTATCGTTTCAATATGAAATAAGCCGAACAAATTAATAATTTTATTAATTTGAAATGAAAACATGACCCTACATTAGTCTTTATTAAAACACTAGATCATTGAGAATGAAATTCTTTTGGATCTTAAAGTTTGCATGCCGACCTGATGTCTTCACCTGTTCTTTAGAAACAACTTCAGAATCTGTTAACGTCTATTCAAAATATGTAGTAAATATGAAGTCTGCATGTTAAAGTACACACAAGTGTTTGTGCTGCATACAAAATCCATGTGTAAATTAAATATTATTAAGCAATTTTGACCAAATACTCAAAGTCAAGCGGGTTTTGCCATTACCCATTCACCCAAATTCCTTTTATGTTTAAAATTATGGTTGCACTGTATGGAAATATATAATACAATATCAATTGTCTTTCTACAGGACGCAAAATGATTTTTATATTTTTTAACCAGTATATATCCAGTTAATTGCAAAATATTTTGTATCGCAATGATAATTCAGAAAGCCCTGACCTTTGACAACTCTCAAATCTATATTTTTCTCTCCCATACAAGTAACGCTGTTAACTGGACTTGCAGTTTTCAAAATGTCTAAATTTTGCATGACTTGTAATTTCAATTATTGCAATGCTCGACTGTAAAAGTTTAAGATAGTTGACCTCAGAATCTTTTAATTTCTTTATTAAACCTCTTTCTAATTTATACAAAATATAAGTTTAAAGATTCTACATTGTTAAATGGACATAAAAATTAATCTAATCGAGTGATGTTATAAATTTGGTACTATGAATCTGAAAACAGCTTATCCATTGAATTTTCTAAATAAAGATGATCAGGTTTTTGAAAATATTCTTTTGATCTCGGAATATTCTGCCAATTAGCTAATTGAGATAAACGTTTTTATGGGTATAAATTCGTGTCGTGACACTACACTAAGGATACACATCTGCAGAAGGGCCATTTCTGTTAAATTTGAAACCACAAGATATGCTGAGATCTTGTTTGTATGATTTTGATTCGTTGTAGAAAAAAAATCACATTGAAATAATAGATACTGATTATGAAATGTATACCTTTATCAATATATCATTATTGTAGCACAGAGCGGGTCTACATAGCCGCACCATGGAAGGCGGTGCGACAATTTGGGGCCTTTTCGTCATATGTATTCTTTGGACGGTCGCAGAAGCTCAAGGTACTTGAATTTTAAATTAACTTCGGGATCGGAAAGCGTTTAATTTTGCCGCCATATTTGAAGAGAGTTAGCATAATCTTTTTGATACATTTCATAAAATGGATGCTTTAGTTCCTATATTTAATTATCATTTAGTTGTCTTTTTGCTTTGCAGACTGCCAACCATTGGATGTTATCAATGGCAATACGTTGACAATTCAAGTCCCGGAAGCAGACGATCAAAGTAAGATAAGATCCAAGGAACTGACATAATATTAATGAAATATAGTATAAATGAATAATACTGTACATAAGGTCAACGATTTAAGTTTTTGCATTTATTCATTTCAGATCTTTTAACTAACAATCCAGAATTTTACACAAAGCAAGTTAGAATTGGAGGAACCTTTAACCAAGGAGGACTGAATGTACAGTTATCTCAAGGGACTGCATCATTTAATCCAAATACATATTTTGTTTTCACGACAGCACCAAATAGCTTCAACGGAATTTATCTTCGTCTAAATCAACCTGTTGATAGAGATGTATGTTTATATGGAACATTAGGAAGCGTCATATTTCTTTTTCTGCTAAGTCCAGCTAAATTTTGAATTTGATAGTTGAGCACTTTAACAACAGCTGGCTATTGCTAACCAAAAACGGGTTTTTAATGAAAAATATTTATATAATGTAAAAATGAAATTGACTTATTCATGGCCATGTATGATGTATACATACATGTATTTTGACATTTTAATTTTTTACAGGGAAATACTTTTTCCGTACGGAGTGTTGGGGACAGTGAAACATTCACACTCACATGTACTACTGGGACAGGAACTACGGTACAATATATATATTCATAAATCAACTTACGAACATAGCAGCTATAGTTATTCCTAATTAATTGCTTGAAGAAACTTTTGTCATAATTAAGTCAAATTTTCTTTGAATTTCTTCAACTGTACTAGAAGATAAATTAAGATAATGAACTGTATTTTATTTGTACATATGTACCAGTAATTGTGTATATGCACATGTCTATCGTTTTAACCCACAGAGAACCTACTCCTTGGTGGTGCAGTTTGTGGATCAGAATGATAACAGTCCTATTTTCCAAAACACTCCATATGCTGTTTCTGTGAATGAGGTTTGTTTTTATTGATTCTATATGCAGTGTACTTGGTTTAAATAAAGTTAATGAGACTTTTAGGAATGAAATGAAATTAGTATCACTGCAAATTATACGTATTGCAAACCTCTTGTCTTATCTTGAGACACTAAAATAAAGTTCCTGTGTGTCAAAAAAGGATAAGTTCTGTCATTATATGAACAGTATGCAAAAGAATATGGTATTTCTGGATCATGCATTTGAAAAAATTGCAGTTGAAATTGTACTTTGAGGATTATTCTCATTTTAGTTGACACCTATTGGACAGACAGTCTTCCAACCAAAAAAAAAAAAAAAAAAAGGATATATGCTTATAGTTGCATAGTAATAGTTGCCGTAAATTTTGTATTCAAAATTTTTTCTTGCAGGAGCGCAGCCAGGATTCAAGTTTGGTTGCTACGGTGCTTACAGCCATCTTAAATGAACTCCACGGAGAGATGGGAGTCCTAGATAACTGTAGACAATTTATGGCGGAGTTCTCTCAGATGAAGGCTGGGATTGAACCTTGGCTGGACATTAAGCCAAACTTTGATGACATTCAGGAATGCAGGAAGAATATCAGGTCCCTCAAGTCTAAGTTACGCCACACGGAGGCAGACAGACTTGATTTGGAGGAGGTACTTGTATGGTGGTTGACATAAACAGAGGAATGTTTGTAAAAGAAGAAAAGTTTATAAGAAATTCAATGTGATATTAAACCTTGTGTCCATTCTCACCATTCACATATATATCCATTTGTTTTAACTGTACACTTGAATGGAGAACTGTATTGTTTTGAAAAATCAAGTTTGATGTGTGGTAGAATGATTTTTTTTCATTGTCTGAAAACTCTTGCGTAGATAAGCAATTTGTATGAAATATGTCTCAAATCTTTACAGAGTGGAGAAAATGAGGAGGAGAAAGTATTAAAGACAGAAATTGAGGGATTACAGTACCAGCTCCATCAAGCTTTAGTTAATCATGATCAACTTGTGGTTAGTATATAGAAGTATTTCTACTATTGTACTATCTGTTCAAGAAAAAAATCAGGAGAGGGGAATTGGTCTTCTAATTTCTTTGTCTATGTAAACAGTTAAAATAATGCCTATAACTAGAATTGAGGCAATATGGACCCATGTTACTTTAACTGAAACAATAAATAAATATATTAAGACTAAAAGGAAATAGGGAAAAAACCAAAGATTGAATGTAATTAAGAAATGTAACTGAAAATGTATTTACAGTAAATAATTTCAAGCATTCGTATGGATTAAAAAAATTGACAGACTTTCAATTTGACAATTTACAGGTTGAGTTAGCAAAAGTGTCAGATTCTCACTTCCCAGAACTGCTAATCAAGCATCAGGACACAGGAATAAGAACATATCTGGTAGGTCTTCACAGATTTTGATTGTATCTGGTCATGAAATGATTCATTTCTTCACTTTCTTGCAATGTACCTTTACTTATAAAGAAGAGTATTTCCTAGAATTCCCATTTGTGAAAGGAAGATCAAACAAATACTATTTTAATTAATGTTTTCGGTATACATATAAAAATGAAGGAAGAAAAGATTATGAGTTAATGCAGACCCTTTTAGGGCATGTAGGGTACTTGTAAATTGAATTTTTGTGGTGTTGTATACAAATAAATATCAAATGCAGAACAATTCTAGAATATATACTGTATACAGGGAAATTTTTGCCCCTGTTTTATTTTCGCCCCTTTCGCCCTACTCTCATTTGGGCGAATTTAAAACGGGGCGAATTCATAGAAGCAGCAGTATTTCTTACACAAAACTATGCCTGGGCAAATTTAAAACGGGGCAAAGTTGTTTGCAAGTGAGAAAGGGTGAAAATAACCCTGTATACAGTAATATAAAGTAAGAGTCACATTTTATTAAACCATTTTTTACCTTGTAATTTGAGGTTGTGTCAAAGTTCACACTGGATTTCAGGGTCACATTTCCAAAGTTAGCATCAATATTGAAGAAAGTGCTGGCTGAGTCATCTCCAATGATTTGATATTTGACCACATTGAAGGGCACCTGTAATTTTTTATATTTAGCATTTAAGTGGACTCAAAAACTAACAATAACAAAAAAGCAAATAATTTCACAAACATTGTCTAAAGTAAAGTTAAAGTATAACATGAAGAGTCTGAGACTAAATAGTCACCAATCACAATAGTATGGAAAAAAACCTACCTGGACATCAGCATCAGTAGTAGTTACTCTGTATACTAAGCGTCCAATGTTAGAGGTCTCCTCTATTTGTGTAGTGTAGGGCAGATTCAAAAACACTGGAGGATTGTTGTTTCTCACCACAAAAATAGACACCTCAATGGGAGTGCTAGACAACTGAGGGGTTCCTAAATCTTTAGCTGTTACCCTCATCTGCAGGCAAAATTTATATTTTGGATCATAAAATTTTTGATAATTTATATCATTCAATGTATTTCTTAGAATCAATTTTAAAGCATCAACAGTAGTTTGACATTGAAACAAAAAAAAAAAAGAATATTTTCGAATATGAACTTACATTGAAGACTTGAGCCCTGCAGGGGTCGTACAGAAGTGAGCGCCTCAGAGCCAGGTCTCCTGTGACTTCATTCACCAAGAAACATTCCAGATCCTCAGCATCAGCAGTAATGAAGTATCGGACTACGTTGTGAGGGGGCTAAAATACAATTCAATGTAGGATAGAACATAAAATACATGTACATGGAATAGTGTATAAAAACCAATAGTTAAAAAAAACGTTAATGGCACTTAAAAAAAAAACCTTCCATTTTTTTTTTTACATTTTCATTTTGCTTCCTAAAACAATTTGTGAAATAATAGGGTTTTTTCTTGTATCGGTCAGAGATGGAAAACCTCCATCTGAGGCCAGCACACGGATCTATAAAGGAAATAAAAGTGTTGAAAAATGATTATGATCATGAGAAAATGCATAATTTTATCTCAATTATTTTTCAAACATAAACTCCTATTTACTATATAAAAATCCTTACTTCTAGTTTAGATTTTTCACCCTTAATTACCTGGTAAAAGCTTGTGCCATCAGTATTGATGTTACTACTCATGGTGATAAAGCCGGTAGTTGGGTTAATGTTGAACAATGTTGGTGCTTGGTCATCACCAATGATAGAGTAAGTCACAGCATTGAATGGAGACTACAAAAGAAGGTATATCAAATAATCCAAGTAAATTAATTATTTTATTTCAGTCTTCCAGCAATTTCTTTCAAATAGGAAAAAGTAAAATATTTTTTTCCTGAGATTGAAAAGAGACTTACAAAGTTATCTTGATCTGTGGCTGTGACTGTTACGATTGAGGTACCGGCCCCCACACTTGATGTAATAGCACGAGAGTAAGGCTCGTTCTGGAACACTGGGGGGAACTGGTTCCGTCTAACGTTGATGGTCACTGGTATGGTAGTACTGGTCAGCTGAGGGACTCCATTGTCTCGAGCAAAGGCATTATACTGTTTAAAAGAATGTATATCTTTGGTTGATGGACTGTTGAGAACAAATCCCCCAACCCCCCCAAAAAATTCATGGTTTCACTATTAAGACATAATATACATGAACATGATATATAGTAATAGAATGCTTGTCCACAACAGTACAGACATTCAGTACAATAGAAATATGCAGTAATCTTTCACACTCTGACAAACATTTTACTCACGGTGAATGTGCTCTGTGTTTCTCCAGACAGGATTCTCCTGACAAAGATCTGTCCTGTGTTAGAGTCCAGCCAGAACCTGTCACTCTGGGTGTTCACTCCCGAGAAGAAATAGTTAAAGGTGTTGTGTGGAGCCTGCAAAGCAAACAAGTCACATCAAAACAAGAGTTTAGCTTATAAACTAATCCTAATTTGCAAGTGGCTAATAGACTTTCAATCGAAGTAATTGTCAAATGTTCATCACAAGATCAACCAAATATTTCAAAATTTATACAGACATTTTTCTGTGTTACTCTCATTTTAAACTTACATTGATATCGCTGTCATCAGCCTGTATGGTAAGAACAAGAGAGCCTGGGGACTGAGTCTCGGGGATGGTAATTTCGTAGCTGTTCTGTCTGAAGACAGGTGCTGCCAAATTTCTCTGGACAGTGACAACAACCACAGCAGTAGAGGACAACCTAGGATTTCCTCCATCCATGGCCCTAACTCGCACCTACAAATATACAAAGATTCCATGAACAAAACTATCTAGTATGTTATGTTTCAATTCTCTTTTTAATGCAATATTCTTAATTCTGAGGCTTACAAACATCAATCATTTCATGGCTCTAGCGACAGATATCAGGACATCAGCTGTGGCTCGCAAGGCTGGAGAGGCATTGTCATAAGCAATCACTCTCAACTAAAAAAAGAGGAGGAAGCCAAGTATTAGAAATCAAGTCAATTGTCATCCATATGGCAGGCAACCTTGAATATTTATTTTAAAAAATCCTTAATCTTATTGGCTGAAAAAAATTTATCTAAAAGGGGTGGGGATTGGATAAAATGATATGAGTTAATTCTAAATTTCCGTAGACTTACAGTGTATGAGGACCTGTAGAATCCGTCATTCATCAGGTTATCTATAACTCTGACACGCCCATCTAAATTACCGACAGCGAAGAAGGTCTGCGCCGGGTACACACCAACTGTCTCATAAACTATTCTTCCCTGTAACAAACAAGTTTTGTTATAACATAACCTTATAATTTACACATAAAACAAATCTGTATCATGCCAGATAAGCTGAATACTAGATTCCCTTTCTGCTTACCCTCAGGTCTGCATCCACGGCTGTCACAGTGTAGATGGTGGAATTGATTGCCTGGCCGTCGGTGATGGAGATGCTGTAAGGGGTGTTCTGAAAGACGGGTGGGAACTGATCTCTCTGGATATTGACCACCACAGTGGATGTATCAATTCTCTCCTGGGTCACTCTCTGGTCAGTTACTCTCACGGTAATCTAAAGTATTAAACAGCAGAAAATACAATATTCTGATTTGTAAAAAATCATGGTTTAATTTGAAAAACAAAAAAGTCAATGTGCCTATACTGAGATTAAGTACTGGTAATAAATAAAATTCTAAACTCTGTGCTTTTAAGTAAAGATAGAAATGCACAGGTACCTGTAGCTGGTTAAGAGTGGCAAATCCAAAGCTAGTCAGTGACTTGGTAAGGAAGATTACTCCAGAGTCAGGGTTGATGTAAAAGTAGTCCAGAAGAGTGTTATTGAAGATCTGCTGGTTGGCAAATGTCACACCCACAATGCTGTACCTCAACACATCCTAAAATACAGTACATCGTCAAACACTTAATTCAACATTTCAATTTAAGATCTTACATTTCATTTGTACAGGTATTAGCTTAAATATTTCTTCAAATCTGAAAGGTTATCTTCAAATAATGATCACATACTTAGAAAGTCTAAAAAAAAATTGTCAGAATTAAAACTGAAATATTTCCACTTACATTATCTGCGTCTGTGGCGGATATTTTGTACACACTGGATCCCAGGCCTAGACTTTCAGGGACAGTGGTTGTGTAAGGCTCGTTGATAAAGATGGGTGGATTCTCATTCCTGATCATGTTGATACTGACCAGGGCCTCGGCAATTTGTGATTGGACGGCGGTGTCAAATGCAGTCACTCTCAACTGTGTAGAATAAACAAAAAATTTATTAATCGCCATATGCTCTGAAACAGTGAAATATTTTTCTAGTTTTCATATTTTATTAAAACCATTGCATCTATCTACATTTGTACTACAGTGTACAGAAAATTAGAACTTAAAATAAAAACTTAATATTTCAGCACATACATGTACACAAATACATATAACATTTTGATACATGTAATTCTTTGAAGTCATGACAAACCTGGTAGAACTGAGTACTATCCTGTCGAAGATTGACAGCAACAAACACAGTTCCTGTTGTACTGTTGACACGGAAGTAGCTGGAGCCTGGAATATCTCCAATAAGGTTGTACTGGATGCTTCCCTACAATTATACAGTTTTATGACAAATAGTCAAGCATGATTTCATAAATAATATCACCTTTTCAAATAGTCTTTGACATTAATTTGAATTATGGCAAGTGGTTGAAGTCTTACAATGAGATCATTGTCCTGGGCGGTGACTCTGTAAACTGATGTTCCAATGGCAACTCTCTCATTGACGGAGGTGGAGTACGGTGTATTAATGAAGAACGGTGGCTGGCCTCTTACAACATTGATAATAACAGTGGCATTGGTCAGTCTGGGCTGAAGGCGGTTGTCTGAGGCCTGGACTGTCATCTACAGAGAAATCAGTACCAACTTAAACTTAATTTATCTTAATTTCCATATTATTTCCTGTTTTTATGATTTTAAAAGTTTTTCAGCTTTTCATAACCAGCCAATCAAAAACTTGATAGGATTCCTACCACATATCTGTTGTTGATGGTGTTGGACAGAACAATACTCCTGCGGAGATAAATTCCACCAGACTCTGGAGCGATGTAGAAGTAGTTATTGGAGTCCTGTGCCACAATTCTATAGGTCACAGTGTCCTAAATCAAAAATAAAAAATCCACTTTTAATTCATGATAAGATCAGCTGAAATGTATCAAATGATAATGATTGCAAAAATTTTCAGCAATATCAATGTGTTCACTTATGATTAAAGAGGCTAAAAATACCCATATCACCAAGGATTATATGTATTTCAGCTCCAAAATTTACTCACAAGATCAGCATCTCTAGCTGTTACTGTCAAAATGACGTCACCAACAGGGTAATTTTCGTTGATGGTAGTTTCATAATTTCCAATGAAGATGGGTGAGCTAGGATTACGAATGACGTTGATGGACACTGTACACACGGTGGGGTTGTTAGGATAGGCCGAGTCGTAAGCCTCAACACGAACTGTGTACTGAGTAAGACTGTCCAATTTCAGATTTCTGGTTACATACAGTCCACCGTTTGAGTCAATATTTCCAAAGTAGGCCAAAGCAGCACCATCTCCAATTACTCGGTAAATTATGCGTCCCGATTTTCAGGTTTTAGCAAAGCACGACTTTATGAATCTCTCAATTTCTGCTTGTTTAGCAGTAATAATTTTTTTATCGATATTATAAAATCATTTTATGGTTTATATTATCTCTAAGTCTTATAGTTACATGTAGATGATACAATTGAATGTTTATTACTTTCATTTTAATTACTTTCTTTTGTTTGGTTAACTTTATGTTCCTTTAACTGAGGAAATTCATCTTCTTTAGCTGACAGTCCGTGCTACAGACAACAGAATTCGTTTTGCCTTGGCAACTGTTCGTATCTTCATAACCAGACAAGTCAACCAACCCCCAGTATTTGTCAACACACCATATGAAACATCAATGGAATACAATCGTGCAATCAATTCCTCAGTCTACACAGTGACTGCTGTTGATGCAGATTTACAGGTAAATTTAAACAAGAATTCAGTTTTTCTTCCTATTTCATAATTTATAGGGTATTGGACTTATTTTACCTAAATTTCTAATTTTTTTTTTCCCAGGGCACCATTCGATATGAAGTGATAGGGTACTTCCCAGCCACTGAATACTTCAGTTTGAATGTATTCACCGGACGCATCACTTTGATAAGAACTGTGGCTAATGACCAGTATTCCTCTCTTCTCTATGTGGTAAGATTTCGGTGTTGCTATACATGAACGTAAGCTCTAGGAATCTAATAAAAGTACATTTCCTAGATCCTCTCTCAGATATTATCTAGATGGAAATGCATTGAAGCTATTCAACTTGTATCTTACTGAACAAAAAGAAAAGCTTATATTTTACATTCTAGATGCGTATTGCTGCATACGACACATTAGACCCAACCCGTAGAACCGAGGCCAATGTTCTCATCAACATTATTCGTAACCCTAGTGCACCAATCTTCAGTGAACAGTCGTACTTCATCACTGTCGAGGAGTCGGTCAATCTGGGAACCAACATCAGGACAATTACGGCCACTGATGCTGATCTGGACACCGTCTCTTATGAAATCATTAACCAGAACACAGCAGGCACTAACTACGCCCGGGAATATGTCTTCCTGTCATCATCCTCTGGAGATATCATTGTCAAGAAATCTTTTGTGGGAATTGGAACCAGTCAGTTTACTTTCACGGCCAGAGCTAGAGATCATAAATATCCCGAGAGGTTTGGTACCGCCTCCGTCACCATCTCTATTGTGAGAGATCAGTTCCGCCCGCAGTGTCAGAATTCTAACGCTGTCACCTCCATAACAGAGACCAGAGGTGTCAACGAGACTTTCCCATTCTACACTGTCGGTGTCACTGATGGAGATCTAAAGGTATCACTAAGATGAAGACTTGTTTTGACTTACTATTATTTTAATGCACTAAATCACAACAATTACGCTAAAGAAGATGAATTTCCTCAGTTAAAGGAACATAAAGTTAACCAAACAAAAGAAAGTAATTAAAATGAAAGTAATAAACATTCAATTGTATCATCTACATGTAACTATAAGACTTAGAGATAATATAAACCATAAAATGATTTTATAATATCAATAAAAAAATTATTACTGCTAAACAAGCAGAAATTGAGAGATTCATAAAGTCGTGCTTTGCTAAAACCTGAA
Organism: Saccostrea glomerata; assembly: GCA_003671525.1. Classification (NCBI taxonomy): domain Eukaryota; kingdom Metazoa; phylum Mollusca; class Bivalvia; order Ostreida; family Ostreidae; genus Saccostrea; species Saccostrea glomerata. The sequence goes on along the minus strand of PRKT01000001.1, from coordinate 1,945,339 downwards.
AATCTCATAATTCCCACTCACTGTGTAAGCATTGATGAATGTTCCCTGCAGACTCCTCCTGAGAGTAATAGCTCCGTTATCCCTATCCAGGTAGAAGTACTCTGTTCCGTTGGACGTGGAGTTCACCAGCTGGTACGTGATGACGTCGTTAGCATCCTGATCCACCGCCAGAACGGTGATCACCTGACTGCCAATACTGGTCGTCTCTGGGATAGTTATTTCATACGTTGCGGAGGGAGTAAAGACTGGGCCAAACTCATCTCGTGAGATGCTGATGATCACATCAGATGTGGCACGATTTGTCGGGTAAGCTGTGTCATAGGCAATGAGTCGTAACTGAAAAGAAAATGGTCAAATTTTAAATGACACATTTAAAACTAATGACAAAGTCCTAAATTTCGAAATGGAATAAGTCAATGGATAAAGAATGCACAAGTACTTACAGTGTATGAAGACCTCAGAATGACATCGTCCCGAACAGAACGGATAATATTGATAGCTCCTGAAACAGTGTTTACTTCAAAGAAGGTCTGAGCTGGGAAGATGCCAATAGATTCATATCTGATTGAACCCTGCATTAAAAAAAATTGAAAATTAGTGTACTGAAAAATACTCATGAGCTGTTATTTCATTACATGTATAATATGCATCAATATTTTGTTCTTCCTTTTTTATACAACTTTCAAATTAATTAATGGAAAGCTCCAAGCAAAGAAACATTTAAGATGATTCAAACATAAGTATATTTATTTCTGTACTCACCACTAGATCAGTATCTGTAGCTGTGACAGTAAGGAGGGTCGTATTGACGATTTGATTCTCACGGATTGATCTGCCATAAGGAGTGTTAACAAAGAAGGGGGGTTGGTTGTCTCGTCGAACATTCACAAAAGCCTGGATGGTGGCAATTCTCTCAGGCACACGCTGGTCAGAGGCTTGAAGTCTCATCTAAAACATTAAACAGCTTATAAATTCATTGGCTATAATCTAAAGGTTAAGAACTTGATTTTAGTTATCCGAACTGGTACCGCTACCGTCACTGTTAATGTTCAGGACACCCAGGATAGTGTTCCAATCTTCACAGAGACAAGTTATGCCGTGTCTGTCCCTGAGAACAATGTTGTTAGCCAGAGCATCCTCCGAGTTGTGGTATGGTGTCATCCTCCATAAAAATAGCTCATTATTTATTTACAGAAAAAGTCTTGTAGAAATCTCCTGAAAGAAAAACTAATATTCATTTACCAAAGGTAGCAACAACAAGCAATAAACAATTCAATTTTTAGCAGCCCTTCATAAATAAGACTTAACTTTTTTGTATTAAAATGGGATTACGTGTATCTTCATCCAGATGTTAATGACATTGACTCCATTATTTTTAGGCTGCTGATGCTGATGCAATCCCTAACATTCAATATGTCATCATTAACGGAAATACCCAGGGTTCCGATGGATTTGCCTTTACAGTAGATGGAACAGGTCGTATTTTCTCTAAGAATTCTCTGGACTTTGAGACTAAGCAGTTTTACCAATTCCTGGTGACCACCACAGATGGCCAGAACACAGCTATTAGTAGTGCTACTGCCACGGTCCAGATCACTGTATTGGTATGTAACTGTATACTTACATCTGTACTTTTAATAAGAAAAGTTTACATATGTACTATTATGTCTTGTAAGTTAAGTAGATCAATTTTTAAAAAAATATTTTTTATTTATATAATTATTAATTTGAACAAATTATTTGGTTTTTTTTAGAGATTAAACAATTTTTTGTTTGTTCTGCATTTATTAATGAGATGGTGTTTATGTTATTTTCAGGATAGGAATGACTTCCGCCCACAGATTTCTGTCACACCATCTACAACAATAACTGTACCTGAAACAGCCAGCATTAACACCGAAATCGCAAACTTTGATGCCACTGACAATGACACTCCTGTAAGTTCTTGTAAAACATTTTTTTTAAGTTCAGGTCATAAAATCTATTGAAAATGGATTTTAACTAATTAATGATATAACTGATTTTTTATGTTTTTTAGAACACAGATAACAGTCGAGTGGACTTTGCCATTGCCGGTGTAAATCCAGGCACAGGGAATGATTTGTTCTACATTAATCCATTCAATGGTGTGTTATACCTACAGAATCTCTTCACCTCAGATGTTAACAGACCATCATCATACCAGGTAACAGATGATAATGCTCAACCTTCCACCTTGTGAATTAACATGAAGTAAATTTAAATAGGGTGTTAAAAACACATTGAACCCTTCTTCCCTTAAATGTTTTTTTTAAGGTGACGGTACCCTATATCTAGCAACACTTCTTCCTAAAAAAAAAAATTCTACAATTAATATTTATCCATTTACTAGGTGATGATTACCTAAGCCTGGTAATACCAGGTATCCTTTCTTGAAACAACATTTTTACAACAATATATATTTACTTAGGTGACAGTAACAGCCACAGATAGAGGCACACCTCAGCAGAGTGACTCGGCTACAATCACCATAAGTATTACCAGAAACACACAGAGCCCTGTATTCACCAACTCTGGACAGTATGCCACCACTATAGCCCAGAGTCTCAATGTGGGAGCCAGTGTGTTCACTGTTACTGCAACAGATGGGGACACAGTGGTCAGTTTTATCAAATTATTGTACTTTAATTGTATATTTCTTTTGGTTATATAAATTACATGTAAAAAACAAAAAATTATCAGTCATGATATTTTGAGTTATTCCCATCAGAAACTTCAATTTACTATTGTTGCTCATTCTTATATGTTGAATTATTTGTTTGACAGTCACCATACAATACAGTTAAATACTCAGTTATTGGGGATGGACTTGCTATTTCCTACTTCAACATCAACCCAGACAGTGGCCTTATTACCGTGAGAGACACCCTGACAAAGGATAACTCAGCTACGTATACTGTAAGAAACAAAATTTCTAGTGATTTTGGAAGTTTGTGAAGTTTTACATTGTATATCTTCTTAGATGTGTTTTATTAAGACATACTTTGATGTACTTGTAGCTTCGTGTTCGAGCCACTGATGGTGGGGGACTGACAGGAGATGCCACAGTGTTTATTTCTGTCACCAGAAACTTACAGAGCCCTGAGTGGTTACAGACATCGTATGTCCAGTCCATCGCTGAGAACTACCCTCTTGGACAAGCCATTGTCAACCTTCAGGCTCGGGACACAGATGCATTGGTCTGTACTCAGATATTTATTGAATATTGTATACTTTAACAAGCTCTGTATTAATTGGAGAATTGTGTAAATTTTCCTTATATGTTGCACTTAGTTGTTATGTTATTAAGTTTTCTGTTGTTTATCACTTTATTTCTTATTTTCACTGAAAGCCAGCGTGGTAATGTCATATTAAATGGAATGAAAAAAAGTTATCAAATCATAAGAACAAACCTGGAAGCTAATTTTTTTCTTAGCTGAGAGTTCTTGAAAGTTTTGAAGAATTAATTTACAGAAAATATTGTTATTGGTACATGTAATGGATATTTTCTGCCAATTTTTTCAATGAAATCCTCTGCTTGCAGGCTCCTTACAACCAGCTGACTTATTCAATCACTGGGGACAGCCAGGCCATACAGTTCTTCCAGGTGTCCAGTGGGGGAGCGGTTTCTCTACGTCAGTCTCCAACACAGACCAGCCAGTCTCTCTTCTCAGTAAGTCTCCTGTCTCAAGAGTACTCATTATTGCAGTACATCTCTCCTCAGTACTAGCTTTATCCACTCAGAGCAGTAAACTTTGTCAAAATCTATAATTCAGTTTAGTTATGCATGACTGAAAAGATTTAAACACATGTAATTTTCTAACAATAAGAAAGTTTGAATTTGTTTTTACAGATAAGAATAAGTGTATCAGACCAGGGTCAACCACCAAGGACAGCTATCAACCAGGCAGTGGTGAATATCACCATTATCAGGAATCAGCAGTCTCCTATCTTCTTCAGTACTGAGTACCGAGTGACCATTCAGGAGACTGCCTCCATTGGTAGCAGTGTACAGTCTGTCTCAGCTACTGATGGCGACACAAGTGTAAGAAAATTTTAATGTTTTCAGGAAATTTGATAGTGACTCTTCAATCAAAGCAAGCGAATTTTAAAAAGAAAATTTGTGTGTGAATAAGAGATGTTTGAATTCCTTTCAGTCCCAGTTTAACCAGATCTCCTACAGTATCATTGGAGATGACACCGCTCCCAACTTCTTCCAGATCGGAACCAGCACCAATTCTGGAACAGGATTCTCTGCTCTGATCACAATCAAAGCTAGTTTACAGTCCGAACCAACAGATTTTTACAGGGTAATATTATCTCACACGTTGAATATACATGTACATGTTCATGTATAGATTTCCTGTCTCTCACATAAGTGGCAAATGTTAACTTTTTAGACATGTTTTGTTGAATAAACTTCTGATCTATGTGTGACTTTATTACAGATCAGAAAATTAAACAATTGATGATTTTAAATCTAATAAATCTAATTTCTTTTTAGCTCACCTGAGCCGAAGGCTCAAGTGAGCTTTTCTGATCACATTTTGTCCGGCGTCCGTCTGTCTGTCTGTCCGTCTGTCTGTAAACTTTTCACATTTTCGACTTCTTCTCAAGAACCACTGGGCCAATTTCAACCAAACTTGCCACAGAGTATCCTTGGGTGAAGGGGATTCAAGTTTGTTCAAATGAAGGGCCACGCCTTTATTCAAGGGGAGATAATTGGGAATTAATGAAAATTTAGTTGTATATTTTAAAAATCTTCGTCTCAGGAACAACTGTGCCAGGTATGATGAAACTTATGGGGAAACATCCTCAGGTAGTGTTGATTCAAGTTTCTTCAAATCATGACCGCCGGGGGTAGGGCGGGGCCAAAATGGCCGACCAAAGTTTTACATAGAAATGTATAGGAAAATTCTTTAAAAATCTTCTTCTCAAGAATGACAAAGCCATAATTCATCATATTTATATGGAAGCATGCTCAGGTAGTGTAGATTCAATTTTGTTCAAATCATGACCCCCAGGGGTAGGGCCGGGCCACAATGGGGAATCCAAGTTTTACATAGAAATATATAGAAAAAATCTTTGAAAATCTTCTTCTCAAGAACCACTGG
>PRKT01000001.1:1862199-1939520 GCA_003671525.1 Saccostrea glomerata | reverse complement strand
AGTGTAGATTCAAGTTTGTTCAAATCATGATCCCGGGGGGTAGGGCGGGGCCAAAATGGCCGACCAATGTTTTACATAGAAATATATAGGAAAATTCTTTAAAAATCTTCTTCTCAAGAATGACAAAGCAATAATTCATCATATATATATGAAAGCATGCTCAGGTAGTGTAGATTCAATTTTGTTCAAATCATGACCCCTGGGATAGGGTGGGGCCAAAATGGCTGACCAAAGGTCTACATAGAAATATATAGGAAAATTCTTTAAAAATCTTCTTCTCAATCATTTACTAAAAAATAGCAAATCCATGATTGGTCATGGGACTACTTTTGGATTTAAACTTTACAATAAAAAGCCATTTTAAACTAGTCCTACCCTTGGTGCTCAGGTGAGCGATGTGGCCCATGGGCCTCTTGTTTGAAAATAGATGCAGGAAAATTATTTTAAAATCTGTTTCCACAGATAAGAGTTGTGGCATCTGACAATGGTTCCCCATCCAGATCTGCCACAGCTATTGTGTATGTGACAGTCCGTAGGAACTTCTTCCCACCTACATGGACTCAGCCAAGTTTTTCAGGAAGTGTCTTGGAAACTCAGCCATTGGGTGTCAGTATTTTACAGGTCACTGCCACAGATGCTGACTCTCAGGTACAGAATACATCAGATTTAGAAATAAACTAATTCTTTCTTAGGGAAAGTTTTCCTGTGGATAATAATAAGTTGTACCATCTAAAACTTTGTATTGTTATTTTTCAGCCTCCAAACAATGAGGTGGTCTACGCCCTGAATGCCTCCAGTACTTATTTCCAAATTGACCCCAGCTCTGGATCCATCTCTGTCAAAGTCCCACTGTACACAGATAATACAGACAGGAACCAATACAATGTAAGGACTGTACCAAAGCTCATTTTATATATATTTATTTCAAAGTCTCACTCCATGTAATGTAATACCAAAAAAAAAAAAAATATTCAGTTGTGAACTACTGAAGGATTTGAAAGTTTTACTTTGGAAACTAAAGACATATCAATAGTTTATGAATACTTGATTTTACATGCATTATTTTACTTTCTTTTTCAAGTAATCTATTCACATCTATTTTTATCATTAACCATATGATACATGTTTATTTTTAGTTGTTTGTGAGAGCCTATGACAGAGGAATACCCTCACTTACAGCCACGACCTTGGTGCCAGTGTTTATCAGTGTCTTCCGCAACAACAATCCACCCAGATTTGTTAATACTCCGTACGCAAGAACCATCTCCAGGGATGCTGTAGTAAACAGCAATGTGTACCAAGTGTCCGCTGTGGATAATGATAATAATGTAAGTTGAATTCTTATATTTAAGAAATCTAAAAATGTTAATATTTTTCCCCATTAATTGAAAACGAGGTGGATATCGAATGGGCTAATTATTTTTAATTGACAGACATATACAAAAATATGTTATGATTCTTAATTCAATATTTACTTTTTTCAGCAATTTGGAACTGTGTCATATGCTTTAGTGGGAGCAGACGCTGGAAGTAACTTCTTCACAATTAACCAAAACACTGGACAGATCACTCTATCTGCAAGCATTTCCTCAGATGTCAACACAGTGTACAGGGTACAGTATTCTTCACAATTATTATTTGAATTTCATTTTTTTCACTTGAAAAATCTTTGTACAAAAGGGACATAAATCTTACATACAGAATATTTGATTTGTTATTGCAGCTTTTGGTACAAGCCTATGACAACGGATATCCTGCCCTTTATGATACTACAGTCGTCACGGTTACTGTAAACAGAAATCTCCAGCCTCCAGTCTTTAATCAGCCAAATTACAATGTGACTATCTTGGAATCTCAAACTCTAGGGGACACCATTATTACAGTGGTCGCTACAGATCCTGACTCACTGGTAAGATATAGAAATAAGTAATGATGTTTGTCAAATTACGAAAATACATGTAGTAATGAAATTTTGTTTTTCCTTTAAGTATTCCTGGACTTCTCTCCTAATCATATCAATAATAACACTTTCAAAGATAAACTTGAATGATTTCGGAGGATTTTTTCAAAAGTTGAAATTGATATGAGACAAGTCAGTTGATAACTTTTTAAATCTGATTTGCACTTGATCAAGACTATAATTTTTGTCCAAAGTTTGGAAACAAGATGTTCTTTACTTTCATTCCGCATATTTCTTGCTTTTCAGACTGGTACCAATGATGTTGAATACATAGCTACTGGTACAACACAGGCTTTGAATTACTTCTTTTTGAACCCAACCACTGGACAGGTGTCTGCCAGAAGACCACTCACAGAGGACACAAACACATTTACCAACAATCAGTACCAGGTACATGTATAATAATTCTGTTTACTTTGTTGAATCTAGAGTGTATTTTATGGTAGTGTAATGCCATGAGATACCAGTATTTGGTAAAACTGTTTGGCTTTTGGAAATACCTATGTTCAAGTTCTAAAATTTCTTTCTAAGATAACTGTAATTGCAAGAGACAATGGATCTCCGAGATTACAGACACAGAACCCGATTACAGTATTCATCAATGTCATCAGAAATCAGTTCAGCCCAGTCTTTCAGAATCTGCCCTACGCCAGGAATATGCAGCAGACCGTGTCTGCAGGAACTAGTGTGTTCCAGGTCACTGCAACGGATGCTGACACAAGGGTAAGCAACTCTTTAGATATGATTCAAAAAGAAGCATAATTCCATGTCAAAGAATTTTTTGAAATAGCAATTATGATTTTTGCAGACCCCTTACAACCAGGTGACTTACAGTATTGTGTCCCAAAGTAACAATGTTAACCTATTCAGCATACAGCAGGATGGAGTGATTAGGATCACCAATACTGTGACTTCAAGCTCTGATGCCCAGTACACTGTGAGTCAACTATAAAATTGTTTTGTACAAGTCTAATATAGTTTCTAGAATTCTCCCAATAGATTCTCATCAATGCAATTCACTTAAAAAAAGGAAAAATTCTCTGTCCATTATAAATTTTGACATTGTAATCAATCCACAGAGCTACTGAACTTTGACCTCTGTTCTAGATCCTGATAATGGCAGCTGATGGAGGGTCTCCCAGCCGTGTTGCCTATGCTACAGTGGTGCTGACCGTGGACAGGAACCTTAACACCCCATTCTGGGTCAACCCTGGTCAGGGAGCTAACTACCAAGCTACTATCCAGGTGTTGGAGACCCAGGGTTTTGGCAGCACCATTTACCAGCTGACCGCTTCTGATCAGGACTTTGCTGTAAGTGTTAATTTATAAAGATTTTTTCGTTAGATTTTAATTTCATCAATCTTCACAAACAGTTACATTTTAAAGCTTAGATTAAGAGTTTAAATATATTATTAGCTGCTAAAACTTATAAATTTTTATTGTTTTATCAAGTTTATCAAAAGAAAATGTCAGTGTGATTGCTCTTACCTGAAAAGTCATGTTATACTGTAAAAGCACAAATATTCGGGATTAAATTTCGTTTATTTAGTTGTTAACAATTATTAATGAAATTAAATCCCACACGAAATTTTATATGACTATATATTGAATAGTCTTACTCTCGAAACAACGAAATTAAATGTACACAAAACTATTTTTGATGACAAATCAACGAAATTTTATCCCCACGAAAATTTGTGCTTCTACAGTATTTGCTACAAGTTTTGAGGATTTTGTGTGTTTACTGCAGGCGCCATACAACACCATTGTATACACTCTTGTTGGAGAGGACCCAGGTCCACTCTACTTCCAAGTGGGACTTAATGATGGCAGAATTACTCTGAGGTCTTCCTTATACCAAGACACAGTCAACAACCAGTACAGGGTAAATTTCAGAAAGGAATTAGAAAAGTTCAACGGATCATCTTTTAAAATGTGTAGAAATTGAGCATTTGAGAACAACTTGATAAATGATAGAAAAATTTTGATCATTCAGAGAAATTCAGGCTTGTTAGTAATATGTTAAATAAGTGAGAAAAATGTTATGGCTCACAGAAAAGTTGAGGAATGCTTTTGATTTTTATTCCAGTTGATTGTGAGACTGAGTGATGGTGCTGGTCGAGTGGCTGTACAGAGTGCTACAGTTACTATCAATGTTATCCGCAATCAGAATACACCCTTCTTCATCAACGAGCCATACTCCCGTCTCATTCAGGAGAACTTACCTACTGGAACATCAATCTATCAAGTCACAGCTCGGGATAATGATGCTGCTGTGAGTTTCATCTCTATTTATTACCTTTACCTTGTGTGTCATGTTATGAAAGAGCTTGCATGTGATACAATTGTAAAATTTTGGTGTGTCTTAATTTTTTTTATTCTCTCTATCAGTTGCATCCTTCTTTAGAAACTTTTCATTGAACATTTTCTTTACAGAATACCTTTGAACAAGTTCGTTATGAAGTAATTGGAGATGGATCAGCCCCTGTTTACTTTGATGTCAATTCTATCACAGGAGCAATCAGCACAAAGCAGTCTCTCTCCAGCCAATCAGCTGCTATCTATTACGTAAGACAATTTTATATTTTAAGCTACAAAATTTAGTTTTTGCAATGTACATGTAATTCCTTTGATTGGACTTACTTAATTTTTTTGTTTTATTTCAGCTGCGTATCCGTGCCTATGACAATGGAATACCAAGCCGAAGCAACACAAGTTTGGTTGTGATTACAATCAATCGTAACCTGAATGCCCCCGTGTTTGTACAGACCTCACTCTCGGCTAATTTACCCGATAACAATGCTCTAGGACAGACCCTGATTACTGTCACAGCTAATGATGCTGATACAGCTGTAAGTGTATTACTCAGCTTACCTAGCATATTTTTTAATTCCTAAATTATTTTCGATTTTTTAGCCCTGTATTTTGCTGGAGTTTAAGAAAAGAGTATAGACACGGTTTAAATTGCTACTTGTTTTTTTAACACAGGCTCCATACAATACTGTACGCTACACCCTTAAAGGAAATGCTGTTGCCCAGGAATTTTTCTTTGTTGACTCAATATCAGGTGCAGTGTCTCTGAGGAAGGCGTTGTCTTTTGATACACAACAAAATCAGTTCTATCAGGTAGATATTTCTTTAATCCAATATTCTTTTTGTTTTGATTCAATTTCTTCAAATTTCAGACTTTTAGTTTATAACTTTTGCTTTATAGCTGACTATTGGAGCCAATGATCTGGGAACCCCTAGCCTGACTGCTAACATTGATGCCACGGTAACCATTAATGTCGTGAGGAACTTGCAGACCCCCTACTTCTTACAGTCCAATTACATTACCACCATTCAGGAGAACCAGGTTATTGGAACCTCTGTTCTGCAGGTGTCTGCCAGGGATGATGACACTACGGTATGTGGAACTGATCAAAGTATCTAAAAACAGTGTAAATCAACTAAGAAAATCTAGTATATGGTTTTGCTCAAATTCTTATATGACTTGCAGTGTGCTTTATAATGGTCTGTACTTATTTCAGTCTCCTTTCAATCTGGTGACCCTGCGAGCTGTTGGTGATGACAGTGGACCGACCTACTTTAACTTTGACACAACATCAGGTGTGATCAGTGTCCGCCAGGATCTGAGACTGGATACAGCCACTAAGTATAGGGTAGGCTGAACACTGTCTGTTTAGGATCTTTTAGCCACTAAGTATAGAGTAGGCTGAACAAAGTCTGTTTATGATCTTTTTCTGCGTGGAAAACGACAAGTTAGATTTCCTCATGATTAATTTATAAAGAATTATCTCCTCTTCAATGTTTAAGATAATTTTGCTGATTTTGAAGAATTCTATGAGGGTATTTCCCAAGTTTTTCACCTTATTATTCCATATTGATGAAGGATTTAGATTTATAAGATAATTACACAGTTCTTTATTTACATGTAGGTACAGGTACATGTAATAGATGACAATCACATTTGTATTTTTATTGCAGTTGAGAATTGAAGCCAGAGATGGAGGTATTCCTGCACTGAGTGCAACAGTACTTGCTGACATTAATGTCAGAAGGAATTTGTTTGCTCCAGCATTCTTAAACTTAAGCTATGAAGTGACGATTCCAGAGACCACAAATGTAGGAAGTTCTATTGTCCAAGTTCGGGCAACTGATCAGGACATTAGAACTCCACACAATATAACTGTGTACTCCCTGGCTACCGACTCTGTTAACCAGTTTGCCAATCAGTACTTTGATATTGACCGTAACACTGGCTTTGTCTTCCTCAGACAGTCTCTCCTGAATGATAACCTCAATACCAATCGCTTCACAGTAAGTAGGGTTGACAATTCTTGTCACACTCCTTAGATAGAAGTTTGAGATACTTAAGTTGAAATTCATTGATCTTGTTTTGAAAATTGTAACTTTTTACACTGAATATTTGAATCGTATCAAATGTACATGTAAATTAAATTTTTTTTACATCAATGCACCATGAAAAAGGGAACTTTTTTTTATTCAAGGCATTGATACATCATAAGACATTCTATTTTTACATTTAATATTTTCCCCTTTCAGCTTAGTGTAATAGTGTCAGACACTGGAGTGCCTCCTCTTACAAGTTCTCAGAGAGCCTCAGTCATCGTCAATGTGATTCGTAACCAGTTCCCACCTACTTTTATCAGCACACCGTATGCCACCACCATCAATCGTACCGTCCTACAAGGTACCACCATCTTCACTGTGTCTGCCAGGGATCAGGACACTCAGGTATAGAATAAGGTCTTAACAGAGAAATAGAAATCTGATCAGGAACTTCTGTATAATTACGGTGCGAGAATATACATGAATAAATAGCTTTTTCTTTTGCTTAAGTTATGACATATGATTTCATTTGGATTTTGTTTCAGGCTCCATTCAACACTGTGGAGTATGACATTGTTGGAGATGACAACAGTGTAGTGTTTTTTAACATTGACAGAAATACAGGATTGATCCGACTGACACAGACTCTGTTCAGTGAATCACAGACTGTGTATAATGTAAGTAAAATATTGGTATGTCTATGATAAATTTTGTTGCTTCTTGATATTGATCATTTAATTTAATCTTAGTAAATGCAGATGGAATAGATTAGACCAAAAAGAAACCTAACAATTTTTTGAAAATACATGGAACTGCCTTTATTAAATCTGTAGATACCTCTTGAATCATGAATTTAATATCTTATTGTAAATTATATTTTTGGTTTAACCATGAAATGATTGATGTTTGTAAGCCTCAGAATTAAGAATATTGCATTAAAAAGAGAATTGAAACTAATTTACTTGGATTATTTGATATACCTTCTTTTGTAGTCTCCATTCAATGCTGTGACTTACTCTATCATTGGTGATGACCAAGCACCAACATTGTTCAACATTAACCCAACTACCGGCTTTATCACCATGAGTAGTAACATCAATACTGATGGCACAAGCTTTTACCAGGTAATTAAGGGTGAAAAATCTAAACTAGAAGTAAGGATTTTTATATAGTAAATAGGAGTTTATGTTTGAAAAATAATTGAGATAAAATTATGCATTTTCTCATGATCATAATCATTTTTCAACACTTTTATTTCCTTTATAGATCCGTGTGCTGGCCTCAGATGGAGGTTTTCCATCTCTGACCGATACAACAGTTGTGTACGTCAATGTCACCAGGAACTTGTTTTCACCCGTCTTCCAACCTGACCAGTACAGCATCGCCATCCCAGAGTCAGAGCCCCTGGGAGAGACCATCACCACCGTTACTGCCATTGACAGTGATGCCACCGTAAGTGATTCTACTATATAATTGTGTGCTTTATGTAGATGTTGATTCAATAGGTTGCAATTTTTAACTGATTTTTTAATTTTCTGCCATTTTTCTTCACTTTATTGCTATTTTTTGACACTTGTAAAATTTTAAGAATGCATGACTAATATCTTATTTTCAGTCTCCAAATAATGTGGTTGAATATGCCTTGTCTGGAAATGCTAATGCCCTCAATTACTTCCGTGTGGACTCCAGATCAGGCCAGATTTCTCTGATTCGACCAGTATCTGCAGACACCAGCAACCCATCTGGTTACACTGTAAGTCAAAGCAGATTAACGAATCTTAATATGGAACAAGAAAAAAAGGAAAATATTTTGAAAAAAAAAATTTTTAAAAAGAGAGAAATCTATTTCACTTCATACATAATTGAATGAGGGCGTTAGCCTTAAAATATCAAAATATCTTATTTGATTTTTACTCTGATATGACTGAATATTTCAGCTGATTGTTACTGGACGAGATCTTGGCGTTCCATCAAGAGCAGCAACAAACACTGCCACTGTGCAGGTATCTGTCTTTAGGAACAATAACGCTCCCCAGTTCATCCAGACCCCCTACGTTACAACTGTGGACAAGAATACAGTGGACAACAGTAATATCTACACTGTCAGTGCTGTTGATGCAGATCTTCAGGTAGTTACCATTTTCAAAATTATGATCTCATACATGTATTTACAAAGTAGTTTCTCTTACTTTTGGTTCAGAGGAAGCATTTTATTTTATACTTGAGCAAAGTCGTGCACATTTTGTTCATTTTACAGGCTCCATACAACACGCTGACCTTGTCTGTGATCGGAGATGACAATGCACCTTCCCTGTTCTCATTGACCCAGAGTGGAAATAATGGTATCATTCGAGTCAGGTCCAGTCAGAATCTGGCCTCAGATACTGCCAATTCCTACAAGGTAGAGTGACCTCATTCAACTTTTTTTTACCAACTAAATTCTTTTGGCTCTCAAGTAATACCTTTTACTCTCTCTAATTTTACTTTCATGGTTTTTAGCTGAGGGTGCTAGTGGCAGATGGTGGCTTCCCATCTAGGACAGCCACAGCTACAGTGGACATCACTGTCAGGAGAAACCTGTTTGCACCACAGTTCCAGAACAGCTTCATCAGGGTGACGATCAGTGAAAATACTGTGGTAGGGAGCAGTATCACACAGGTCTCGGCCACAGATCAGGATGTTGATGTAAGTACTCTACACTCAACATTAAAAGGAGTCCGTACAGATTATAATCTGTAATCTATTTTCAGTCATGTTTGTCTCAAATAAAAAAATTATAGTAGTATATTTCGATCTCTAAACCATGCTAGTAGCTTATTAACCTTTATTTAAGAATGACTCATATCATGGAATGAGTAAAAAAAACTTTATTTTCTTTATACAGTCACCCAACAATGTGTTCCGCTATGAGCTATTTGGAGAGGGTGAAGCCCCTACCTATTTCTTTGTCAATCAGAATGATGGATCAGTAACACTAATTAGGAGTGTTCTCAACACAGGAGCAAGTGGATACAATGTAAGAACAAAAATACCTTTATTCTTATAGATACATATATTTTAGGACCATTCTCTGAAGTAAATTTGATAATTTTTTTGCAAACAATAGCATCTTTATATGAATCAGTGTGTTTTAATTTGATTTATTGGTAAATTTTTTGAATGTTTGAATTTGTTTAACAGCTGAGGATCCGTGCAATCGACCAAGGATTCCCCCAGCTGTCCTCTATTGCCACTGTGGAGGTGGTGATCACACGTGTGACAGAAATCCTCAACTTTATCCTGCCATCCTACACCAGAGTCATCTCAGAAAATACAGCAGTGGCACTAACACAAGTGACTCAAGTATCAGCACAACCAGGGGTAGGACATATATAGAATCCTTGACACAGTAGTAGTTTTGCTGTGACATATGTTGATATGCATGCTTTGATGAGGAATTGATATCTATGAAGTTTTCTATAAGTAAGATATTTTTTCTTTTCAGCCTGATGTTTTCTATGAGCTGACAGGATTCAGTGATGGTCCTGATTACTTTAACATTAGTTCTGTGTCTGGAGGCATTTTCGTCAGGAAAGACCTGAGACTAGATCTTAACAAGAAAAGCCTGTATTATGTAAGTTTTATATGACATTCAAAACAAGTTTGAAAGTTAATGCATTCTACCCATGATGTATATGGTAACTCATAACTTTACTATGATTTCAGCTACAAGTTAGAGCCACCAAGACAATTTCAGGACAGGTACAGACTGCCTTTGCTACAGTTAACATTACGGTGACTCGTAATGAGAATGCTCCAGTCTTCTCACAGAGTGTCTATGAGGTTACAATTCCAGAGACTGCCATTCTTGGTTCCAATGTGGTACAGCTTACTGCAACAGATCGGGATGCTTTGGTAAGTTTGAAATACAATAGTTATGATGAATGTTAATTTTTTTTTATTGATTTCATTGTGTGAAAAAAAAAATGTTAAGGAAACCTATAATGCAGGCCTGTTTACCTTTTACAATTTCTCTGTATTAGGATGTTGTCCGCTATGATATGGTAGCATCTGTGGGACAGACAGAGAAGTTCTATATGGGACCATTTACGGGATTGATCACTCTCCGAGCTGTATTGACAAATGATGCCACAAACAGATACCAGGTACACCCCCTCCCCCCAAAATACTAAAGCTTTACAGATATCGATGCTTTGTAAAGCAGTGAAAAAAGTTTGATTATATGTATATCAAGATTGAGTTGATACTTATCATAGTATTGTTTATCAAATATAATTTCTTCTTCTTTGTTATGTTTATGGATTGATAAAAATTTCTGTTGAAGAGCATTAAAGTATTTGTGTATAATCTTTATCTGTTTAGTTCAATGTGCTGGCACGTGATCAATCCTCACCAGAAAGGACTGCTACTGCCACAGTGATAGTAAATATCAGACGCAGTAACTTCCCTCCAGTTTTTGTCAACACTCCATACTTCACCGGTGTCAATGTTGGAACCTCCCTTGGATCGTCCATCTACACCGTTACTGCAACGGATTCAGACCTCCTGGTACGTGTCTACATTCACTTTCAGTTTGTAGAATAGGCTTTTGAATTTCAATGTACTTGCATGGTATGAACAATAACATATTCTCTCTTGTTTTCAGGGCTCCATTGTTTATGAAGTAGATGGATACTTATCTGCCCCTGCTTATTTTGATGTGGAGAGAACCACTGGAAGAATTGTCATTCGTAATGACTTCAGTCTGGATGTCACCACCACTTATCTTGTGAGTATGCGTTTTACTTTACAAAATCTGATCTAAATAAGTTCCGAGATAAAACTTGACCCATCTTAAAAAGATATGCAATAAAACCTTAACTATTTTGTGTTAAAGCTTGGTGTGAGAGCCTATGATACAGGTGCCCCAGCACAGTTTGCCCGTGAGAATGTGACCATCACTGTCAACAGGAACCCTAACGCTCCAGTATTCAATCCAGCCAGCTACAGTAGAACCATTGAGGAGACCCTGGCTCCCGGCAGTAGTCTGGTGCAACTGTCAGCCACCGATGCCGATGGAGTATGTATAATTAAACATGGTTGTCATAGTCTATCAAATCTTTGAAATTATTCAATATTTAATTTTTACAAATATCCTGATCAAAATGTCCATAGTACAGGCCTAATTAAAAGAAAATAAAATAATAAATACGTGTATGTTGCTTTAACATTAACTTTATTTGTTACAGCATAATTTGCGATATGCAAGGCTTTCCATTACTCCAACTGGATTAGAAGACTTCTTCTATATCAATTTCGACACTGGTTTGATCACAGTAGCAAGGATGCTGACCCAGACTCAGGTGAACTCCATACAGATGACCTTTACCGTGACGGACAATGGAATCCCTGCTCGCTCTAGTAACACTCCAGCCATTGTCAGCATTCAGATCCTTAGGAACCAGTTTGATCCATTCTTTATTAGCACACCATACATTACAACAATCCAAGAGACTACACCTATCGGTACAAGTGTCCTCAGAGTTACTGCATCTGATCAGGACCAGGTAAATCTATACATATGTATATGTACAATATCCAAGAATAACATTTCTTGAAAACATTGAGAATTTTCTTTGTTTCATGTAAGCATGATATTTCATCTTGGAAAATCATGTCTTTCAGAACACTGTTTTCTCCAACATCACATATTCACTGATCGGAGATGACACCATGCCGTCGTACTTCACTCTGAATTCAAACACTGGTCAGATAAGTGTCAGGGCGTCCCTAACAGCTGAGATCCGCGACAGTTATCAGGGAAGAATCGTTGCCTTTGATGGTGGATCACCTCCTCGCAGTGCTACAGCTATTGCCACAATTAACATTCAGAGAAACTTGAACTCTCCAATCTTTAACCCCTCAAGCTATGAAGAAACTGTTCTGGAGACCTTGCAAGTGGGAACCAGCATTCTTCGTGTAACTGCCACAGATGCTGACAGGAGTGTGAGTATTTTTAGGACATGAGTCTTTCAGTCATTTTCTGAAAATTCTAATAACCATTAATTTTTGGTTTTGCAAGCAAGTCTTTTATAGGTTTTTGGATGTTGTGAAAAAAAGATTTTATCTGTCTTGTAATGTCTTAAAGATGTGCCTTATTTTTAAGATGGATTTTTTCTTGTTTTAAGTCTCCTTACAATGTTGTTCGGTTCACAATGTCCAATATCAACTCTGTGGCCTCTACCTACTTCACGGTGGACAGTGTGACAGGCTGGGTTACTGTCCGAGTACCACTCAACCTGGACCTTGCAGTCAACAACAACCAGTATATTGTAAGATTGACCGTTTTGTCTTCAATAATCATTGATTAATAAAAGTGTTCAGATCAAGAGCATAAGAATAAGATTGAGTAGACATACATATAGTGTAAAACGGTGTTTTGTCTTTATATCTCTTCAATGTTGATTTTCAATATTTCAGTTCAATGTACAAGCAACAGATCAAGGGAGCTCACCCAGGTCTGCCTCATTACCAGCCACTGTTACAATCAATGTGATTCGTAACCAGTTCCCTCCTGTCTTCATAAACACTCCCTACGCCACAAGTCTGCCTTTCACTGTCCCTGCTGGCTCCAGTGTGTACAATGTTAATGCTACAGATGCTGACACAAGGGTAGGTCTTCAATGAAAGCTACAGTAAAAATTGTGCTTTTTGTTTGATTTGTTCATGTTTTGAATACTTTATAATATAACAACAAGTTTTCTTTATATTCTTTAGAGCCCATTCAATTCAATCAGTTATTCCATTATTGGAGATGACAGAGCACCTAGTTTGTTCAGCATTAACCCATCATCTGGTGTTATTGCCACATCTTCTCAGAATCTTTTCTCTGACTCCAACACATTGTACACTGTAAGTTATAATAAACTTAAACTCAGAGTTGCAATTAATAAACTTTTAATATGTAAATTGAATAAAATGCTGTATCAGAATTATTTTTATATAAGTGATAGTTACAAATATTAAGAGGTCTTAAGAGAGACCAAAGCATATTTCCTGTGCAACTTGAGCTTAAAATTGAGAATAATATTAAACAGGTCCGAGTTCTAGCACAAGATGGAGGCTCCCCACAGAGAAGTGCTACCTCCACGGTTCTGATCACTGTGACCAGAAATCTGAATGCTCCTGAGCTTCTCCAACAGAACTACACTGTCAGTATCTTCGAAACCCAGAACCTCGGAGAATCCATTGTACAGATTCAGGCCAGAGACAACGATATAAGTGTGAGTCTTTAGTTAAGGATTTTGTATGTATTGCAGATTAAGACATTGTAACTTTTCACGAGTAAATGTCTAAAGTTCGAATTTCTTAAACAACTTTTAAAACACCCTTTTCAGGCTCCGTACAACACCTTGACCTACAGTCTGGTGGATTCTTTCAACACTGGATCTGCACAGACCAGAGAGTACTTTGACATTAACCCCAGCGCTGGCTGGATATATGTTAAAAAGTCCCTAACTCTTACACCCAACAACAACTTTGTGGTATTTTTTTTTTTACAATTTGATCCTTGAACTTAAATTTTTGCAAATATTTTTTTTCACATAGGAAACAAAATACGTATTTTTGTGCTTTATAAATTGCTTTGGTTATATTAAGGCTGTTGTATCGGTAAACGACAATGGAACACCCCAGAGATCTGCCTCTGTCTTCTCCTATGTGACGATCAACATTCTACGCAATCAGTTCACTCCCTACTTCATCAACGAGCCTTACAGGGTTGATCTGGGTAGTAACATCGGTATCGCTACCAGTATCATAGATGTGACAGCCAGAGACAACGACAGTCCAGTGAGTTTATTTCATTAGTTTTATGGAAATTAGTAGCAAAAATAATTCCAAAAAAATGCTGAACAGATATTTCTTTATCAAATATAGACTCTTAGAATTATTAGATAGATGTTTTATATTTATAAAAAATGTCTAAAAGTATAATGTATATTGATCATTAATAAACTTAAATATTGATATTTTAATAAAAATTCTTTTTTAGACTACACCATTCGGACAGATCACTTATGACATTATTGGAGATGATTCTGCACCAAGCTACTTCTCCATTAATGCTGCCTCTGGAAGAATAAGCATTGCAAGGTCCCTCACAGAACAAAACCTAGAGGAATATAGGGTAAATAATAGTGCTTGAGTTTTAGCTACTTATTATTTTTAATATAAAGGTAAGTACATGTAATTTTGGACTAGATTGTCCAAATGTTTTTTTTAATTGACAGGATTATACAGTAAATCTTTTCTGCTCACAATTTTGTTAGTGGTTTAATAGTTTTGAATATTTCTGTAGATTCGTGTGCGTGCCAGAGATGGTGGTGTACCATTCCGTTTTAACACCTCGGTGGTGATTGTGACGATGCGACAGAACTTCCAGGCCCCCACCTGGCGAGTCCCTAACTATAGTCAAACCGTCGTGGAGAGTCTCAGTCTGGGAACGGTCATTCTGACCGTCAACGCCTCTGATGCTGACCCATTGGTAAGTGCACATGTACCAGGACTCTATTGAACACCTAAGAGTGAACTACATTTATGAGTTATCAGCAAGAAGAATATTATATCCATTTACCTAATTACAATAATTATTAATTCTTTAGAAATCAAAAAAAAAAAAAAACCTTTCTCTCAACATGTAATTAAAAAAAACCCTATTATTTCACAAATTGTTTTAGGAAGCAAAATGAAAATGTAAAAAAAAAAATGGAAGGTTTTTTTTTTAAGTGCCATTAACGTTTTTTTTAACTATTGGTTTTTATACACTATTCCATGTACATGTATTTTATGTTCTATCCTACATTGAATTGTATTTTAGCCCCCTCACAACGTAGTCCGATACTTCATTACTGCTGATGCTGAGGATCTGGAATGTTTCTTGGTGAATGAAGTCACAGGAGACCTGGCTCTGAGGCGCTCACTTCTGTACGACCCCTGCAGGGCTCAAGTCTTCAATGTAAGTTCATATTCGAAAATATTCTTTTTTTTTTTTGTTTCAATGTCAAACTACTGTTGATGCTTTAAAATTGATTCTAAGAAATACATTGAATGATATAAATTATCAAAAATTTTATGATCCAAAATATAAATTTTGCCTGCAGATGAGGGTAACAGCTAAAGATTTAGGAACCCCTCAGTTGTCTAGCACTCCCATTGAGGTGTCTATTTTTGTGGTGAGAAACAACAATCCTCCAGTGTTTTTGAATCTGCCCTACACTACACAAATAGAGGAGACCTCTAACATTGGACGCTTAGTATACAGAGTAACTACTACTGATGCTGATGTCCAGGTAGGTTTTTTTCCATACTATTGTGATTGGTGACTATTTAGTCTCAGACTCTTCATGTTATACTTTAACTTTACTTTAGACAATGTTTTTGAAATTATTTGCTTTTTTGTTATTGTTAGTTTTTGAGTCCACTTAAATGCTAAATATAAAAAATTACAGGTGCCCTTCAATGTGGTCAAATATCAAATCATTGGAGATGACTCAGCCAGCACTTTCTTCAATATTGATGCAAACTTTGGAAATGTGACCCTGAAATCCAGTGTGAACTTTGACACAACCTCAAATTACAAGGTAAAAAATAGTTTAAAATGTGACTCTTACTTTATATTACTGTATACAGGGTTATTTTCACCCTTTCTCACTTGCAAACAACTTTGCCCCGTTTTAAATTTGCCCAGGCATAGTTTTGTGTAAGAAATACTGCTGCTTCTATGAATTCGCCCCGTTTTAAATTCGCCCAAATGAGAGTAGGGCGAAAGGGGCGAAAATAAAACAGGGGCAAAAATTTCCCTGTATACAGTATATATTCTAAAAAATAAAAATTGTTCAGATATTTGACTTTTTCCCTAATATTCAAAAAACTACATGTATTAATTCAAATACATGTACAATAGTGGATGAAACTTGTAAATAGTTTGTTTGAAATAAATTTGTACATGAAGAGAAAGTTCTTAGTTTCCCTTTTTTTTTTAAAAAAAGTAAGTTAATTTGTTTGCTAAGGATTGTAATGTCTATTCATTCTACCCGTGTAGATTCGAGTGCTTGCCTATGATGGAGGATTACCCTCTCTGTCAGCCACGGCCACCATTGATGTGCTAGTACAGAGAAACCTCTTCTCTCCAGTGTTCTCTCCCCTGAGTTACGAAGTCACGATAAATGAGAATGCTGCCCTTGGTGTTCCATTTATCTATGTTAATGCCTCTGATGCTGATGCAAGGGTAAGTTATTTCAATTATCATAATGACAGCTAAGTAATTTCAAAAGTGAAGAACTTCAAATAAGATTTAATTTGTATTTGATAAACTCTGATGTTTTAGGTTGTTTATTCAACTAATTTCGTTATTTTTTCTGACAGAGTCCACATAATGTGGTTAGATATTCTGCCACTGGTAGTATTGCAGCCCTGGAGTTTTTCCAGATCAACTCTATTGATGGAGGTGTCTCTGTTAAGAAGGCCCTCACAACCATCTCAAACAGGAATATCAACCAGTATACTGTAAGTCAACTCACTCTGGTCTGTTTCATTATGAAATAAAGTGGAGGTATTCAGATGTTGTATAGCATTGCTTGTTATTTTGATGTTATAGATGACAGTACAAGCCACTGACCAGGGAGTTCCTAACCGAGTCAGCTCCCAGCAGGCCACAGTCCGTATCAACATCCTGAGGAACTTGAACTGTCCAGTGTTTAACAACCTGCCATCCAACATTACCATCAGCCAGAGCACGGGTATAGGCAGCAGGATCTACAATGTTTCAGCTAATGATCTGGACACTGATGTATGTACATTGCTCTTTGAAAAGTGGGGAGGGTGTAAACATTGAATTTTTTGTTTTATTAAAGGGAAACGATTTATTTTTGTCTCTTGACTATTTCCATTTGAATTTTCTTTATAATCATTGATATCGTACAAATCTGCAATGGATAGTATTCCTTTTAACTTTTCTTTGTTGCTTTTTCTTACAGCCCTCTTTCAGAGCCATTACCTATGACCTTATTGGAGATGACAATGCCCCAATCTACTTCAGAATCGATCCCAACCAAGGTTTTGTGACACTCCAGACTGGTCTGTTCTCAGACTCGGGTGTTCAGTACAAAGTGAGTTATTTCTTTGAGTTACTTTAAATGACCTATTGTACTTTCCAATATTGAGTTAACTGTATCATATGTGCATGTGGAATACTTGCCTGAACTAATATAAACATCCTAGAAAGAAATCATTTAATTGAGCACATGTCCTATTTTCAGCTGAGAGTACGAGCACGAGACGGTGGATCCCCACCCTGTGAGACCTACAATGTATTGACGGTGTCTGTCCGAAGGAATGAGTTTGCACCACAGTGGATACCATCAGCCGTGTACACCACCACCATCCTGGAGACCCACAACATACTGCAGCCAGTCTACACAGTGACAGCCGTGGATCAAGACACCTCGGTCAGTTTTATATAACACTGTCTGGATATTTAGTACTCTGTGTAGCTATCAATTTTCATTCTGATTTCTACTACTTATAACAAAATCTGCTTCAGGTTTTTGTCAAGAGATTTTTATTCACTGCTAAGCATTGATCTAATAATTTAATGTTTATTTTTCAGTCCCCAAACAACATTATAAGATATCAGATTGTGGCTCAGACTCTGAACAGTGATTTGTTTACAGTCAACGATCAAACTGGTCAGGTTTATCTACGAACAAATGTCCTCGGGAACAATGTTAACCAGTATAATGTGAGTTGATTTTCTTCTCATATTGTGTCAGTTTTACATGTAAAATCAAAATCAATAAAGAAAGCATTGTTACAGAGGTAGTTTGTAAATAAAAAAGGCAAATTATAAAGTGTTCAAAACAAAATTCATGTAGAAGCTTTTTGAAATATACAATGTACATTGTGTTTGCATGAATGCTTTTAAAATAATTTCAACTAAACTTTAAATTTCCTGTTGTAGGTGAGCCTCTTGGCCCGAGATCAAGGTTTCCCATCACTAAGCAGTGTTCAGGCCCTGTTGATCGTGAACATCCTACGTAACCAGAATCCACCAATATTCATCAACGAGCCATACAGCACGACAATTAGTCAGAACCAGGGAACCTTCCAATCCATCATCACGGTCACTGCCACTGACGCGGACACAACTGTAAGTCATCCAAACTCTGACATCTTAAGGGTTTATTTTACAGAAAATGTGTGCTTTGATTATTAATTTTGTAAAAATATTGTGTTATATTACATGTATGTTGTTTCTTTTCAGAATCCATTTAATCAGTTGGAATACAGTATTATTGGTGATGATGCTGCTCCAACTTACTTCACCATTAACAATGCTGGTATTATCAATCTAAGGCAGTCTATTCCATCCATCAACACTGATGTGTACAATGTAAGTAATTGATTTAACACTTTTCTGATAAGTGACTGTATATTTCATAAATCCACACAAATATTTACAGTCTCAGTATCTTAAAACTTCAAAGTAAAAAATATTAAAGCAAAAGAAACGAAGACTATTTCAGAAGATGTATAAGATTATAGAATTGTCTTATTCTTTGATTGACAGATTCGTGTCCTTGTCCAAGATGGTGGTAATCCTCGCCTCTCTGATGTTACTACAGTCACCGTGTATGTGAACCGTAACTTGTTTGCTCCATCTTTCGCCCCAACTCAGTATTCTCGGACCATCCTTGACACTCAGGCAGTGGGCGTCCCCATTGTCAAGGTCACTGCTCTGGATGCTGACACAACAGTAAGTTGTTATGATATGGAAAACGTCATATGAATTTGATTTGTTGTAGAATGATTTCTAACAGTACTTGAGATTCATTGGATTCCTCATTTTTCTAGTCCCCCCATAATGTTGTGAGGTATTACTTGGGAGCAGAGGACACCACTACTACCTACTTCTTGGTCGACTCCATAACTGGAGATGTTATGCTCCGTCGTTCTGTGTACAACATAACACTGGGAAATCAAAATCTTAACTCTTTTAGTGTAAGATTTATCTTTATGCTTAAGAATTTTTAATAAATGTACTTAAAATTTATTTTAGTGAAATTGATAAATTTGATAATGATGCCAGTTTATTATTTTAGTGTCCACTAAAAATAAATGCTTTACAGCAAAAGATTTTGTAAAAAGTATTGCATTATTTTTATTTTATTTTAATTTTATCCTCTTTTTCAAAAGTTCAAGGTGTATGCCAATGACCTTGGAACTCCCAGAAGAAACTCCTCTAATGCTGCGGATGTGTTTATTAACGTCATCAGAAACAACTTCCCACCCCAGTTTATCAACACTCCTTACTCCACCAACATAGCTGAGACTGTGAGTGGAGGGGCCTCCATTTTCCAGACCTCAGCCATTGACCAGGATACAAATGTAAGTAAACAAAAAAAATGAACAAGTGAAAATTATTTTTAAAATACAATAATTTGTTATTTCAATCTCTGATTCTATGTAAGAATGCTTTAATATTTTCATGAACTTGAAGGTGATTCAGAGATTTATCAGTTACAGTCTCCTATGAAAATTTTAATGGAGAAATTTAAGTATAGGCAATAAATAGGTCAAGGTAGATACCTAGTATAAGATACAGTGAAGAAAAACAGGTGTTAGACATAATTGTATCAAAATAATTACACAAGGAGAATTCAGTATTTGCATTCTATCATGATTTTTCCCTCCTACAGGCACCATTTAATACCATCACTTACTCCTTGATTGGAGATGACAGTACTCCCACCTTTTTCACTGTGGAACCAAACACCGGTTTGATCCGATTGAAGACTAACTTGGACCTCACCACTGATCGTGTGTCTACCTACGTAGCCAGAGTTGTGGCCAGTGATGGAGGATTCCCTTCACGCAGTGCTACAGCCACTGTCCTCATCAATGTCCTGAGAAATCTCTTCTCCCCCGTCTTCTCCAATGTTAACTTCATCCAGGTCTCCATTCTGGAAACTGTTCCTGTTGGAACCTTCATCACAGACCTGAATGCTACTGATGCCGACAACTCAGTAAGAATCTCATTTTTGTCTATAAAAGTTCATGTATTTTTTTCAGAGCAGTAATAGTAATTTTTTTGTAGATTTGTCAGATATGTAGATTACATACAAGAATAGGAAAATATTATGAAAACTTTTTTCTACCTTCATGAAGATTAAGTGCATGACTTTCTTTTAAGTATGAAAAAAATGTAATGCTATTGGTAAATTCTTGTTGTAGAGTCCAGAGAATGTTGTGAGATGTAGAATTGTGGGAGATGGCAATGCACCCAGTCTCTTCTTCATCAACTTCGAAACCTGTGTCATCACACTTTCTGCCTCAGTTCAAAATACTGGAGTGAATTTCTACAGGGTATATTTTATGATACCTTACCAAAATTTAAAATATCTTTATAAATGATTAAGGTGTAAACAAAAGAAATTAGAGCATCTGTGTTCGAAGTACCATAGGTTTTGCCATGATCTGTCACTGAAAAATTCTGCAAATTTCCAAATAATGTTAAAATGCTAAAACTTTAAAATCTTTCCATCAGATCCGTGTTGAAGCTTATGATCAGGGAACTCCCCAGAGAAGCACATTTACTTATGTTGAGGTCAATGTGATCAGATCCCAGGGCACCCTGGCATTTACTCTGCCTTCTTATGCTACCATTATCAGCGAGAATCTGGACGTAAACCGAAATGTTATCACCACTTTAGCACAACCAGGGGTAAGAATCAGCACCTTTTGTACCATAGCGTTTTTAATCAAACATTTAAAATTAATGATTTAAGTGAAATATCATGGTAAAAAAGTGCATGATGGATTGACCCAAATGATACAGTAATGAAATTGTAGATGTGAGCATGTTGAATCCGATTCCAAATTTACTGATTAAAAAAAGGAAAGACAAATTTTATTAGAAATCATGCTCTTCTTTCAGACACCAACGTACAGTGTGCTTGGCGTAAACCCTGCACCAACCTACTTCTCCATTAACCAGAATACTGGTGCCATCTCAGTGATCCGAGATCTCAAGACAGACCCAGCA
This sequence comes from Saccostrea glomerata, assembly GCA_003671525.1. Classification (NCBI taxonomy): domain Eukaryota; kingdom Metazoa; phylum Mollusca; class Bivalvia; order Ostreida; family Ostreidae; genus Saccostrea; species Saccostrea glomerata. The sequence goes on along the minus strand of PRKT01000001.1, from coordinate 1,918,125 downwards.
AGACTGCAGTTCTACCAGGTATCACACTTCATAGTTAACCAGGATATTGTAGTGGGCCTTATTCAGACATCCAAAATTTGGATATACTCAGTTTCTTTAAAATATTGAAAGTTCTCGTTGAAATAATAATTGATTGTATTGGAATCTGACGCATGCTATTTACATTGCTTTTCATATTGCGTGCTGAGTATTTGAAGACCAAAATTGTATCTGATTGACTTCTTTAGGAAAACGGCAGTTTTTCAAAGGTCCATACCTACATGTATATAATACCAATAAATGTTTGGTTCATTAGCTTGCTATCCGAGCTGTCTCCCAGGACAGACTCTCTACAGCTGATGCCACAGTCAACATCACGGTCAACAGGAACGAGAATGGACCAGTGTTTACCTCCAGTATTTATGAACAAACTATTGTGGACACAACTCCAATTGGAAATTCAGTGTTACAAGTAACAGCAAGTGATCTGGATCAGGTTAATAGCTTTACTGTATTATCTACTTTTATTGGGTAACATCTAACAATTCTATTTCTGAATCAAGTTCAAAAATAAAGGAACTGGATTTTAGATCAGAGGTATTTTACACATATTTGTCCCCCTTTTACAGGATGTTCTGGAGTACAGGATCACCACTGTGTCAAATGTCACCGATTTCTTCTACCTGAACCCAAGGACCGGAGTTATCTCCCTGAAAACGTACCTGCTGTCAACCCTTCAGAATCAATACACGGTATGTAATATAATAAATTAAACAGTTACTGATACTGTCTTCGTCTAAACAATAGTAAATCTGTAATATAAAACTTTCCATTCCATTCCTCATTCAGATTAATCTTATCTTTGGTATCAAGTGTGATTTTCTCTCTGTAGTTTACTGTGCTGGCCACAGATCAACGGATCCCAGAGAGGACGGCTACATCAGAAGTAAGGATCAACATTCTACGAGACAGGTTCCCTCCCATCTTTGTGAACGAGCCTTATGGAACATCGGTATCGGAGAATACTGTGAATGGTACATCAGTATACAGGGTCTCAGCCACTGATCAAGATCTCAAGGTCAGTAAACCTAGGACCTTATGCTCATTCATTTGCTCCAGAAACATATAATTATACACAACTTGTTGTTTTGTTTCACCCATTAATGAACTTTTTTTGGATTGACAGGGACAGATATATTATGAAGTAATAGGCTTCAGTGTAGCTCCAGCGTTCTTCAGAGTTGGTCTTCTGACTGGCATTGTCACTGTGTACGATGCAGTCGGCTTGAAAGTAGATCCAGGACTTCAGTATACAGTGAGTATTCTATTGATATCTTGTGCATCTTAAACATACATTTACACATCTTTTGTATTAATATTTGTTCCCCCACTTCCTCAATTCTTAATTTTTAAAAATTCTGACTGTTTTCAGCTACGTGTAGTTGCCTATGACTCTGTCTACCCATCAAACCGTGACACTTCAGATGTCCTTATTAGTGTCACAAGAAACGAGAGAGCTCCAATCTTCTCCCTGCCTTCCTACACTCAGACCATCCCAGATACATTCTCACTTGGTCAGATGATCTTAGATGTAACTGCCACAGATGCTGATGGTGACATTGTAAAGTATGAAATCACTGGAGGTACAAGAGCTCTGGAGTTCTACTACATCAACCCAGATACTGGATCCATTTCTCTGAAGAAACCTCTGACAGAGGGATCCCAAAATCAGGACACAGTAAGTTTTCATTCCTAATTTAAAATAGCTCTCTGTGGTAGGAGAATTAACAGCAATGAAAAAAAATGTATTGGAAAATCTCCCCAATAACATAAAATTGAAATGAGCAAGTCCATTTCATTACATTTTCTGTGATTTTATGAAAACATTGGAATAGATGCATGTATACTCACCGTCAATAGAAACGCAACACCCAAATTTAAGGGGTGAAAATTATATACGGGATTTAACTATGTACCAAAAAAATTAGGAAATCTTTTACTTTGCCAAATCAGTTATTTAACGGTTGAATGATTTTCATTTCATTACCGGAAGTTGATTTTTTAGCTCCCTGAACAGAAATCAAAAATTAGCATTTTTAATAAAATTATTGACAATATTTTGGGTTTTCAAGGTTTTGTACCTGTTAATTATAAGTCTTGTACCCAAAGTCCGGAAAAAATATCCTTCTTTCTCTTCCGGATGTGATGCCTGTATTTCCTCAAATTAACTGAAAGCACGCATTTTCATTGCTAATGTTGGAAATTTTCAAAATAAAGAAAAGGGAGAGCTACAGATGCAAATATACACTACATAACGACTTTTCGGGCTCATGTGTTTCAAAAGCATGAATGACAGTTCCTTGACCGGAAGTCCAAGGGTTACTACACTACGCCAAGTTAGAGAAAATTCGACCTCAGTATCTGAAAAACAGGCATTTAAAAAAGGACAAGAATATTTATTTCGCTCAGATTAAGACATTGATAAACTTACTGCATGGTAGAATTCGGGCTGCTTATGTTGTACAAGGCTGACTAGCACGTTTTAATTGAATGGTCGGAAGGGGGGATGTTTTAAAATTATGTGTTACTTTATAAGGTTTAAATATAAGATTAAGAATGAATACATAAATTTTAAAAGTAAATTTACAAAACAATGATACTTCATTTAAACTTAAAATGTTATCTTTAGAACTTAGAAAGTAACACATAACTTTTAAAACATCCCCCCTTCCGACCATTCAATTAAAACGTGCTAGTCAGCCTTGTACAACATAAGCAGCCCGAATTCTACCATGCAGTAAGTTTATCAATGTCTTAATCTGAGCGAAATAAATATTCTTGTCCTTTTTTAAATGCCTGTTTTTCAGATACTGAGGTCGAATTTTCTCTAACTTGGCGTAGTGTAGTAACCCTTGGACTTCCGGTCAAGGAACTGTCATTCATGCTTTTGAAACACATGAGCCCGAAAAGTCGTTATGTAGTGTATATTTGCATCTGTAGCTCTCCCTTTTCTTTATTTTGAAAATTTCCAACATTAGCAATGAAAATGCGTGCTTTCAGTTAATTTGAGGAAATACAGGCATCACATCCGGAAGAGAAAGAAGGATATTTTTTCCGGACTTTGGGTACAAGACTTATAATTAACAGGTACAAAACCTTGAAAACCCAAAATATTGTCAATAATTTTATTAAAAATGCTAATTTTTGATTTCTGTTCAGGGAGCTAAAAAATCAACTTCCGGTAATGAAATGAAAATCATTCAACCGTTAAATAACTGATTTGGCAAAGTAAAAGATTTCCTAATTTTTTTGGTACATAGTTAAATCCCGTATATAATTTTCACCCCCTAAATTTGGGTGTTGCGTTTCTATTGACGGTGAGTATATATTTTTTGAATTGTGAAAGGAGGTAATTAAATGCCAGAAATAAAAAGCAGAATTGTTTTTGATATCCAAAGCTTAACCTGAGAGCTAGAGATCAGAGAAACCCAGAGAGATTTGGAAATGCTATTGCCATTATCAACATTCAGAGAGATCAATTTCCTCCAGTTTTCTTCAATCAGCCATACATCACTACAGTACAGAGGAACATTGGTGTCAATGCCTCCGTTCTACAGACTACTGCTACAGACAGTGACTTAAGGGTACGTCAGTGGAATGATGTCACATTAAACCACCTGATTCTCTCTAGATACATTTTTTCAATGAAATAAGTGTAGTTCACATTTCACATTATAAGATACACCACTATGATACTGTATGGACACAAAATTATTTCAAAGAAATGCTAAAATATGTTTTTTTTTAAACCAGGGAGCTATAAGGTATGAAGTAACTGGTAATTACCCTGCACCAACCTTCTTTAATGTCAATCCCTCGACTGGTATGATCTTCCTGACAAGATCAGTTGCTCTGGATGGACTGCTCTCAAACACGTACTTTGTCAAACTGATTGCATACGACACTGTGTATCCTAACATCCAGGCCACAGCGACAGCCACCATTAACGTCAACAGAAACCCCAATCCACCCATCTTTAATCCCAGTACCTATAGGGTCACTATATCTGAGAGTCATGCCCTTGGAAGTGCTGTTGTAGATGTCAATGCAACTGATGCTGATCTTGTATGTATCACCTGTAATGCCATTCATAAAAGAAAGTTTATGCTCATTCAGTTCATGATTATAATGTATTAATTTCATATCGATATAATGTTCTTGTTTGAAGACTTGAAATACTGGCTTTTTTTTTCTCAAACACCTGTTGATTTGCAAGGTTAATTTGCTTTCTTTTTAACTTTTCAGGATGTCCTTGCCTATTCTATTGTTGGTAATGCAGATGATTTCAGCTATTTCTACATTAACCCAGAATCTGGGCTTATTTCTCTGAAGCGCACACTGACAGAGGCTGTAGGAAATCAGTTTGATGTACGACATTGTTTTTCTTCAAATCTTTTTACTCCTCTTAAATTAAATATAAATGAATTTTAAATTAATGGTGCACTTGCCAAATCATAAAATGAATATTCATGTTCATTTACTTGTAGTTCAACACCATTGCTCGCGATCAGAGTAACCCTGAGAGAACAGCCACAGCTTTTGTTGTTATTGACATTCTGAGAGACAACTCCCCACCCATCTTTGTGAGAGAACCGTACGTGGTGACTAATCTACCAGAAACGAGGGCCGTGGGTAGCTCCATCTATACCGTCACTGCGACCGATAACGACCTTAAGGTCAGTACCAGTATTTGTAGACACCATTCACAATTAACTGTTAGGAAAGGAGAAACCAGTGCTCATGAAAAAAGTTTCCCCTGTCAGTGGAGATGCTTATTTAACTTGGTTCAAAAAGCATTTCTTAATTTTTGACATTTTTTAACAGGGAGAGATTGTGTACAGTGTTATTGGAGACCTGCAAACTCCATTCTACTTTGATGTGAACTCCAGAACTGGTATTGTCACCATCAAGAATAGCCTGGTTCAGGATAACGCCCAGACCTATGTTGTACGTATCATCTAGTATTCCTTCATTATGATACAACTTTTGTTAGTTAATTGTTATGATTCTTTGTTAGACATACACTGTAACTCATTTTTAACTTAAAAACACTATTCTATTACACAGTTGAGAGTAACAGCATATGACAGTCTATCACCATCCCGAGTGGCCACGTCCACTGTGGCAATCAATGTGATTAAGAACCCCAGCGGCCCTGTGTTCACTTTGCCAGCTTACGAGGTCACCATCCCAGAAACTTACTCCCTTGGTACCACAGTTGTTAATGTTACGGCCATTGATAGTGATGGGGTAAGTTTAAAATTTACTTCAGGTTACAGTGCTTGTAGTTTTGGTATTCAAGATTTATTATTTAACAATTGTGTGTGATTTGATTACAAGTAACAATATTTTTCAGGACTCTGTGAGGTACACTTTGCTGGATAACTTAAATGGCAACAACCCGCTGGAATACTTCTTTATCATTTCTGACACTGGATTAATTTATCTGTCTCAACCCCTGACAAACAATCCAAACCAGATCGACAGGTACCAGGTATGTACAGGTGTTATTAAGTCAGCAGAGAACACAGGGAATTAGTATCCTCTAATTTTGAGTCAGAAATTCTCATTAAAAATGATTCCTCAGAATGACAGCTTTTTTATGATATTTAGATGACTGCTGTTGCCACAGACCAGAGAACTAACCCTAGGACAGCTACTGCTCGGGTGACAGTCAATGTGCTGAGAAATCGCTTCAGGCCCGTGTTTACTAACACACCCTATGGATTCAGTCACTCAGAGAATAACGTAGTAGGCACCAGTCTGTACAGAGTTACTGCTGTGGACAATGACTTGGTCGGCAGGATAAATTACGATGTCATTGGTGATGGCATTGCTCCTTACTACTACAATGTGAATTCCCTAACTGGAGAGGTTACTGTCAGAAACGCTCTTACCACTGATAAACTCAATGTCAACTATGTTGTAAGTATCATTTCAATTGTCAGTTTCTTGTTTATTTTTTGTAAAGATAATAAAAGGGTATCATTTCAAAGATTTTTTTCTTCCATGTTGTGCATCAAGCATTCTTTTATTAGGTTTATAGACAAAAATAAAATATCAATAATTTTAAAATTTTCATACTTTAGAACTAAGATACCTTAGTATAGAAACATTAACCTTTATGTGCATTTATAACTTGCTTTTATTTTCAGCTGAGAGTGCGAGCTTATGACACAGCCTATCCCTCGGAGACAGCCACAGCTACCATCAATATTGGAGTGTCTAGGAACGAGAATGCTCCTGTCTTCACTCAGAACACTTACCGAGTCACCATTAATGAGACTGTGGGTGTCGGCACTTGTATCTTGGATGTTAATGCTGTGGATGCCGATGGGGTATGTCAATTACTGTATTTGCCCTACTAAGCACCTAGGTCTGCTTAACCAACCACACTATTTGTTTCAATGTGAAAAGAAGAAGCATTCTTAAAGTTTGTGCTTGGACAAACTAGTAAATGACCATGTTCTTTTAGGACCGAGTGGTATACAGCTCAAGTGGAGAGAATTCTACCTTATTTTATTTCTTCATCTCGGTTGACACTGGTCTTATCTGTGTACGACAGCCTCTCTTTGGACCAACACAAACAGAGTACAGGGTAAGAAGAAATTTATCAATAAACTGTTCATTTTTTGAGAAGTTTTCTGATATTAACTGCCTTTTTGGAAGTTTGAATTAGGTGCATTATGCATACTAAAGGTTATTGCAACTAATTTCCCATTCTAATGAGAATTGATGTTGATTTTGCATCAAATGTTTGGAAACAATTTAATGCTCATGTTGGTGTAGAAATTTAATGAGGTTCAAGGATCATATTTTAGGACTGAAATGCAAAATGTCATGTTTGTATTGATGTCTGTCTATCCATTCATCAAAACTTTCATATACCGGTATATCAATTCATTTGCTATATAAATTTTTACTTGTTGTCTCAGGAACTGTTTTAGATGTGTAAGATGCTTTATTTTATTTTTCACAGATGAGATTGGTTGCTAGTGACCAGTCCACCCCAGAAAGGTTTGGCCTGGCTGATGCTTTCATCACAATAGTCAGGGATCAGGGACCCCCCTTCTTCATTAACCAGCCATACCAGACTACTATCAACGAACTGGATGCCGTGGGTCGTCAGACTTTTGTAGTGACAGCAAGGGACAATGACTTGATTGTAAGTTTGTGGTATAGAATTGACACTGATTTTCTTTTTGTCGGTAGATAAAGAGCCAATAAGATGGAATGCAGTTGGGAAATTTCCATGCAAATTTGTTGGGAACTGTATGTTATGCATTTTAGAGAAAATTATGACAAAGTAGATAAAGAGCCAATAAGATGGAATGCAGTTGGGAAATTTCCATGCAAATTTGTTGGGAACTGTATGTTATGCATTTTAGAGATAATTATGACAAAGTACTGTACATGTCTATAAAATGTTTATTTTTTTATTGTAGGGCTCTATCAGGTATGAAATGATTGGAGACTATCCCACCCAAAGCTTTTTCCGCATTGATCCATTCACTGGAAATATTACCAACTCCGTCAGCCTGAGGAGCGACAACCTGAGATCCCAACAATATGTGGTCAGTTTTATTAAATCAAAGGAAAAAAATACTGATTTATAAATAAAAGTTACTATTGCTATTGTTGTTGTTGTTTTTTTTTTGCTTTGCAAAACTCATCTAAATTAGCACTTTTTAATTTTTTTATTGTACACTTGAACAAAGACAAAATAACACAGTTCTTTTAATGTTTTGTAGGCCCGCATAATTGCATATGACACAGCCAGACCAACTGCTAGTGCAGTGGCCACTGTGAACATCTTTGTCATCCGTAACCCTAACTCCCCCCAGTTCCTGTTACCTTCATACTCTACAACAATCAACGAGAACCAGGCCATTGGACAGTTTATCCTGAATGTGACAGCAGTGGATGCTGATGTCCAGGTTAGTTTGGTGTTCAAGAAGTTCTAAGATTACTGTTCTGTTCATTATGTTCTATTGTATTCACTGAGTATGTGATGTTTTGCAGGACACCATCTCCTACTCCATCATAGGCCAGCAGTCTTCTCCAATCAGTACAAACAAACTGTACTTCTTCATTGATCAGACCAGTGGTAATATCTGGCTCAGAGAAACCCTCCTCTCCACATCATTCAGTCGATTTGTGGTAAGTTCAGGATTAGTCTACAGAAAAGGTTTTGGATGAAGTTTTGGCAGTGTCTTCTGTATATTTATGAACATGTATAATAAAATATATGTACTTTAAGAAATTATGTTTTTAGAATATAATGATTTTGAACAAAGACCTTTTCCAGCTGACGCATAGTTTTATTTGAACATAATACATTAAACCACTCTTTATTGAGCTGGATAGCACTTGATGTGCTTTTGTGGGTTAAAATATCTTCAAACAAAAATAATGTGACAAAAATAAACTTGTATCTAATCCAGGTGGAAAAGAAAATGCATGCAGGTTTAAATATGTCTACAGTGTATGTTTTATTGCATGAGTATGTACCACAATAATCAACATGTACCAATAAATGTCATTCCTTCCACAGCTTCAGCTGCGAGCCTGTGATAATGGCTTCCCCCAGAGATGCGCCAACAACACCGCCTTCATCACGGTCAACAGAAACCAGTTCCCACCGGTCTTCATCAACTCCCCCTACTTCCAGAGAATCGAGGAGGATAGAGCCATGGGCAGTAGTGTGCTGACCGTCAGTGCCACAGACCAGGATCTGATTGGGGCTATAGTGTATGAAGTGGTCTTACCGGGATCTCCTTATTTCTTGGTGAATCCACAATCTGGTTTGGTGACCTTAGCATCATCAGTAAAATTGGACACCAGTGTACAGTATAGGGTATGTTGGGATACCTGAACCACTTTCTAGCTTATCTTGATCTGTCAATCATAAATAGTGGAAAATTATTAAGTAGGAAGTATTGGATGTCTTACTCTGGCATATTTTTTATCAAATATTTACACAATTTTTTCTTGATTTAACAGGAATTTTTATGCTAACATTGTTAAGATATAATTATTTCTATTAACATTGATTGGAACCATAAGGTGATAAAAACTATATTGTAAAATTTTATATTTGAATTATAGTTCCAAGTGGCAGCGTATGATAGCCAGGACCCGAGTCGTAGAACCACCAGTCAGGTTACTGTAGAGATTACCAGGAATCCCAGCGGTCCTAACTTCCTCAGCGGCCAGTATGAGACCACTATCGCTGAAACCTACCCACTGGGAGAAGGAGTCATAAATGCTACTGCTGTGGACCAAGACGGAGTATGTATTTTATAAAGCTTTGATTTGAGTCATCAACATAAAAAATACAGATAAAGCTGCAATTCTAAACAAAATTTATCATAAGGAATGTATTTATATATTCATTTGATTCTTTTTAGGATCGATTGAGATACTCCATTCTAACAGATGATATTTCCAAACAATACTTCTACATCAATCCAGACACAGGAGTCATCTCTCTTAGAAGGGTATTGACTGACAACAACATTGCCAGGTTTACTGTAAGTAATACAAGCAAAAGCAAAAGATTTGTAATAAAGTACTTGTATGTTGAAACCAAATGTAGGAAGTATGAAAAGTTCCTTCCATTTCATTTTTTGTCTGATTTCAATGTGATAACTAAAATCAAGTTCTTAACCTTTAGATTATAGCCAATGAATTTATAAGCTGTTTAATGTTTTAGATGAGACTTCAAGCCTCTGACCAGCGTGTGCCTGAGAGAATTGCCACCATCCAGGCTTTTGTGAATGTTCGACGAGACAACCAACCCCCCTTCTTTGTTAACACTCCTTATGGCAGATCAATCCGTGAGAATCAAATCGTCAATACGACCCTCCTTACTGTCACAGCTACAGATACTGATCTAGTGGTGAGTACAGAAATAAATATACTTATGTTTGAATCATCTTAAATGTTTCTTTGCTTGGAGCTTTCCATTAATTAATTTGAAAGTTGTATAAAAAAGGAAGAACAAAATATTGATGCATATTATACATGTAATGAAATAACAGCTCATGAGTATTTTTCAGTACACTAATTTTCAATTTTTTTTAATGCAGGGTTCAATCAGATATGAATCTATTGGCATCTTCCCAGCTCAGACCTTCTTTGAAGTAAACACTGTTTCAGGAGCTATCAATATTATCCGTTCTGTTCGGGACGATGTCATTCTGAGGTCTTCATACACTGTAAGTACTTGTGCATTCTTTATCCATTGACTTATTCCATTTCGAAATTTAGGACTTTGTCATTAGTTTTAAATGTGTCATTTAAAATTTGACCATTTTCTTTTCAGTTACGACTCATTGCCTATGACACAGCTTACCCGACAAATCGTGCCACATCTGATGTGATCATCAGCATCTCACGAGATGAGTTTGGCCCAGTCTTTACTCCCTCCGCAACGTATGAAATAACTATCCCAGAGACGACCAGTATTGGCAGTCAGGTGATCACCGTTCTGGCGGTGGATCAGGATGCTAACGACGTCATCACGTACCAGCTGGTGAACTCCACGTCCAACGGAACAGAGTACTTCTACCTGGATAGGGATAACGGAGCTATTACTCTCAGGAGGAGTCTGCAGGGAACATTCATCAATGCTTACACAGTGAGTGGGAATTATAAGATTTTCAGGTTTTAGCAAAGCACGACTTTATGAATCTCTCAATTTCTGCTTGTTTAGCAGTAATAATTTTTTTATCGATATTATAAAATCATTTTATGGTTTATATTATCTCTAAGTCTTATAGTTACATGTAGATGATACAATTGAATGTTTATTACTTTCATTTTAATTACTTTCTTTTGTTTGGTTAACTTTATGTTCCTTTAACTGAGGAAATTCATCTTCTTTAGCTGACAGTCCGTGCTACAGACAACAGAATTCGTTTTGCCTTGGCAACTGTTCGTATCTTCATAACCAGACAAGTCAACCAACCCCCAGTATTTGTCAACACACCATATGAAACATCAATGGAATACAATCGTGCAATCAATTCCTCAGTCTACACAGTGACTGCTGTTGATGCAGATTTACAGGTAAATTTAAACAAGAATTCAGTTTTTCTTCCTATTTCATAATTTATAGGGTATTGGACTTATTTTACCTAAATTTCTAATTTTTTTTTTCCCAGGGCACCATTCGATATGAAGTGATAGGGTACTTCCCAGCCACTGAATACTTCAGTTTGAATGTATTCACCGGACGCATCACTTTGATAAGAACTGTGGCTAATGACCAGTATTCCTCTCTTCTCTATGTGGTAAGATTTCGGTGTTGCTATACATGAACGTAAGCTCTAGGAATCTAATAAAAGTACATTTCCTAGATCCTCTCTCAGATATTATCTAGATGGAAATGCATTGAAGCTATTCAACTTGTATCTTACTGAACAAAAAGAAAAGCTTATATTTTACATTCTAGATGCGTATTGCTGCATACGACACATTAGACCCAACCCGTAGAACCGAGGCCAATGTTCTCATCAACATTATTCGTAACCCTAGTGCACCAATCTTCAGTGAACAGTCGTACTTCATCACTGTCGAGGAGTCTGTCAATCTGGGAACCAACATCAGGACAATTACGGCCACTGATGCAGATCTAGACACCGTCTCTTATGAAATCATTAACCAGAACACAGCAGGCACTAACTACGCCCGGGAATATGTCTTCCTGTCATCATCCTCTGGAGATATCATTGTCAAGAAATCTTTTGTGGGAATTGGAACCAGTCAGTTTACTTTCACGGCCAGAGCTAGAGATCATAAATATCCCGAGAGGTTTGGTACCGCCTCCGTCACCATCTCTATTGTGAGAGATCAGTTCCGCCCGCAGTGTCAGAATTCTAACGCTGTCACCTCCATAACAGAGACCAGAGGTGTCAACGAGACTTTCCCATTCTACACTGTCGGTGTCACTGATGGAGATCTAAAGGTATCACTAAGATGAAGACTTGTTTTGACTTACTATTATTTTAATGCACTAAATCACAACAATTACATTTTATGAATAGATGGGCTGAATATGAATCAATTTGGTATATGTGCAGTTCTTGAGTATGGCACGCCAAATTCACAAAAATGAGTTAAACATAGTTTCACGGTCGATAATCTAGGTTTATCGGTTGTAAACTATAGTTTACGGACTGTAAACTATAGTTAACAACGTTAACTATATTTTACATCCGTAAACCATAGTTAACGCGATAATCTATGTTTCACTACCGTAAACTATACTTAACACTGAAAACAATCATTTGTGATTGCAAAACATAGATTATCTGATAAATACAGTTTCACGATTTGTAAACTATAGTTTACAAACCGTTAACTATAGTTAACGATCTGATAAATATAGTTTCACGATTTGTGAAACTATGATTAACAACTCTTAACTATAGTTTATGATTGTAAACTATAGTTTACAAACGTAAATCTATGTTTATCAACAAAATCTATTGTTAACGCTTATTTCAGACAGATTAACTTAGATTATCATTCGTAAACTATAGTTAACAACCGTTCAATATAGTTTTACAGATGAAAACTATACTTAACGAATCGTTAAATATACTTAACGAATCGTTAACTATAGTTTACGGTTTGTAAACTATAGTTTACAGTCGATAAACCTAGTTTATCAAATGTGAAACTAGGTTTATCTCATTTTTGTGAATTTGGCGTGCCATACTTGAGTATGATCTTTCTATTAATAATGAAAAAAATTTATTTCAATAGTACATGTTTTCAATATTAAAAAATTATCTTTCAGGGACGCATAATTTACCGAGTAATTGGAGATGGTGCTGCTTTGGCCTACTTTGGAAATATTGACTCAAACGGTGGACTGTATGTAACCAGAAATCTGAAATTGGACAGTCTTACTCAGTACACAGTTCGTGTTGAGGCTTACGACTCGGCCTATCCTAACAACCCCACCGTGTGTACAGTGTCCATCAACGTCATTCGTAATCCTAGCTCACCCATCTTCATTGGAAATTATGAAACTACCATCAACGAAAATTACCCTGTTGGTGACGTCATTTTGACAGTAACAGCTAGAGATGCTGATCTTGTGAGTAAATTTTGGAGCTGAAATACATATAATCCTTGGTGATATGGGTATTTTTAGCCTCTTTAATCATAAGTGAACACATTGATATTGCTGAAAATTTTTGCAATCATTATCATTTGATACATTTCAGCTGATCTTATCATGAATTAAAAGTGGATTTTTTATTTTTAATTTAGGACACTGTGACCTATAGAATTGTGGCACAGGACTCCAATAACTACTTCTACATCGCTCCAGAGTCTGGTGGAATTTATCTCCGCAGGAGTATTGTTCTGTCTAACACCATCAACAACAGATATGTGGTAGGAATCCTAGCTAGTTTTGATTGGCTGGTTATTAAAAGCTGAAAAACTTTTAAAATCATAAAAACAGGAAATAATATGGAAATTAAGATAAATTAAGTTTAAGTTGGTACTGATTTCTCTGTAGATGACAGTCCAGGCCTCCGACAATCGTCTTCAGCCCAGACTGACCAATGCCACTGTTATTATCAATGTTGTAAGAGGCCAGCCACCGTTCTTCATTAATACACCGTACTCCACCTCCGTCAATGAGAGAGTTGCCATTGGAACATCAGTTTACAGAGTCACCGCCCAGGACAATGATCTCATTGTAAGACTTCAACCACTTGCCATAATTCAAATTAATGTCAAAGACTATTTGAAAAGGTGATATTATTTATGAAATCATGCTTGACTATTTGTCATAAAACTGTATAATTGTAGGGAAGCATCCAGTACAACCTTATTGGAGATATTCCAGGCTCCAGCTACTTCCGTGTCAACAGTACAACAGGAACTGTGTTTGTTGCTGTCAATCTTCGACAGGATAGTACTCAGTTCTACCAGGTTTGTCATGACTTCAAAGAATTACATGTATCAAAATGTTATATGTATTTGTGTACATGTATGTGCTGAAATATTAAGTTTTTATTTTAAGTTCTAATTTTCTGTACACTGTAGTACAAATGTAGATAGATGCAATGGTTTTAATAAAATATGAAAACTAGAAAAATATTTCACTGTTTCAGAGCATATGGCGATTAATAAATTTTTTGTTTATTCTACACAGTTGAGAGTGACTGCATTTGACACCGCCGTCCAATCACAAATTGCCGAGGCCCTGGTCAGTATCAACATGATCAGGAATGAGAATCCACCCATCTTTATCAACGAGCCTTACACAACCACTGTCCCTGAAAGTCTAGGCCTGGGATCCAGTGTGTACAAAATATCCGCCACAGACGCAGATAATGTAAGTGGAAATATTTCAGTTTTAATTCTGACAATTTTTTTTAGACTTTCTAAGTATGTGATCATTATTTGAAGATAACCTTTCAGATTTGAAGAAATATTTAAGCTAATACCTGTACAAATGAAATGTAAGATCTTAAATTGAAATGTTGAATTAACTGTTTGACGATGTACTGTATTTTAGGATGTGTTGAGGTACAGCATTGTGGGTGTGACATTTGCCAACCAGCAGATCTTCAATAACACTCTTCTGGACTACTTTTACATCAACCCTGACTCTGGAGTAATCTTCCTTACCAAGTCACTGACTAGCTTTGGATTTGCCACTCTTAACCAGCTACAGGTACCTGTGCATTTCTATCTTTACTTAAAAGCACAGAGTTTAGAATTTTATTTATTACCAGTACTTAATCTCAGTATAGGCACATTGACTTTTTTGTTTTTCAAATTAAACCATGATTTTTTACAAATCAGAATATTGTATTTTCTGCTGTTTAATACTTTAGATTACCGTGAGAGTAACTGACCAGAGAGTGACCCAGGAGAGAATTGATACATCCACTGTGGTGGTCAATATCCAGAGAGATCAGTTCCCACCCGTCTTTCAGAACACCCCTTACAGCATCTCCATCACCGACGGCCAGGCAATCAATTCCACCATCTACACTGTGACAGCCGTGGATGCAGACCTGAGGGTAAGCAGAAAGGGAATCTAGTATTCAGCTTATCTGGCATGATACAGATTTGTTTTATGTGTAAATTATAAGGTTATGTTATAACAAAACCTGTTTGTTACAGGGAAGAATAGTTTATGAGACAGTTGGTGTGTACCCGGCGCAGACCTTCTTCGCTGTCGGTAATTTAGATGGGCGTGTCAGAGTTATAGATAACCTGATGAATGACGGATTCTACAGGTCCTCATACACTGTAAGTCTACGGTAATTTAGAATTAACTCATATCATTTTATCCAATCCCCACCCCTTTTAGATAAATTTTTTTCAGCCAATAAGATTAAGGATTTTTTTAAATAAATATTCAAGGTTGCCTGCCATATGGATGACAATTGACTTGATTTCTAATACTTGGCTTCCTCCTCTTTTTTTAGTTGAGAGTGATTGCTTATGACAATGCCTCTCCAGCCTTGCGAGCCACAGCTGATGTCCTGATATCTGTCGCTAGAAATGTCAATCCACCACTATTTGATCAGCAGAATTACCAGCAAACCATCCCAGAAACATTTGCCTTTGGTAGAGGAGTACTCAGTGTCAGAGCCACTGACAGAGACAATGTATGTATTTTTAAAATAAAATTCATTTTTTAAGCTTTTATTTTGTAAATATTTGATCAGATTGATACCCTAAGCTGATAACTACATTTACACTGATATTTTTCTGTTCTAGGATGCTATCACCTACTCTATCATTGGAGACTCCCAGAATGGAATTTCTCTGTCTTACTTCTTTATTGAGCCAGCCAATGGAACCATCTATCTGAGACAATCTTTGGAGACTACAAGTATTGACCAGTTCACTGTGAGTTGAAGTCTTATTTTTCGAACTCAAAGATTTTGATTATAAGTTGAAATAAAACTTGACAAGAATTCATATACATGTATTAAATGTAATATGCACATTTATTTCAGTTCACTGTTCAAGCCACCGACAATGGCCGACCTAGCCGCTCTACCACATCACAGGTGATTGTGTTTGTGACCAGGAACCAGTTTGCCCCCGTCTTTATCCAGACGCCATATGTGACCAGTGTACAGGAGAACAGTAACAACAACTCTCTGATCTACACTGTAACAGCAGTGGACCAGGACCGACAGGGCAGGATTGTGTACCAGGTCACTGGAACTCTCTCTGCTCCCAGCTTCTTCAGGGTGGATCAGGATGGACGCGTCTACACCAAAGGAAATCTCAGGACTGATGTCTCACTCACCTATGTGGTAAACTATCATTTTTATATTTTACTGAAAAAAAGTGGGTTTTTAAATTTTTAGATTTTAAATTCAAAATTTAAAGCAATATTAAACCAACTGCATTTTCACTTCAAATGGAGTGAATTTTCAGGTTATTTTTTGTTTAAGGCATTATGTGAATATTAAATGTTGTGTTCTACATTGATAGCTCCGGGTGCTGGCTTATGACAGTGCGGTCCCATCTCAGACCACCACAGCTGATGTCACGATCAATGTCCTCAGAAACATCAACCCGCCTATCTTCTCTCAGGACACCTACTCTACTCGTGTCAGTGAGGCAACCAGCATTGGCTCCAGACTCATAAACACTGTGGCTACTGATGCAGATAATGTAAGAAGCTGTATTTAGTGGGTTCTTTTTCTCTTTGATTTAATTTTGAGAAGTAATCAGTGAATGGAGTTAAAGTATTGATAGGTTAGGATTTCGGATTTCCCGTCACAAAACTAAAGTAGGCAGTCTTAGTTTTCAATTTGCAGTTGATTAAAAACAAGATGTATCTTGAAATTATATACATTGTACATGTATTTTTGTGTGCTGTAGGTTTTGGTTGTTTTAATTTCCTGCTTTTTTAATAGGATCGTTTGACGTACTCTTTGACAAACACAGAACAGAGATGTATTGATACATTCTTCATTGACACTGCCAATGGTGATATTTTCCTGAAGAAATCTTTACTGGAAACATCAGATGTTACATTCACAGTGAGTAACTCCTGCTTATTAAAGAGCCAATATTATTTTGTGGTTTAAAAAGGTTGTACATAAATTTTGATTTACCTTATTTCGAAAAATCTAATTTTTGTAGTGTACTGTACGAGTGACAGACAATGGCTACCCCAACCCACAGACAGACACATCCATAGCTATCATTACTGTAGATAGAGACCTGAACGTCCCTGTGTTTACAAGCAATGCTCGATATGCTGTGACAATTGATGAGACTACCAACATTGGAGCCTCCATCCTTAATGTGCAGGCCTCCAGATTAAACTTAGCGGTATGTTAATCAGAGTATAAAAATACATGTACTGAAAACTATTCATACATGTTTGTATTAAAACTTTATATTTTTATTGTTAACTTTTCATGTTTTAATGTTACAGGGCCGTATTTACTATGAATCAATTGGAGATTATCCAGCCCAGAGTTTCTTTAGAGTACAGAACACCAGTGGTGCCATTAATGTGGTTCAGGATCTTCGACAGGACAACTTACGTCTCAATTCCTATGTGGTAAGTTTGGTATTCCCTAAAATAGAAAATTTCAACTATGTCATCTATTGGGAGAAATGATAATTTAATGTTTTTGTTTAATTCCAGCTACGAGTTATTGCCTATGACACTGGTGTTTCTCGTTTGAGAGCCACAGCTGAGTGTTACATCACTGTAAGAAGAAACCTGAATGGCCCTGTCTTCAATCCGGCCACATACGAAGTGACCATCCGAGAAGACTTGGCTGTCAACACATACATCCAGAAACTGAACGTCTCTGATCCAGATGGAGTGAGATATTAATTTAATTTACTCATCTTCAGTAATCATGCAGCGCACATTTAAAATAATGATACCTGGGGTATGAATTTATAAAACTAATGTAACTCTTTTTATTTCTGAAATTTTAGAACCGAGTGACCTGCTCAATGTCAGGAGACCAGAAAGCTTTGAGTTACTTCAGCATTGATTCTCAGACCTGTTTTGTTAGAGTGAACCGACTTCTGACTGAGGACACCACCAGGGATATCAGATATACTGTAAGTTTATATTTACTATATCATATACATATATTTGAGTTGATTAAAGATGTTTGGAAAACAGAGAGGAAAGATTATATCCCTAGGAAGGTGTTGTTTTAATGATGCCACTGTAATAGTACATGGATATTTCAATGAAAACATTTTATTGTCAACAGGTGACAGTGACAGCCACTGACAATGTCAGCCCCAACCCTCAGTTTGCCACGGCCACTGTCTTTGTCAATGTCCTCCGTGACCGCTTCGCTCCTCAGTTCACCAACCTCCCCACAGTGATCTCAGTCCAGGAGTCGGCCGGCATTAACACCACGGTGTTCACTGCTACTGCTACCGACCAGGACCTAAAGGGATTCATTGTGTATGAAATGATTGGCATGTTCCCAGCTCAGAGCTTCTTTGACATCAATCCTACCACAGGACGAGTGTTCCTTAGGAATGGACTTTTGTCTGACAGTCTGCAGACCTCTTCCTATGTGGTGAGTCTTAAATATTTATAAGATATTGTACCCCTATGATCATGTATGAGTATTGTTTAGAAATAAAAGATTTATTGCCTGAAACAATAACAAGTCTTACCAATTTTTTTTCTAGGCCCGGTTCAGAGCATATGATTCTGTCTACCCCAATAACAGAGCTCAGGCCGACCTGACCATTTCTGTGACTAGGAACCAGAATGGACCCATCTTCAGCCAGGCCAGATACGAGATTACCATCTCAGAGACATTCCCTCTCGGCAATGAAGTGCTAGTTGTAACAGCTACCGATTCTGATGGGGTAATGAGAATAATGCTATGACTTTTGTATATTTTTGTTGAAGTTTGAAAATTTATAAAAAATAATCTTCGTTTTAAATTCAATTAAATTTCTTGATTTTAGGATAAAGTCATTTTCTCGCACCTCGGATCCACAAATGACCAGAGCTACTTCTACCTGAATCCAGAAACTGGAAGAATTACTCTGAGAAAGTTATTAACTGGAATCAGCCAAAACCAGTTCACAGTAAGAAATTAAATTTGCATTTGTTCATTGCTTTATAAAGATATAATTAAGTTCGATAATACCGGTACAGATTATTTAAAGTTGTTAAAAAATATTTGTCTTTCATACAAAGAGTGTGAAGAAATTTGTAATGTCTTCTATGGTCTTTATTGGTCAGATTAAGTAATTTAAGATGTAAAGGTTCTTTAGATACAAAAATCTTATTTAAGATCTACATGTAACAATACTTCTATGTTTGTGTTTTAACAGTTTGGAGTGAGGGCCACAGATAACCGACCTTCCACTGTCGCCCGTACCGCGGAGGCCACTGTAGTCATCAGTATTACCAGAGACTCTGGACCTCCACGGTTTATCAGCACGCCATACATCACCTCAGTAGCTATCAACAAGGCTGTCAACACCTCCTTCTTCAATGTACAGGCCATTGATAATGATCTTAGAGTAAGTCCATTGACAATCTACTTAAAAGGGAAATTGAATCTTTCATTTTATTATGTTTTCCACTTTGATCTTGCACCGTTCTTGGTAAATAGTTTAAATTTGGGAGAACAAATATTTGCTGACATTTCTGTGATGTTTTTGATTGTAGGGAGTGATTCGCTATAGACTGGATGGCTACAGTCCAGGCACACAGTACTTCTTCTTGGATCAAGCCACGGGGGCCATCTTTGTTAGACAACCCCTGACTCAGATCTCCGGCTTAAATATCTTCACCACATTCACTGTGAGTAGAGCTCCATGGAATGCACTATAGTACTTTTCTACTAGAGGACTAAGTTTTAAATGAAATGAAGTTTGTATAAATTTATTATAGTAAGTACAGCTATTGATGTTTTGAACTTGAACTGATATTTCTTTTAATTCAGCTACTGGTCACTGCCTATGACACTAGTGTACCTGAAATCACAACTTCCACCATTGTAACCATTACCATCACACGTAACCTGAATGCTCCAGTCTTCTCTGCCAATCGATATGAGGAAACTATGTATGATTACGTGGGATTGGGAAGTAATGTATTACAGATCACCGCTACAGATTCTGATGTGACAAGTCCTGAGAATTCAGTCATTTATGACCTTCAGGATAACTCTGGATACTTCACCATCCATCCATTCAATGGAATGATCACTGTGGATAGAAGACTCACAGAGGACAACTCAAGGAGAACAGTCTATGTGGTTAGTGATTTTATGCTCTATTAATCTATCTGAGGAAAATTAAAAATAACCTTTCATAAAAATTTGCATATTGTATAAAAAAATGTTGTTATTTTCACTCAACTTGTAACATTTTTTCATAAATATTTTCCCATGTATACCCTTTCCACATTTTTCACTATTAACAAGTTATCTTGGTATCATAGAAGTAACCCTCACACTTAAAAAAGAAAGGTGCATGAAATGAAATGTTTTGATTTTGTCAGTTTGGTGCAACTGCTAGAGATCAGGGAAGTCCAAGCCGAACAGGAACTGCCACTGTCACTATCAACGTAATCCGCAACACAGGACAACCTACATTTGTTACCTCCATTAATTACGACGTCACGGTCAGTGAGAGTACATCTGTACTAACCACCCTGCTACAAGTGAGAGCTGTGGACAGTGATGATGCCAGCACACCTAATGGACAGATCCGTTACAGTATTGTCAGTCCCGCCCTGGCTCTATCATACTTCACTATCAATCCCATCTCCGGTAACATCACATCCAGACTATCTCTTGTCAACGTACCAGATGATATCTACAGAGTAAGTAATATGCTATTGAACTTATGAAAACTAATTTTTTTTTCAAGTTTTGACCCAGTTTTTGCAAAAACTAATTGATGAATTAACAATAAAATTTTGTGTGAAGTACTGAAGATTTTATAACAATTTAAATGTATTGAAATTTAATTGTGCTTGATTTTTGTAGTTCACAGTGCAGGCTACAGACTTGGGTATCCCAGCTCTGTCCAGTCAGATTTCTGTTACAATCCGAATCCAGAGGGAAAATCCACCTTCTTTTGACCAGGAGGAGTACACTGTCACCTTTAACGAGGATTACGCTGTCGGTAACAATATCCTTCAGCTCCAGGCCACAGATCCATTGAACACACAACTGCAGTACGATATCACTGGAGAGTCCAACTCTCTGATCATGTTCAGGATCAATTCCCAGACAGGACAGATAACTCTGGCACAGTCCTTCCGATCAGATCCAGCCAACTCCTTCTTGATCCGCGTGGAAGCTTTCAGGACAAGCGATCCTACCAAGAGGGCATCCACTAAAGTGAGGGTGTTTGTAACAAGGAATACAGGGGCACCTGCTTTCATTCACGGAAACCTGGAGATAACTATTCTGGAAGATCAGGCTTTAGCCCAGGGAATTGCTGACTTAAATGCCACAGATCCAGACTCTGTAAGCTCATTTCTCTTTTATTCCAATTTCAGGTTGTTTTTTTAATGGCGACCTTATGTAAAATTTCTTTAAAAAGTTCTTTATGAATTCGAAAAATAATTAAATACTAAATATGTTTAAAAACTTGATGTTTAAAAATATTTTGATGTTTTATTCTGCTTTTTCTGGTAAATTTACATACATGTATATGAAAAGACGAATATACAGTGTATAGAGATTTATCAATTTAAGTAAAAAAGGTATGGTTTTAAATTTTTCGCTGAGTGGTCAATGCTTGTTTGTTCTTTAACAAGGGTGAAAATGGTCGTATCACATACGTATTGAGAGGAGCTGATTCAGTGCCTTCCTACTCGGATGTGTACTTCTACGTTAATCCAACAAGTGGTGTGTTGTACGTCACAAAGCGACTGTCGGAGGACACCCAGCGGCCGTCCAGATACGTTCTCTCTGTAACAGCTTTTGACAATGGAATTCCACAACTCAGTGGAAGAGTCAGTGTCACTGTTAATGTCATACGCAATCGCAACGGACCAGTTTTCACTGGAAATGCATATGAGACTACCATTGATGAATCCACTTCCGTTGGTACCAGTATTTTACAAGTCCAAGCCACAGATGCTGATGGAGTAAGTAAATAAAATAGATAGATGATTTCAAGGTGTGTTGGTTGGATGAAAAATTACATGGCATCCATTGCAAGTAAATAAAACATTTGATAGTTGATTTCAAGGTGTGTTGGTTGGATGAAAAATTACATGGCATCCATTGTAGGCACATGTGCATATTGATTGCCAGATTGATAGAAAAAAGTTAACTTTTTTTTTTTTATTCAAAATTCATAAGCAGTTGAGTAAAAGTTTGTCTTATTTTAATTCTATTATACATTTATTAGAAAGTACATGTATTACATTTAAGAATAACAACTTTTGTTTTACCAGGACCAGGTACGGTATAGCATTATCAGTGGACTTCCAGGATCTCTATACTTCAGGATTGATGAAGTCTCTGGTGTGATTGGAATATCATCAGCTCTAACACAGACAGGACAGGAACAGTTTGTGGTACAACCTCTTTTTCAATACTTATTTGATTCACATTTCAGAAAATATTGTTATCTACAAATTACATGGGAACTAATTGAACAGTCTGTATATTGATATAAAACCTTGTTTTTCAGATGACAGTACAAGCCAGGGATGTTCCCAGCCAGATTGCCTCCTCCAGATATGCCACGATCCAGGTCACCATCAATGTCCGTCGTAACCCTAACGCTCCCGTCTTCCTTCAGAGTCTATACAACCTGACTATTTCTGAGTACATCAGCGTACAGGACCTGATAGTCACAGTCTCGGCTACAGATGCCGACTCGGCTCTCACTGACAGTGGAAGAATACGCTACAGAATCATCCAATCCAGCTACACCCCACCCAACCAGTTTGCTCAGTTTGTTATAAGTGAATCCTCTGGTGGAATTTATCTGAGCCAGCCACTGACCAGAGATGGTGTTCCCAACTCCTTCCAGTTGGTCGTCCAGGCCAGGGATTCAGCAGCCAATCCAAAATCTGCCACAGCTACTGTTTCTATTTTTGTTGTCAGAAATATCTTTACACCAACATTTAGTCCTAACAACTACACTACTCAGATCTACGATGCCTCAGCCATTGGTACTTCACTGTTTACAGTGACAGCAACAGATGCTGACAGAACTAACAGCTACAACAGAGATGTAAGTTTTAAATAAATGGTTGATTATCTAAAATTTTAGTCATAAATTTGTGTTGATGAATTTGATCCAAGTAAACATTATCAGCAATCAATTAGTCTTATAAGTATCCACTGAAAAGAAAAACTTTCTTTTCAGACCCCTAATGCTGAGTTTGACTATGTAATGGATGCAGACTTTGCCTATGAGAACCAATTCTTTGATGTCACCAAGGATGGTAAAGTTTATGTGAGAAAATCATTGATCAATGGAGATGGCCGCACCGTGTTCCACTTCCGTGTGGTGGCCTATGACCGCAGCTGGAAACCGAAGGCAGGAAAGACAGACTGTTACGTAACGGTGATCTATTCCTCCCTGAGACCTAGAGGAGTGGGATTCACACTGGGGCTGTACAATTCCACCGTGTTTGAGAACACCCCACTCCAGACTAACCTACTGACAGCACAGGTGGAGAACCATGACCCAGACACCAACCTTGTCTGCTATATTTACTCTGTGTCACCGTCAACATCATTAAGTAAGCTTCTTTTGAAACAGAAATTTGATTTGTGGTTATTAACTGTATCCTTCATGAATTTTGGCTTATTAGATTACAAGGTTATAAGATTGACAAAGGATCTTCTCACCTTTTTATGAATAAAAGAAGGAATTGATTTACGTAATATACAGAGTTCTACTTTTTTTTCCCACATACCTTGCACAAACCCTGAAAAAATTTGAATTATAAATTACATTAAGATAAACTAAATTTATAATTTAATTTAAAATCTAGGTTTGTTTGATATATCTGTGGTTGGCAATGCCTGCCAGCTGAGAGTGAGTGGTACAATTGATAGAGAAGCAAGCGGACAGTACATTATTGTCATAGGAGTCAGGGAAGAGGCCAGAAGAACAAAACGTCAGGCAGCAAATCAACAAACACCATATGGTAAGGCCAATAAAAATTATGAACCAAATCTTCTACGAAAAGTCACACAACTTATTTTAACTTTGTTTATACAACTTTATTTGATTCTCAGTGTACACTGAAAACTGTCATTAAGATTTTGTATATTTTTGTTTTGTAGTGTACAACACCTTCCAGAATGCAACAGTGATCTTAACAGTCTTAGACAGAAACGATAATGATCCACAGTTCCTTTACCCAGTGTACCCACCCCAACTCACCAACAGAAATTTCTACGTCGGAGCAATCTCAATCAATGCCCCAGCTGGAAGCAGTGTTCTATCTATTCATGTAAGCTGTTATAATTTCCTGATATATTCTAGCTCAGTACTGAGTAAATTTAATGTTATATTTACTTGCACATACACAGTGTAGATTGTAGTATGTTATGGTATTTTATTTGATTCTTGCAGGCTAGAGATATTGATGCTGGTCTTAATGGACAAGTTGTATATGAAATTTTGGACAATACTGTACCATTTGGCCTCAATGCTTCTACTGGTGTCATTTTCTCATTCCGCGAGTTTTTCCGCACAACTAACACAGACCTCAATCCATTCACCTTCAGCATCCGAGCCTCTGACCGAGCTAGTTCTCTGGAACAACGGGCAACAGATACCACAGTCTATGTAAGTATAACAGGGATATCCTGACATAACTAGAAAAGGGCGAGAAATAGTCATGTTTGCGTCTCATTACGTTAACCTTAACCAAACATCACAAAATTATTTCACCTAATATTTACATAAAATCGATATACCTCAGTATTAATGTTTTATGCAGCAAATTTTTTTTCACAGTACTAAATAAGATTTACTTTTTAAGGATAAGTTCAAAGTAGGAATAAAGTAGAACTAGCTCGAAAATTTCTTGGTACAAATACAAATCTAGATCAACCACTGCATCTCTGAAATACAAAGATAACAGCAAGTCTATTTTACAAAATTGGTGTATTGAAAATGACCCTGGTATCATGAAGACTTGTAATACCGACATTAGATTGATGAGGGGCTTTTATGTTATTAATAGATTGACCTGATTGAGGACAAGAACAGATTTGTGATGGAATTAAACGTCCCACCACGAGATGCTGTAAGAGACATTGAAACCACAAGACGAGAAATCCAGAATGCCACACAGAAGATTGTCATCATCGAATCTATTCAGGCCAGGCGTATTCTACAGAATGGGCAGCTCAGCTATGATGAAAGATACTCCGATGTCATATTTGTGGTCGCTGATCCAAATATTGGATATAATTTAGTGGAAAATACACAGTTGAATTTGTAAGCACTAGATGTTCTAAACAAAGTTACCATATATTCTTCACCTTGACTTTCAATTGAGAAAAAGCATTAAAAATGTTTTTTATATTTTTCACACGGTAAAAATTATTTGCTAATTTATAAGAATGTAGAAGAATCCACATAAAAGGAGAATCCTGGTTTAATCTTCTGTTTAAATTATTTTTGTCATAACTTCAGGGTTGGAGCATCAACATCTAGTGGAACTCTTGGACAGATTAACTCAGCCCTTAGCCGCACAGTAGAACTTGTCCGAGCTCCGTTCAGCATTGGTAACATTCAGAGTGTGGCCTCAGGCCTACAGGACCGTGGTAACATCGTACGCGTCATGACCAAATCCTACACCTGGTGGCAGGATGATCCGTGGGTGGCATTCGTTGCTCTGTCGGCCATTGTTATCCTGCTGGCTCTTGTTGGACTTATTATTCTCTTTTACTCCTGGTCGAGGTAAAATCATTTCAGGAACTTAGAAAAGTAGTAAAACAATACATGTAGAATTGGATGCTTATGTTAAATTCATCTTTCAGTGGTCAAAGTTCATGCAAGATATAAGAGGGTTTTGTTTTATGGTTAAAACTGAGAAATCTTTTGGAGTAGACAGAATATAGAAGACATTGTTGCAATAAGTGTGAGGGGAAATCAAATTTTTTCATGATTGTACATTTGTTTCAGGTACAACAACTATTTGGCTAGCTATAGAGTATACAGGAGAAATTACGAACATCAACCAGACTTCACTAATCCTCCAAGCTTCCTTAAAGAATATGAAACACAGGTAAACAGTCCAGTAAATCTACCAATTAAAACCCACATATTTCTTTCTGGGACAAAACAGTGAAATGTGCCATTTTTAAGCAATACATATATGATGGAAATATTTCATGTTTGTACATGTTTATTTCAAGTTTTCTGTATTTTTGTAAAATCTTTTCAATTATTACCTTCAGTTGGTTGATGACACTGTTTTGTCATTTAGGTTTACTAACATCCAGATTTCTGAAATTTAACTTCCCATCACTAGACTCCTTTGAATAACAATATAATTTCTTTTCTGTCAGAGTTTGAACATGTATGTCCCTCCTGATGAGACCGGACTTCACGACCTCGGGGAAATAAACATGAGTTTTGATCGAGAAGCTTCTGCTCGTAGTCAAGGGGCCAGGGTGGTAGCCCGCAAAAATCCAGTGTACGACAACCGAGAGCAGTACGTTCATTATTAGTACCTCTCAACAAACTCAGGTAGAAATCAAATTTTTGTCCCAATCTACTTGCACAAGTAGTAGCAGCTTTCTATATATTGTTCCTCTGGTGGTTGTAATCTTCATTGTAGAAGAAAATAGCTTTATGACATATTCAATATATTTTAAATGTGTTCCTTATATTGGGTGTTTGATGTTGCAGAAGATGAGATAACCAGAGAAAATTCCATTCATTTTGATTTCTACCTGAGTTTTGCTTTCTTAATGTTTTCAGTAAAGGCATGTCATAATTATGCAACATATATTTGTCTTTAAACTATTACTTGTTAATGAGCCAGTTAAAATTTTATTTTCCTTTTGCTCAAAATGGAATTTAACTTTTTATAGTAGATACGAAGTTGATGTTTTGGTGAGCATTTTTTAGATTTTGAAACGTATTTGCTTAAAATACAGCTTAAAGTAGAACTTTGTAGATATCAATACTTTAAAGTTGCTGATGTTCCCTTGCCTTTCCAAAATGCTTTCAATCTTTTCATTATATTTCTTTATTGCACTTACTTCAGCTGCTGCATTTCTAAGTTATAGGATAAACAGTGAACTAAAGATTTTCTTCTTTTTTTAAGTTAAATTCTGTCATTGCTTTATTTATTTTTTTCTGTAGATTTACATCAAATAGATTTTGCTTATTTTGGTGAAATTTAAGCATCAAAACTCTAGAATTGTCCCTTTTTATTTATACATACCCTGGTTTATGAATGTTGTTTTTTTGTCTATAGTGTAGTTTTTCCTTTCTTTGCCAATTATTGACCTACATAGTAATAATTTACTCTGATTAAGGTACTGCTTACATAGTTAATATAATTTAATCTTTGTCTTTATTTGCAAACCATTAGGTTCTGGTACATAAGTATATTTGTTTCTAAAAAAAAGATAAAATTTGATGGAGATTTACATGAAGATTCTAAGAAAGATTATTGGAATAAGGTTTGAATAAAATTGTTATAGTTGCAAAGGCAAATTCTCCTTTGATACAAATCTTAGTTGTATGAAAATCTTATGGTGCATTAAATTAATTCTAACTTCTTTTTTTTGCTTTCAGAATTAGACTTGTCACTGGATTTCAAGACACAAGAACAAATTTATAACCAAAGAAAGACAACTATTTACAGAAAATATTATTAATTATAATCTCAAAGTGCTATCCAATCAAATGACTTTATATAGTTTACATTTTTATTAACAATTTTTTTCTGTATACTCTAATCTTTACAAAGTTTTGATACTTTTGTAATAAAGCCTTAAAAAATGAAAACTTCATTTTCTTTTTTGCATATTGTTGATACTGCATGAGTAGCAGTGTAAAATAAAAATCCATAAAAATGATAGTATTTTATATCTAAGATATAAAACTCATGCAACATAACTAATTTTGGGTTTTAATTTTCAGTCTAAATGGTTTTACTTCAAACAGTGTAGCTTACATACCAAAATGAGGCAAATGACACTATATTTTGAGTTGCTTATTACATACACAATGTCATGTCTACTAGAAAACCATGCAAAAAGTGGTGGAAGCTAGGTTCTCTAAGGAACATGTTTTGTGTGTAAATTTCTGATAGATTAATTGTACTTGAGACTCCCTACTGCAGCCTATTTCTCTTTTTGCATGGTTTTCTCTTAGACATTCTCTTGAAAGACATTTATGTGTATACCATTCCAATGATTCAAAAATTTGATTAATTTACAGTCTCGCAAGTTTTATTGAATACATGTACAAACGTGTATGCTTGGTATTCGGCTTTGTTCTTTTGCGAGTCTTTTTGCGAGTATATTATTGATATATTTTTTGAAAAAAAAGTATCTTGACCATGAACTTTGAAAATAGAGAAATTTCTTGTCCCTGCAGGCTGGGGATTGCCTTCACTTTGTATGCATTCTTTCTTCAGTTAGGGAGCTCAATGTCAAAAGATTGATGATTGATAAATACATGTAAGAGGTCCATGGGCCACATCACTGATCTGAGACACGTTTGCCCCTGCTGATCTTCAGATTTTTTTAGCTCACCCGAGTTGAAAGCTCAAGTGAGCTTTTCTGATCATGCTTTGTTCGTCACTGTCTTTTCAAATTTTCAGCTTCTCAAGAAACTAACCAAAGCTGGTACAAAGCATCCTTGAGTAAGGGGACTTAAAATTACTGTATAGCAGGTTATCTTAGCTGGGTGCCAATTTTGGCGTTTTGATGGTAGCCCACTTAAATTTTAATCTCTAAAATTTTTAATACTCTTTTTAATGTTCATCTGCAGTTGAAACCCTGCATCTCTGAAAATTAATTACGTCAAAATTATTGGCATACCTTTGAGCAGGCAAAACACCAAATTTTACACCTACCAAGAAAACCCGGACGGACTAAATAAATCACAGAGCCAGAAAAGCTGAAACTTATGGGAAGCATCCTGGGGTAGTGTAGATTCTAAATTGTTCAAATCATGACCCCGGTGGTAGGGAGGGACCACAAAAGTACAGGGAATTCAATTTTAACATTGAAATATAAAAGATAAATCTCTATAAAAATCTTCTCAAGAACCACTGGGCCAACTAGAACTGTCCAATAGAGACAAATATCCCCAGCTGGGTTTTTCAGTGAAGGTGCCAATTCACAAATACTTTATGGATCTAGAGGTGTTCACAATTTACTTACAAAAATTTGTAGTGAAATATTATTGCTCAATATGTTTCTTAATGAATGAAAGAAAGGTGCAACCAAATGAAACATCAATACTAATACATTGTAATTCCATAGTAACATTTTTTTTATTTCTGCATTAAAAAAATGTATTGCAATTATGTGTCATGACACTCTGCAAACTGATTGTTAAATAAAAAATCTTATTATACAAAATCAAATTAATCTTGATAACTTTATATCAAATTCATTTTGAAAATAAAGAGCTGGTCATCCAGTAATGAAGTGCTTTGACACACAGTAAATTACAATTAAGAGAATAAGAGAAGAGAGATCTTTAATTCTTGTGCCAAATTCCCAGGAAATTATAGATAACACATAGTTGATATGAGATGCCTTAACAACTCCCCACACCAAACTCATTAATTTATCTTTAACTGGATGCACGTCCAGTAATTATTCCCAAGAGACAAATGAATTTACATTATCTTCTGTGTAATGTAAATATTTTTAACAATTGATGATGTTTCTTTTTTTTTTTTATAGTTTTAGTGAGTAATTTTAAGCTGTAGTTCACATTTTTGTACAGATATTATAGATTCTATGTCTCAAACCTTATACATGAGCCCAAAATGAACAAGTCAATAAAAATAAAAAATAAAACCTGTAAAATGCAAAAAAATGAACAAAAAGAGTTGAAAATTCCAGTTGTACACCTTCATATGGTGAATAATAAGTGTACAAATTTTCAGATTAATCCTTGCAATAGTTTCTGAGAAACGGTCCGCACAAAACCCCCCCCCCCCCCCCAAAAAAGTCAATTAAAATAAAAAATAATACCTGTGAAATGCAGAAAAAATGAACAAATAAAGTTGAAAATTCCAGGTGCATACCTTCATATGGTGAATAATAAGGCCATCCTTAAAAAAATGTTTTGGAATTGCCGCCTGAAGGGTTTCAGACACAAGAGGGAGGGTGGGAAATTATTATTTTTTTTTTAAATTGAAGATAAATTTTAAATTTTTGATAAAAAATCTCAGTAAACAGTGAATGCATTAATTTTCTGACTTTAAAAAAAAGTATCTACCATCAACAAAAAACCCTAATTTTACATAGATCTGACACTATATTTCAGTGTTTTGTATGGTGCATGTGATACATGTAATGGGCAAAAAATTGATTAAATAAAAAAATCTTCCTATTTTTGGTCAATAAAATTTTTTCAGGAGGGGCATTTCAATGGGGCGGGAGACAATTCCAAACAAACTATAATTTTATTTTGGCCTAAGTGTAAAAATTTTCAGATAAGTCCTTGCAATAGTGTCTGAGAAACGGTCTGAACAAAACCACAAAATAAAAATGAAAAAACACCTGTAAAATTCAAAATAATCATCCAATCAAGATGAAAATATTAAGTGCACATCTTCATATGGTGAATAATATGTGAAAAAATTTTCAGACAAATCCTTCCAATAGTTTCTGAGTAATGGTCCGGACAAAATTTCGTCTACAGACAGACGGACATGGCGATTTCAATATACCCCCCCCCCCCTGAACATCGTTTGTGGGGGGTATGAAAAAGCTGAAACTTAAGAGGTAGCATCCTGTAGATTTTAAATTGTTCAAATCATAACCCCTTGGGTAGGGTTGGGCGAAATAGATTACAAGGGGAGAAATCTGGTGAACAGCAGAGCCAGTTACTCAGGTGAGCATTGTGGCCCATGAGACTGTTTAAATTCCCCCATTTACAATTTTGGTAATATTTCAAATTCACGAGATTCCTCAAAACTTTGGAATAGTTAGATTTTTGTGGTCTTGTCACTCTTGAAAATTTCTTTCCATTATATACATGTATATACTCTTGTATAATTCCTCGTTCTCACCCTCCACCAGAGGGGTCATGATTTGAACACATTCAAAATTTTTGTAGCTACTTCCACATAAATGACCAAAAACTATTTTCCCCTACACATTCCTATCCAAAACTCGGATCACCTTAGGCCAAAAAATTAATAAAGTATCTCAGGCACCTCTGCATCAGGCCAGATACTGCCGTATTGATCAATTTTATTTACCTACTGAAAAGGGAAATATTTTTACAAATGTACAACTTATAAAAAAACAAATTTTTCCTCTTTTCATATACCCAGTATCTATTTTTCGTTATGGTATTTCATGAATTAA
This sequence comes from Saccostrea glomerata, assembly GCA_003671525.1. Lineage (NCBI taxonomy): Eukaryota > Metazoa > Mollusca > Bivalvia > Ostreida > Ostreidae > Saccostrea > Saccostrea glomerata. The sequence goes on along the minus strand of PRKT01000001.1, from coordinate 1,886,551 downwards.
CAAATGTTTGTAATAACATTAGATAAAGTTTAATATACATGTACATTACAATTAATGAAATTGTTGAACGAGTGATGAAAAAAGATATAAACACCTGCTTCAAAAAGAAAACCTGCATCGATTTTAAAAATTTTGGGCATGAGAAACTATTTTTCTTTTTTGGCCAAATGTGACTTAATTCACTCTATAACCCTGAGTAATTTGAACTTTGAATCTTACACTTCTTGATACTTCCATATCATAATAAGTAATAATGGCATTGTGTTTTGTTTTTTTGAGTTGGCTCGCGTAGCGAGCTACTCCCTGTTGACATAGCCGTCAAAGCTGTAAAATTTTTCACGCATTAATCAAGGTGATCCATACGCCAAATATGATAGTTCTAGCAAAAAATGCTTTTTAAGAGGTAAAAACTGTATAAAATTTCATACTGTTGCATTATTTATGTCTTCATGCTTTTAAAGAATTTTTTGTTTAAATATCTGCAAGATGTACAATTACTGCGTATGAATATATGTTCAAGCATGTTAGGCAGATCTAATCTTCCTATCTGAAGGTTATGTATAATTGACCTAGAATACTCCCTAACACAAACACCTGCTGCTCTCAATAGTTGCAGCTAGTGTGCTTGAAAAATCTATTTTTAGAATCCAGATTTGCTGTGGGAATCTTTGAAATAATTACTCTATAACACTGACCACTGCAGCTAGTGTGCTTAAATTCATTATAGAATCTAGGTTTGCAGTGCTGCTTTTCAAAATAATATGTACGGAAGCCCATTAGTGCCAACCTGTACATATAAAGGAAAAGCAGTATACACTTTATATTTGAACCAAACATGGAGACATATAATATTCAATCTCTTAAGATGCAAAATAAACTAAATGTAAGGCATAGTGTCCAGATTTATGAAAAAGCTCAATTAACTCGAGCGAGTCAACTCGCAGGCCCTTCAGGCCTTTGATTCTTTCTAAAACATTTTTAACTCTACTGGTCAGGCGAGGGATTGGGTCAAGCAATTCAGGGATGGTCCTAGCCTTGTACACCCTCTTTATCCATTCTCAATGTAATGTAGCAACAGCTTTTCTGCTATTTGTCAATTATCTCCATGAAATAAATATATTATGAGCAAATAAAGTGCCACGCCACAGCATAATACACCCGTCAAAAAAATTACAATTTTCTTGAACAGTTTAGGTGCAAGAAAATCACATCAATCTTGCCCATGATTCTAAGATTTCGATGATTTTTCCAATCCTTAAAATATTTATCCATCCCCTGTGATGTAGGCATCAATTATAATAAATATTACATCACTGATAGATTTCTGTGCTGGTTGTGTTAGACCTTGTCAAATGCCCATCATCAAATTAGTCTTAACAACTTGATCTATACCGAAGTAATTTTGAAAAGAAAAGGCTGGCCATCAAATGACATATGTTATAAACTGACCAGCAGTTCTTCTGTCTAATCCCCAAAGGGTACAGATAAGAGACAGCTAGCCTTCTTCATTGAACTCATTAATTAATCTTTAACTGGATGCTTGTCTACTCATTACTACCAAGAGATGAATGGGTCTGCACTATCTACATGATCTACTATAATTTTTTTTTAAAAACATAAAAAATACTCAAAAGATTTTTTTTTTTTTGTTGAGATTTAATTTCCAACAGGTTTTAATATGTAATTCATATGGACATGCTGATTCCACCCCACCCCATAAAATTAGTTTTTAAATAAATAATATTACATAATATCAGATTAGTCTATAATGCAATATCAAATTAGATTTAATTACTTTTCATCAAATTCATTTTAAAACCTAAGCTAGTCAACAAGAGCTATTTTTAATCAAACAGGCTTACCCATTTGCCCAATACTCAAGGGATATAGATAACACCAATGCTCTGTCAGTTGGCTCCTCGCACTCAAAACCCACTAATTTCTCTCTAATTTGACATGCAATTTTCTGTTATCAAAATTCTTCTTGACCAGTGCTTGATAATTACACTCAAGGGAGAGGTAGGATTTCCTCTAACATACATTATATTGGTTATAGATTGCTGTCTAGTATATGCTTTAAAAAAATAAGTATTTTCTTGATTTAACACTTTTTTAATAAGGACAGTGCAATACTCTTACATTATTTGGGATGTGTAAATGAATAGTAAAAAGACACATTTTTTTTTAAAATTTCACTTAAATTAAAGTTCACAGTGACCTTGAAATAGGTCGCGACACACCTTCTACCTAAGATGCATAAACTGGCCAAGTTTGATGATTGTAAGTCTTATGGTTTTCTTGTTATGGGCCGGAAAGGATTTTTCCATATTTGGCTATAACTTCTTAATTAAAGGTCAGAGCGACCTACTTTTTCTGCGTGACACACCTTCTACCCAAGATGCATCAGATGACAAAGTTTGATATTCCTAGGCCTAGTAGTATTAAAGTTATGAGCCGGAAACGAAAAAGCTAACAGACAGACGGACAGACGGACGGACGGACGGACACGAAGCCTATAACATAATACGTCCCGTCTTAAGACGGGCGTATAAAAAAACAAAAAATCATCTATTAACTTCAAAATTTATTCTATAGGCTACGGTCAACTTCCTGACCAAAACAGAAACTACAAATAAAACTAATACAATGGAGAATATTGTAATAAAACTTACAAAATGTAGTCAAGACAGACGCAAAATTATAAGAATTCCCTGCAAGACAATAAACACGACTGGTCAATAAATGCCAAATTTTGACAAGTAAAAGCATTTAAATTCGTCATACATATTCATACTGCAATGCAAAGGATGATTAATTCCTGCATTAAACCAATTCGTTACATACATGTGGGCTTGTAAACTGATTACCGGTATATGATTTCTTGCATTTCTTTAATAAACAGAGCAAAATTTTTTGAAGCAAAATTTGAAGCTCTCATTTACATCAAGAACAATCCAAAGACCTGAAAATGGACAATCCAACTTCATTACCTCATGTGCAAGACCGAGTTTGACACCCTTCCTAAAAGTCTCTTTTTTTTTATATTTAAGCTTATAATAAGTACAAGTTTTGTTATTTCTTCTTTAACTGTGTATCACCATATTCTTAAAGATATACAGACTTCTTTTCATTTATATCTTCTTTTCATATTTCTGCTTATAACATTCTGCTTAAAATATGCAGAAATTTCTCCATTTATTCAATAATTATGTATCATTAAATTCTTCAATATATATACCATGATATATATGTTCTTTCTTTTATTTCTGCAAGATTGAAGAATGATTTGGAGATCACCGCGGAAAGAAACCTCGCGGAGAATAAAACAGCAACAGCCCAAAATAAAGATACAAAACGGAATACCTCTAAGAAAAAAGATCATACAAAACACTGGCAGTGAAAAGAGATATACAAAAGTATACAAAAGAAGACTACAAAACGATGATGCCTAAAAAGTTGTACAAATTTCCCCTTAAAACATTTCGGTGCAGAATTAAAAAAAATGTACATGAGAGAACACACTATCTGCTGCCCTATTTTCATGATTCACAACTCACAGAAAATGCCCAGGTGCTTGCCTTTTTATTGGCTTAATGAACACAAAATAAAAAAGTCAAAAAATTGTACATACAATTGTTACCATGGAAATTCATGTATGATGCGATTCTACCTGAAATATTTGTACTTCAAAGTCTAAAATCAATAGTTCCTTTGACTAGAAATGGAATTCCCCTGTAAATATTTACAGGATCTTCATTAGATCTGGTTCTTCCCAGGAATGTTCTTCATTACTTGTTCCTTGGCCTTCATTGCCGATAGAGACTTCACCAGTCCTGTAACAGTATTATGCAGTACATGTATTAGCATCTTATATCATGTTTTCATATCACCCTTAAATGTGTAAATGCTTAATAATCACATGCTTCTTAACATTAGAAGTGAAATGCCATAGGTATCCATACACATCATGATACAGTGGTTGTGATAAAATGCATAAACACGAATGTATATATAGAGACACATATACAGTGGTTGTGATAAAATGCATAAACATGAATGTATATATAGAGACACATATATATATTTTATTACAATTAAAGTTTTTTTTAATTAACAAAGAATTTACAGCAAACCAGTATATTATACAATTATGGACTCTTGATGTTGAATATGGTTTGTTATTCACTCGAAAAAACAAAATCAAATGTTCGACACTTTTCCTGCTCAGGTATATATAGCTGACTGCGGCTGTTGCCACCATCGTTTACAACGCTGTTTGAGGTATTGATTGTGACGCCACAATGTCACTGCACGTGCATTGACCCTCTAGTGAATAAGGCCTCAAATCCAGTAAATACTGTAAATCACGTTTTATTCGCGAGACCTTTATTTTCCCATAATTATGCGAGACAATGAGCTCGCGAAAATTTAATTCTCGCGTATAAAAGTATTCCTTACAATTATATTGAGGAAAACAATACTTTGTGAAAAATATGTCTCGCTGATAAAGTGTCAACAGCTATCTCGTGAAAATAAGGTGTCGCGAAGATTTAGTGATCTACAGTATGTAGTGTTATTAAATTTTGTGCTTATATAGATTATATAGGGACTATAGATAAACTATATAATAATAATTTCTATTATGCACTAGCAATGAGCAGCATAATTCCCAAAGACATCACATATAGAGAAAGCTGGTTTACATGAAGCTAGACTTCCTTGCCATTGAAAACATGGGTAATCAAAGATTACAAAGTTCACCTTGACGAATGTTACATATTACCGGGTAATAAGGCAAACTCGCGTCCAAAGCAAGTCTGGTTGAGTCCATCTCAGCAAGTTTAATCATAATAAGTCATTATTGAGCTAATCACTCATTTGGAAAATTAAAGCCAGATCCAGCATCAAAACAAGTCTGGGAGTCCCCATCCCTAGATGTATTTTTAAACCCCTGGTGAAATCTGACTAGAATTGTGAATGTAACATTTGAAATGGTCCAGTTGGAATATTATGAACCACATGCACAGATTTAACCAATACAATTATGACCCACATGCATATTAAAATTTCCATGTTTGAATTTCTACCCCAATGGGAACAAAAACACTTACTGTCAACATTGGTTTTATATTTCTCTGGGGTCATTAATCCTTCAGTCAATGACGACTTGCTTGAGGCCCCATTCTGATCTATTGTGGAGATTTCACTGCCAGGCCTGGGACTGTGGACTGGGACTCTACTTTGTCCAGAAGAAGCTGTACTGACATTAGCATGTAGTATTGCCTCCAGGCTGGCTGGCTGGTTTATCTGGTGGCTTCCAGTTCCCACCAATCCTACAGGGTTATTTGCTGGCCCATTATGACCAGGTTCTGGATCAACAACAGTGTCATTGTCAACAGTTTGTCTAGTTGTTTCATCCATTCCCAGATTCTGAGGGATGGAGTCCACATTACACAGATTGTGCAATGACGGAGACAATTTTTCTCCACTAATTAAGACACTCTCTGTTTTAACAGTTAGCTCTTCCATCATTTGTAAACCATCCTCTGATATTTCCTGAGTCTCGATATAAACTTCCTCAGAGAGGATCTGGACATCTGGGGATTCCTCTCTGACATTAGTATTTGAGGTAGGGGAACTAGCACTCTGTGACTGGTCCTCTGTCATTTCCTGCTCCAGAGCATCACATGTAAGACCTGAATTAGTTTCCACACTTGCTTCTAGGGGTGTATCGGGAATTGGAAGCTGTTCTCCATCTGTTATTTCCTGAGACTGACTATGGGAATCCTGCACTGGTTCAGGGCTGAAGTTTGAAGAACCAAGTACTTAAATTATTCTAGATGGAAACATGTATAAAGGCTTCATATACATGTAAAACTCTTCCTTCTTATCAATTTTGCTTTCAAAACAATATCTGCTGTCATTCCTCATTAAAATTGAGGACAAATGCTCTTCTCCTTTCTTATTGTAACAGGAGATGTTTGTAAAACACTTATGCCCCCCTCCCCCCAAATTAAAATTTTTCCAAGTCCAAGGGGAGAACTCTGTCAAAAATGGCACGATTGTATCCAAAACATAACTTGACCTAGATATTCATCTGATAAATCTGTATACTTAATTTCCTCTCAGCATGTGCAAAGGTTGTGAAGAAAATGAACTTAAACTGCAAATAATTGAAATTTTTCTAAGTCCAAGGGGCATAACTCTGTCAAAAATGGTGCAATCATACCTAAACCAAAACTTGACCTAGGTATTAATGTGATATATCTGTATACAAAATTTCATTTCAGTATGTGCAACGGTTGCAAAGAAAATGAACGGAAACTGCAAATAATTGAAATTTTTCTAAGTCCAAGGGGCATAACTCTGTGAAAAATGGTGCGATCGTACCCAAAACAAAACTTGACTTAGATATTCATCTGATATATCTGTATACAAAATTTCATTTCAGTATTTGCAACGGTTGCAAAGAAAATGAATGGAAACTGCAAATAATTGAAATTTTTCTAAGTCCAAGGGGCATAACTCTGTGAAAAATGGTACCATCGTACCCAAAACAGAACTTGACCTAGGTATTCATCTGATAAATCTGTATACTAAATTTCATCTAGTAAGTATGTGCAATGGTTGTAAAGAAAATGAACGGAAACTGCAAATAATTGAAATTTTTCTAAGTCCAAGGGGCATAACTCTGTCAAAAATAGTGCGATCGTACCAAAAAAAAACTTGGCCTAGATATTCATCTGATAAATCTGTATACTAAATTTCATCTAAGTATGTGCAACGGTTGTAAAGAAAATGAACGGAAACTGCAAATAATTGAAATTTTTCTAAGTCCAAGGGGCACAACTCTGTCAAAAATGGCGCGATCGTACCCCAAACAGAACTTGACCTAGATATTCATGTGATATATCTGTATACCAAATTTCATTTCAGTATGTGCAACTGTTGCGAAGAAAATGAACGGAAACTAAGTGGACCGACAGTCTGACGGACAGACAGACAGCAGCAAAGCAATATGCCCTCCCTTCTTCGAAGGGGGGCATAAAAAAAAAAAATCAAAATCTAGTGAATGGTTAATCATTTTCTTTTCATCAAGAACCTAAAGCTAATAACTCTTTTCTATTTTTGAAGTAGAAACATGAAATTTTGATATTCAATAACCTTCAATGTACCAATAAACCAAATTCTAAATGGCGAAACTATCATTTATTCAATACTCCAAGTTTCATGGCATTTCTCCATACCTTGTTTCCATTGCTGGGGACAGGGGGTGATCTTTCATTGTGCGAGTAAGATAACCTGACTTCAGTATGTGGCCAGCTGCTAATCTCATTTCAGGTTTTCCACACAGTAAATTGTACAGCAGAGAACCAGTCTCAGGGTCCTAAAACATACGAAAGAACATCTCTTATGCAGATTCAAACTGTTTTTTAAATGACATGTCCTATAAATGTTCATGTCAAATTTCAATAATCTGGCAAAATATACAACAATCATTTTCAAATAAAATATCTACTAAAATTTTTATAACTATTCACTCATTGTTTAACTGATTTACCAGTGACAGGACAGCCAAGTTTGGAGTTCCATCTCTGGATGCTGGAATTACAGATCTTGGATGATGAAGCTAAAACAGAATACAAGATTTCATTTCAAACATGTCTTAGAAATAAAACAATTATTTCAAACATGCATGTATAGTCCATGGTCATGAAATAATCTTTGCAACATTTACAGAAATGTATCTTTATGATCTGAATAGTTTCTCTGGACTTACATATAGGATGAGTAGTCCTAACAGATAGAGGTCAGTTTTAGCGGTGATCTGGACCGGTGCACTCTGATGAGCATTTGAGATCTCTGGAGCCTGGAACATCATCCCATGGCTGGTCATGTAGCCCCTCTTGGTTCTGTCAAACTATTACATGTATATCAAATTCAAAACATGGTCATACTTGTTGTGTTCATCATAGAAATCCAACATTCCACAGAATGCGTTAAATTTCAAACCCTTCCTCTATCTAAAACCTGTTTACATTACTCTCAATGAAGGTCAAGAATTTGTTTCTATCTTCTCCCCTTTTCTTTTCGCCCTCTTACAGCTTATTAGAAAGACCAAGTAAACAGTCCTTACCAATGACCTAGAGAAGTCTGGACAAAGCAGAACAGATGAACCATCCAACTTCACCCCAACATTTTGTGGATTAACTTCACCATGTACAAAACCCTGCTGATGTAGGGTGTTCAATGCAGAAGTTGCTCCTCTTGCTATTTTCTGTCTTCTCTGAAAAATCAATATTTCTTCAGATGATGTGGAAAAATGCAAACAAGTCTTGGAAAAAAAAAGGAAAAAAAAGAAAAAAAAAAGCCATTTGAGACAATTTTTTCTTTGTAGAAGGACCGCATACCTTGTCATCAAATCCTGGCTCATTCATAAAGGTCTCCAAATCTTGGATTTGTTCCACACTTATAACTACATATCCAATGCGCTCATTCTACAACGAAAAACATAAACATATATTACTGTACTTCAATCTATCAATGCTTATTATTTTTAAAATATAAAAATACCAAGCTACTGTCGTTTTGTGCAACCTTGAACTTTTGGTTTTTTTTATATTATCATGAAATAGCCTCTGCTTCGAACCAACCTTTAAGTCAAGCATTCAAATTTCTAAATAGAATTGCTCCTATTTTAACAAAATCAAATATGATTCTCCATTAACAGTGTTTGAAAATCACAGTGAAATTAGGTAGACAGCTGGGCCGACTGTTTATGAAAGTTGTCAGCCCTGCCAGAAATCAAATAACCTGAAAAAACAATTGTCTTTTATTATTTATTTTTAATTTCAGTTTGAAACTATGTGATTTAGGGTCTTCAGCTAGCCATAAGCCAATTTATAATGCCAAATTTTAGATTCTCAAGTTTTCTCTAGAACAAGTATTGCAAAATTTAAAATATCATTCTTTTCAAATCCATCTTTACCTTTGTGAAGAACACTGCCTGTATCCCACCAAGACAATCTGAGTCAGTAGATATGCTACAATACGCCATGATCTGAGCAAGGAAATCTTCCTTCCTTAGATGTTCACTGTCACCAACATGATATTCCTAAAAAGAGTGGAGGATGCAAGATTTATATAATGTATAATCAAAGTAATTATATACATTTTATACATTGTTTTTAAAACATTATTATCAAAAGAAATTGAAATGCCCAAAAATAATGTCATGATGAGCATTGTTTTTCCCTGAATCAATTTTTACCTGTACATAGACTGGGTTGCCACAGAAAGTGCTGGAGTACATTCCTGGTCTCACTGCCGGGGTCAAAGTAAAATGTTCCACTTCCCATCCTGTCTTCACTATGCCATTGTAGTCCTACAAAACATCAGGTAATTTTTACTGAAAATTGTTCTGCATTTGATATTTATTTGTATACAACACCACAAAAATTCAATTTACAAGTACCCTACATGCCCTAAAAGGGTCTGCATTAACTCATAATCTTTTCTTCCTTCATTTTTATATGTATACCGAAAACATTAATTAAAATAGTATTTGTTTGATCTTCCTTTCACAAATGGGAATTCTAGGAAATACTCTTCTTTATAAGTAAAGGTACATTGCAAGAAAGTGAAGAAATGAATCATTTCATGACCAGATACAATCAAAATCTGTGAAGACCTACCAGATATGTTCTTATTCCTGTGTCCTGATGCTTGATTAGCAGTTCTGGGAAGTGAGAATCTGACACTTTTGCTAACTCAACCTGTAAATTGTCAAATTGAAAGTCTGTCAATTTTTTTAATCCATACGAATGCTTGAAATTATTTACTGTAAATACATTTTCAGTTACATTTCTTAATTACATTCAATCTTTGGTTTTTTCCCTATTTCCTTTTAGTCTTAATATATTTATTTATTGTTTCAGTTAAAGTAACATGGGTCCATATTGCCTCAATTCTAGTTATAGGCATTATTTTAACTGTTTACATAGACAAAGAAATTAGAAGACCAATTCCCCTCTCCTGATTTTTTTCTTGAACAGATAGTACAATAGTAGAAATACTTCTATATACTAACCACAAGTTGATCATGATTAACTAAAGCTTGATGGAGCTGGTACTGTAATCCCTCAATTTCTGTCTTTAATACTTTCTCCTCCTCATTTTCTCCACTCTGTAAAGATTTGAGACATATTTCATACAAATTGCTTATCTACGCAAGAGTTTTCAGACAATGAAAAAAAATCATTCTACCACACATCAAACTTGATTTTTCAAAACAATACAGTTCTCCATTCAAGTGTACAGTTAAAACAAATGGATATATATGTGAATGGTGAGAATGGACACAAGGTTTAATATCACATTGAATTTCTTATAAACTTTTCTTCTTTAACAAACATTCCTCTGTTTATGTCAACCACCATACAAGTACCTCCTCCAAATCAAGTCTGTCTGCCTCCGTGTGGCGTAACTTAGACTTGAGGGACCTGATATTCTTCCTGCATTCCTGAATGTCATCAAAGTTTGGCTTAATGTCCAGCCAAGGTTCAATCCCAGCCTTCATCTGAGAGAACTCCGCCATAAATTGTCTACAGTTATCTAGGACTCCCATCTCTCCGTGGAGTTCATTTAAGATGGCTGTAAGCACCGTAGCAACCAAACTTGAATCCTGGCTGCGCTCCTGCAAGAAAAAATTTTGAATACAAAATTTACGGCAACTATTACTATGCAACTATAAGCATATATCTTTTTTTTTTTTTTTTTTTAAATACAATTTCTCATAGAGTGAAGATAACTTTTTCAATCCTATGCACTTTTCTAACAAAATTTATATAATTTAGAATGCTGACCATATCAGTGATAGCTATTTCCTGTTGAAGTGCCTGCATGTAGGTTTTCAACAAAGTGTTGATCTCCAAATTCACATTTTCATCCGAGTCATCTGCCTCAAGATCCAGCACCTGATGAAAAAAAAATCAGATTTCTTAAACTGCAGATAACTTCAAGCTAGAACACAGGCTTGCTACAAAGTATAGGGTATTATTTTTTACATTAGGCAAGAAAAGACTGTAAAACTTGGATCGACCATTTTGGCCCCACCCTACCCCCGGGGGTCATGATTTGAACAAACTTGAATCTACACTACCTGAAGATGATTCCACATGAGTTTCATCTTTCCTGGCCCAGTGGTTCTTGAGAAGAAGATTTTTTAATAATGCCATTATTTTTTCTCTAATTCATGATTATCTCCCCTTGGAACAGGGCGTGGCCCTTCATTTGAACAAACTTGAATTCCCTTCACCCCAGGATACTTTGTAGCAAGTTTGGTTGAAATTGGCCCAGTGGTTCTTGAGAAGATGAAAATGTGAAAAGTTTACAACGACAACGCCGACAACGACAACGACGACAACGACAGACAACGGACAAATTTTGATCAGAAAAGCTCACTTGAGCCTTTGGCTCAGGTGAGCTAAAAAAGGCTCAACTTAACAATACAGTGTTTACATTTCTACATTTTTTTTGGAAACAATAGAGATTGTTGATTTATGCGCTTAATCAAAACTGATCAAAAATAAAATATCATGATCATGAATCAAACAATACAGTGTTTACATTTCTACATTTTTTTTGGAAACAATAGAGATTGTTGATTTATGCGCTTAATCAGAACTGATCAAAAATAAAATATCATGATCATGAATCAAATTCATTAACTATTATTCAAAGTTTAGGAAAATCTTTGGATGAATCAGAACTCACCGTGACACATTCATGTCTGAGGTCGAGAGGCATGACTTCCAGCTCCTGTACACATTCTGTCAGTTTGTCATACAGGTTCTTCCTGGCCAGATCTCTGGTCTCCACTAGAGAATCCAACTCACCCTGTAGAAAATAAATCACATTTACTGAACCGACAACCACTGAACACTTAATGAGACAAACTGAATAATATCTGTAAAAATATTTTCAAACACTTCTTTCAAAAGTTTGGGCATAAGAAATTCAATAACAATGCAAATAAATAAATAGTACTTAGTTTTCCCTTACAATGTCTTTGGCATTACATATTTCCTTCTGTAATGCTCTGTAAGTTGATACAGCAGTGATGACATGTTGTAGTGTGGTCACAGAAGAATTAGTTACTCTTTCTGCTGACAAAGCTAGCTCAATAGCCTCATCCAAACCACTGGCTCGGCCTGTCGGAAACTGTAATCTGGGAATATATAAGACAATAATACTGTACAGCAAAGAAAGTAATTGAAACCTGTTAACTTTAACATTTAATTATGATTCATGCTCATTTTACATACTTCTCAATATTTTTTAATACGGTTCTGAAGAAAATTGGTCATGTGAAATAACTCTTCCAGATATCAAGAAAAATGTTTACCTGAGACTTTTGACTTTCTTTGCCAAGTCAACCACAGAACGAACCTAAAATATCAGAAAAAATTGTTCATGGGCATGTTATCATCATTAGGCAACTTTTTTCCTTCCATTATTTCTTTTTCCAAAATCTGTTTATAAAAGCTGTGATTTATATTCACCTGTACTTTGCTGGCTGATACTTGCTGCAACTCCAACTCTTTGCGAGCCAAGTCAGTACGAAGTTTGTCAATTTCTCTTTTCTTTTTGTTTACATCACTTTGCAGTGTTTTTTGGATTTCTAAATGGTGAGCTATTTCCTCTGCCCTACAATGAAAGAATTTTCTTCAATTCCTGTTCATCAATTTCACAGTTTGAAAAGTTATTTTCTTCATTTTATAAAATATGAAAAGCAATTTAATGTAAGTTGGTGTATTTTTCATGCCAATATTTTTAACTACCTCTGTTGACTTGTGCTGTTGTCTATTGGGCTGCCTTTGCTGTAGAAATGGTTCATTGCTGCATTAGGTGATGTGAAGTTTGTGTTCATCAAAGGTGGGGGTACATTGAAAGAGGGAGGCATATTCATACCCTGTGGAGATTTTCCCGGGTACTGAGATTTCTTGACACTTTGGTTTGCTTTCATTGGACTGGTGTTAGCAGACTTGTTACGATTACCATACCCAGACTCATTTGTCATGTAACTGTTTAAGCTGGTATTGCTTCCCATGTTGCTAACATCTCCGTTTCCAAAATTACTACCAGCGGCAACTGATGTGAGACTTCGTGCTGGACTAATACTTTCCCCTGGCCCTCCCATTCCTCTTACTACCCCCATTGATGGCCGCTTACTGGCAAATCCTTCATTGACAACTTTGTCATTAATATTTACAGGATCACCTTCAAATGACAAGTAGCCATAGAACCCAGTCCCATCCTGTAATGGCTTTGTCTTACATGCCAGCAGTTGTTTATTTTCTGTTTGTTTTCTGAGGAAACGAATACCCTGAAAATATAAGCTTCTTATAAACAGATTTGATATAGCCTTTATGTGTAAAATAGAACATGCTCCACTTTCACTTTGGCAACACATTTGCATCCAAGATCTTCAACACCAATATCAAAAGAATGTCTTTACTCATTCACACATCAACAATGATAAGAAACTGCTTACATTTTGGTCTGTGACATCTTTAGCTTTGGTATTGTGCAGCACCATTTTGTAAGCCAGAGGTTTGTGAGCAGCTACAGTAGGAGGGATCTCCAGGAGCTGGTTAGCATGAATCTCCTCTGTATTTCCATAATCTATATACTGGACCTTGAGCTGAAAAATGAACCACATTATGGTATGCCACTAGCTCTCCTTGACTATTTCAATATCTGATTGTCTAAAATAATAGCTAAACCTGGATTTGTAACATTTCTTCCCAAGTTTTGCATCGACAGAATTGTTTGTAAAGCTATATAATTAAATTTCAGTTGTAACACGTCATTTGATTGGTTAAACAGTTTTATCCATTTTGTATAACATAACTTGACTACGTCACAATGAGTTACGTCATTAACGTATTACTCCGCTTGACTTTAACTTTTTAAAATATGTGATATTTGAAGCTTTTTTTTCGAAGGAAAAAAATGGAATAATTGTCTCATTGTCTACATTGAAATTAAATTATGAGGAATGAAGCTTATTTCAACTTATGTTATACGATATAACATAACTTGGGGCAGTTTACGCTTTTTTATAAACCACTTTGCGGTTTATAAAGCGTAAACTGCCCTAAGTTATGTTATATCCTATAACAAAAGTTGAAATAAGGTTCATTCCTTAAATAATGTATCAGGTTTATTCAAGCGAGCATACATACATACGATTTAAATAATAACATATCTTGAGTTATATTTCTCCCCATACTAGTGTTTTAAATCCAACCAACAAAGCTATGTGGATTTGATACATGTACATATTTATATATCATTTAATGTTCACAATAAGGTTTACAAGTTTTTATGATAGTACTTACCGTTTCACTGCCAAATAAATGTTTAACTATACACCGATACCACTCTCCATCTTCTGAGAACATAGCAGCATAAACCTGTCCAACAAATAATTTCATTTTTAATGATATTTCTTAATGTACACCAAATTTAATATACAAAGAGAAAGCCACTCCTCTAACATCAAACAAACACATACTCATGTTAGAAAAACTCATAAAATTGGATGCTTAAGTTACCTTGCCGATCTGTGGTGTGCCTTTGACTTTGGGAGCGGCCGGACAGCAGGCAGATAGCTGCTCCGAGATGTTTGTCATCTGTGCCAAGTTTTCTTCTGTCAATGTCTGCAGCCAAACTGTGACAGGGTTCTCTACATATATTACCAAAGCCATTTCCTTCTGAAAGGGGATTTAAAGGTTAATTCTCAAGTCAAATCTCAGCTAATACATGATATAATAAAAAGTTTGCTTTAAACTTTATTCAGTGTTTACAATAACAATTAAACAAGAGGCCCATGGACCACATTGCTCACCTGAGCACTGTGGATAGGAAAAAGTAGAATTTGGTTTATTATTGAAAAGTTTAAATCCAAAAGTAGTCCCATGACCAATCATGGCTTTGCTATTCTTGAGAAGAAGATTTTTACAGAATTTTCATATATATTTCTATGTAAAACTTTGGTTGGCCATTTTGGCCCTGCCCTACCCCTGGGGGTCATGATTTGAACAAACTTTAATATACACTACCGTAGGATGCTTCCATATAAATATGATCAATTATGGCTTTGTTATTCTTGAGAAGAAGCTTTTTAAAGAATTTTCCTATATATTTCTATGTAAAATTTTGGTCGGCCATTGTGGCCCCGCCCTACCCCGGGGGTCATTATTTGAACAAACTTGAACCTACACTTCCTGAGGATGCTTCCATATAAGTTTCATCCTTCTTGGCAAAATGGTTCTTGAAAAGAAGATTTTTAAAGAATTTTCCTATATATTTCTATGTAAAAATTTGATCAGCCATTGTGGCCCCGCCCTTCCCCTGGGGGTCATGATTTGTACAAACTTGAATCTACACTACCGTAGGATGCTTCCATATAAATATGATCAATTATGGCTTTGTTATTCTTAAAAAGAAGAATTTTTAAAGAATTTTTCCTATATATTTCTATGTAAAACTTTGGTCAGCCATTGTGGCCCCGCCCTACCCCCGGGGTCATGATTTGAACAAACTTTAATCTACACTACCTGAGGTTGCTTCCATATAAATATGATCAATTATGGCTTTGTTATTCTTAAAAAGAAGAATTTTTAAAGAATTTTTCCTATATATTTCTATGTAAAACTTTGGTCAGCCATTGTGGCCCCGCCCTACCCCCGGGGTCATGATTTGAACAAACTTTAATCTACACTACCTGAGGTTGCTTCCATATAAATATGATCAATTATGGCTTTGTTATTCTTAAAAAGAAGAATTTTTAAAGAATTTTTCCTATATATTTCTATGTAAAACTTTGGTCAGCCATTGTGGCCCCGCCCTACCCCCGGGGTCATGATTTGAACAAACTTGAATGTACACTACCTGAGGATGCTTCCATATAAGTTTCATCTTTCCTGGCACAGTGGTTCTTGAGAAGAAGATTTTTAAAACATGCCACCAAATTTTTATTAATTCCCAATTATCTCCCCTTGAATGAGGGCGTGGCCCTTCATTTGAACAAACTTGAATCCCCTTCACCCAAGGATGCTTTGTGGAAAGTTTGGTTGAAATTGGCCCAGCAGTTCTCGAGAAGAAGTGGAAAAAGTGAAAAGTTTACAGACAGACAGACGGACTACAGACAAAATGTGATCAGAAAAGCTCACTTGAGCCTTCTGCTCAGGTGAGCTTAAAAGCTTTTCATAAAACTGTTTCCTGGTTTCAGGGAATAGATGTTTATCCCAAGAGCCAAATGCATTATGATATCTTGATCCACAGCATGCTTGCTGTATAAAAGAGGGTATAAACCAAAAAAATATTGCTTTACCTCTCCTGTAGGACCCCTCCCACCAAAATTCACAGGAGCTGGTTCTGAAATAAAGTCAAACAGCTACATGTAATCATCCAACTTAACAAATGTACGTTTGTTTATACAGTATATTCAACATTGGACTCATATTCACAGATCACCATTTCTGATATTAACAGCATTTGGTTGTGATACCAATGCATGCATTATAATACCCCCCAACTTGTGTAATTCAATGCCAACAGTATCTTTTCTTCATATATGATACACTTTTCACTAGGGCTGTCACGGTTCCATAATCTTTCGAATCGGGTAGGTTCTAAATTTTTAAGGTTCGATTTTGGGTTTTTCAATTCGGGTATACAATAAAATAAAAACTACATTTGTGCTGTTTTGCACATTATATTCAACATTAATCTAACAAACAGCAATTCTAGGCACAGCCTCATCTTAAACCATGAATCTTGGCCCTAAGGTGGAATTTCACTATCCCACACGAGTATGTAATGAATGAATTCATTAGTTTAAAATGAGTCTGGACTCTGAAGTGAGTGAAGGTACTTTACAAGGATTCAGAGTACGAGGGGTGATCAAAAAGTTCGCAAACTATCTCTAAAACCACAATTTAGATTAGAATGAAATTCAATACACACATGGCCATACACAAGTTCTATAAATAGCATTATGCTGAATAAAGTTTCTCTCCTGGTTTGTGACGTCACAATGTGAAAATGACGTCACTAGTTAGGTCACTTGAGACAAAAAATGATTGTTTCAGTCAAACTCGTTCAACCAACGACTGTACAATTTATTGTATATCTTAGAAATCCCTCTACAGTATCATTCAATAATTTGTACACAGTTTATTGAGATAAATGAGTTCCTATAAATTCAATTAATGATTGGATTAATCGTTTTAGTGAAGGAAGGCTGATGGTTAAAAATGATACTTGTCATCTTGCCCAGTGAAAGCAAGTTTGAAAAGATACATATTTTTAATTAAGCAATTTGCTATTAAAGACCTCCAATTAGCACTTTGAAAAATAGTTGAATATTTGAACAATGATATAAGTATTAAATAACTAAGATATCGTTTACTTTAGATTTTAAACATATTAGATATGATAAAAAGGATGCACCCATTCTCTATACACCTTGAATAAAGGTCTCTCCTGAGACAGAAGATTTGTGTTTTAATGGTCGCCATGCTTTTTTTTGGAAAGGATATTATTCACCCATTCTGTTGCCGAGATATGACCATTTCTGACAAATGAACTGTTCTTGTCATAAAAATTAACTCACATGGAAAGAAATGTAAAACTCTGAAAAATCTTTCAACTTTTGTGACAAAACGCTACCGAGGAGGTCACGTGACCGCCAATATCACGTCATTCGCGCATGCGCAGAACGGTGGTTGATGTGCATTAAAATTGGAGAGGATTAATTTAAAATATACTCAACATTAAAACCAAATATTGTTTCTTGTATGGAAGTTATTCAATTAGTTTGCGAACTTTTTGATCACCCCTCATATGAACAAGAATATAAACACACAAAGAGTTATTTGACATTGAAAATATGTTTGACATTTTACCATTGTTAATAGGAGCTGCTCTGGGATTGTCATCATTCTCTCTTTTATATGGAAACCTTCAATGGAAACATACATAAGGCAATTACAGCAGAAAATATTAATGAGCAAAAAGTAGCAAACATAAATGAGGAATTGAAGTACAGAACATTTTATATGTAACTTAATCATTTTTTTTCCAGATTCTCCATTCAAATAATCTGAGGGAGAAAAACTTTGTATACTTTTTCCTGAGCTCCTGTCTCCTCACGATCAGCTTGTTACCACTGATTACAAAGTCATGCATCTCGTTTATTGCCTGCTCAGCATCTGGCTCACACATAAAGTTAACAAATCTGCAAACAGATCAATACATACATCTACAACTCATACATATATAAGCAAATTTTAAATGAAATTGAATGTTTTATCAAATAAATTGGATTTGGTCCTACAGGCATATCTAGTGTATGGATTTACAAGATTGTATAGAGTATACTCACGCAAATCGCTTCTTTGGTGTGCAATTAGCATCCTTCACAAATATGCTCTTTGTTTCTCCAAACTTTGTAAACAATTTACCAACAGATTTCTGTCATAAGAAAGTGGTTTTAATGCAAAATTAAAAATCCCCAAAAAAGTCAGTCCAAACAGATTTTTAATATCTTAAATTCTTTCATCTAAAAATTAAAATTTTTAATATTTTGTGTGGAATTCTCAACCATAGATGATTCAATTCCACAAACACATGGATGTAGGTGAAAATGTCACTTTTAAAATATTGTTTGCCCTCTCACAACTCAGTGTAGGAAAATTAATCTGGTATTGGTGGGAATTTTTTTTTAACTAAATTATCATTTCAACATCAATGATGAATTTTCTAAATATATCAAATTTGAAGGAATTTTAAGTTCTTGATAATGGGATGTGATAACTTATGAAGTAAAAAAATAAATAATTTTCCTGAAGATTTAAAAAGGTACAAGTAAGTAAGGCCTAAAATAAAATATTGTTTGTTTGCAGTTGCCTACCGACCAAATGAAAATGCACCCGACCCAAATTTTTTTTTTTTTTTTAGCTTTTTTGTAATATTATTTTTTCCCCCAATTTTTCAGGATATTGAAACTGTTTCATTTTCAATTTTTGTCTTTATCAATCAGTATCTTATACCAAGAGTGGAGCTTATTCATGTATAGTAGGCCTATGAAAAACATTTTATGTTATCTAACAAAACTCTGAAAACAATTATTTTTTCACAAAAAAAAAAAGAATGCCTACCTACCCAGTCTAAAACTTATTGGTTGGCAATCGCAAACAAAGAATTTTTTACGCATGACCTAATGTTCTTAGTCAGTCAGCAGGGAGAGGGCAATCAAGCAATTTTTAAATGTAACCATAAACTTTTACCCTCATCTTGACTAAATGTTTGTCTCAGCCCATCAAAATGGTGCTTAGAGTTTGGTGGACATTTATAGATGAATTTGGGTGGTTTTGCCCCAATTGCCTGTTCGCACTGAGTGGTTTGTTTATTTAAGCAGAATCCTTTGAACAATGTGTGTTTAGAATAATGAGCACTTTACTTAAATTCTATAAGCTGCCAATGAACATGATCAATACTAATTACTATTTCCCGTTTATTGACAACTTGCAGACGATACGTACTTTTCTTGACAAAATTCATTAACATGGGAAAATTACAACTTCATCTATGTTTAAATTGTAAAAAAAAAAAAAAAATTTAATGGCTTCAATTTTATTCCAATAATGTCTGAAATTTTGAACAGAGATGATTCAACATGTTCAAAAATGTATGATACAGATGTAAGTATGTACGTAGTTAAAATCTTTCCCATAGCAGACAAGTCTAAACACACGTCATAAAGAACATTCAATTTAGCGATTAACTTGTCATAGCAAACTGCCGCAATCAACATAATGATTTAGAATGAACACCTTTAAATACGGATAAAACGTATTATTAGGGCAAAACAACCCTATTTACGAAAATAAAAATAATGTGTCTGGCTCGAAATTTTCTTGACCAAACCAAAATTTACAACACATCTTAATCATTAACCCAAAATCTCACAAACATTCAATGAACTCTACAAATACAGATTGTCAAACCACATTGCCAATGGCCAATGCATCGAATACTCCGTCGGAACTCCTCTAGATTTTACACTTCTGGGTATGAAAAAGTCCATCGTTACAAGAGATACACAACAAGACGCAAAACAGCTGGACAGCTATCGATGTCATGCCAAATATGTTGGAGAATATTTTAGATCTTTATTGTTGTCAAATAATTAATTCATTCTGTGAATACAGACATATTTTTACTGATAAATTGTGAAGTTATTAGCTTTCTAAGAAGTTACACATCAGAAGACAGATTCAATAAACATAAGCAGCTGTTCAATCGGCATGCAGGTGTGCATCAAAACTTTTATTAGAAACAGAATTTTAAATTGAAAACAAGTTTGAAGAGAAATTAACAAAATTATGACTATGCCAAAAGCCTGGAAATCTAATGAGAAGAGAAATTTTAGAAGTTTAAGATTGTACTACTATATAAGAAATGAAAAAAAAAAATGTTTGATAAACAATTAATCTGACAATTTAACTTGAATAAGAAACATTTACAGTTTAATAGTACTAGAAGTAAATTTTATTTAATGTCAATGCTGTTTATAATTTTTTCTAGATATTTATATACCTTGTAATTGGGGGAAATATCTAATTTAAGATTCTTTTTATCTTTTTTGATCATTTTAAATATACAATGTTTATACAGAAAAATTTTTGAAATGTAAGTTTTAAACAATGAAATAGTTTTATATCGATTAAAGTGTGCCACGCATATGCACCAAGAAGTCTCTCTAAATTTCAAAACTTCTCCTTAAATTTCTTTGAGGGAGAAGTGAAGCCGCCTTAATTGGGTGGGTCTAGGTTGGTCCCTGATCGACACACATATCTTAAGGTAAAGGTTTGTTGTGAAAGCAATCACTTTCGGAGTTTCCAAAATTTTTCGTAAGTGGAAAGGCTGACCAGAGAATAGCCAATTTGCTTAACTTTACCCATATTTGTCCCAGTGCAATATATGTGTCTGTTATGGAAACTCAGACTTGTAAGTCGGAAGAATGAAAATCATCAACAGTAACAGAGCCTGATACTCCCATTTCTGTTCTCGAGTCATTTGACGTGTGATTAATTTTTCTTGACTTAAAACCAAATGACAAGAAAAAATAATTTTAAAAGTTGAAAAATCTTGTGTGTTTATTATTTTTATTTGAATACATTTCAATGCTACTCGAGAAAAAAATATGTCAAGGTTCCAAATTATTTTTATTTTTATTTTTCGACCACCCAATGCATTTTTTTGTGTCAAAAAATCGTAAACCAAGAAAAATAAAAACTTTGGCCTTAAGACATCCGTTTGATGGGCTAGATATGCCAAACCATGAAATAATTCAATTAATACAATTATACTGTCACATACAAAAATTGATGAAACATACTTTAAATAAAGATTTGAACTGTCAATGAAAAATAATCTATTTCTCAACATATGTAATTCGGACGTAAACAACTGAGGAAATTCGAAATTTGGCTCTTGTACACCTGTACTTGGTCAATATTGATGAATATTAATCAATTTATTTCTATACATCATGCACATTGTGTTTTGTCAACATAACGCGCAATGCTTTGTGTCAATATTTTAGTTCTCGATAAAATCATTTTCAGTGCCCAAGATCCGCTGCATACGCGGGATCTGTCAAACATAAACCCTTAATCCATCGAATGTTACCATACTCTAGCAAATGGTGCATAAAATGTTTCATGATTCAATCGCTGAAATACATACTTCGTCTGCATCCAGCGGCAAATTACCGACAAATACATCGTAAGTTTGCACCTTCTTCCCAGATGAAGATGCCATCTTTTCTGCAGAGTAGCTCGAGCACGTGGTTCAAACAAAACCCGCGAAAGAGCGCCCTCTGAGATAGGGGCAGTAACTCAATGTTAAGTGCGCGGATCTGGCGGGAGGGTAGTCAAAGTAATAAAAAAGTTTTATTTTTCAGGTGGAATGCTTCACCAAAATTTTATTTAATGAACGTTTAAGACAAATCTTTTGAAATACACTCCCAGTATGAAATTTATATTACTTTTATTTATATTTTTTTTATGTATCTTTTTTTATTTATTTTGCAAATAGATGTGCTAGAGTATAAATATTTGTGTGAATAAAAATGCACAACATAAATACCTAATGAAACATGTCAAAAAGAGTAAGAGATACTTTTGAATTATTTTTTTTTTAGTATAAATAAAATAATCTAAAAATATTCATGGTTTAAGACCCCCCCCCCCCCTCCGCGCTCAACTGAAATTGCTTGAATTACGAACCTGAATATAAAAATCATAATTTGTTAATATCTTTGTACCTACATGTATACAAGTAAATTGTACAAGAAACAAGTTACCCATAGGAAAAATAAAGGAGCAAATATATCTTTTAAATTTTTTAGAAAGAAATTGCGAATTACCCATGCTTACCTGGATCAAAATTAAATTGATCCCAACCAAAATTATGTAACCGGAACGCTGGGTTCCTTTGGTTTATTCATCGTCGGTATCCCATGGTTGATTCACATCGATTCTCTCTACCAAAAACCGTGGTTTGCGACGATGTTGTGTACATGTATTATGGTTTTACAGAATAATTATAAGCTTTTCTCTCAGTTAAAAAAAAACCCCCACGAAATAGGCACTAAGTAAATTTTGACCGTGAAGTCTTTCCTAATGTTCAACAACTTTATAATAGCTGATACTGGGTAACTCTTAAACATTTTTTTTGGGGGGGGGGGTAAAAACTGTACGAGATAGACAGTAAAATTTGTACTGATTTTGATAAGAATTCGTCTAATTGTTCTAATTGTCAAGAAAATTAGAAATTTTTTTCTAAGTTTCACAATTTCTTTTCTATTTCTTTTTTAAATTTGATTCAGTAACATATCTTTCCCCTTTGCGGCTTTTTTCAAAGATTGTTTAACGAAATGTTTAAAAATATCAAGAAACAAGCAAATTCAAAGAATTGTGATTCCCCGTTTTTTGTGTCTTAAGGCCGGTATACACGATGAGATTTGTAGTATAATACAAGTATTGTAATACTTTTGTATTATACTACTTTCTTGTACACACGCTAATACATATCTTATAAGATTGTAAATAAACTATTTTTCCCACGTGTTTTCTCCTGCCATATTTCTCTCTCTGTCAAAATAAAAAAAAATGATAACAATAAGCTCTGCTTTTAGCATCTTTTTTGTGGTAGCTACAGCTTGATTTATTCTACAAGTCCTCTTCCCCTTCCCATAAAACCACGAGTCTTATAAGATTCGAAAAATCTTATGATACATTGTATTAAGAGTGTATACACAGTAAGATTTTGTATTATAATACAAATCTTATAATACAAATCTTACCGTGTATACCGGCCTTAAGACTGTATTAAGAATAGAGCAATGTTCTATTTCCTAATACATGTCTTAACTCACCTTTCACTTTCAACCAATCAAATGCACTCACATTGGGGGTCATCCTATTTATATCATTACTAAATAAAGCACATGGTAAATAATAATGGCCGACTTTTCGAGAAAAGATGTCGAAAAACTCGTGGTTTTATGGGAAGGGGAAGAGGACTTGTAGAATAAATCAAGCTGTAGCTACCACAAAAAAGATGCTAAAAGCAGAGCTTATTGTTATCATTTTTTTTTTATTTTGACAGAGAGAGAAATATGGCAGGAGAAAACACGTGGGAAAAATAGTTTATTTACAATCTTATAAGATATGTATTAGCGTGTGTACAAGAAAGTAGTATAATACAAAAGTATTACAATACTTGTATTATACTACAAATCTCATCGTGTATACCGGCCTTTATAAGATTCGAAAAATCTTATGATACATTGTATTAAGAGTGTATACACAGTAAGATTTTGTATTATAATACAAATCTTATAATACAAATCTTACCGTGTATACCGGCCTTTAGTCATTTGTGCATGGTTATGGAAGGGAATTACCGCCAAAAGTCTATGTATCTTGCTTTTATTCTTATTCTGCCTACTTCTTTATGCTTTGTTATTATTGTAATTATATGTCACTTTATTGTTTTCATATTCGTCTTTATTACATTTCACTTTGACTTTTATCCTTCTTCATTTTTCCTTACTTCTATGTTGCTTTATTCTTGTAAATTCATTCTACCTTCTTTTAAACTTAAACAGTTTCTTAAATAAATTATTCAATCACGCAAACAATGAAGCATATTCAATGAAGACTAATGGAAGTTGTCAAACCGTCAAAATTTAGTGCGGCATTATAAC
>PRKT01000001.1:1840629-1851142 GCA_003671525.1 Saccostrea glomerata | reverse complement strand
CCCCCCCCCCCCCCCTCCACGGAATAGGAGTTTCGAGTTTTTGCAATATTGTCCTTCTTTATGCTTGTCAACTTTTACGGGTAAGTGAAGGAAAAAAAATTCTCTGGGTGCACCCCCCTTTCAAAATTGATGCTACGTGCTTGTGTCTTTGTAAAGCTCGTTATATAAAATGTATTTTAGAGGAAATGGGATTTATTTCTAGCGGTAACCCTACATATACTCATAGTTCCCTTTTTAAGGAGGAAAATCTTCCAAATCCAACGCCTAATTTGAATATTTGTAATATTCAAAACAACCATAAAGAAATTGAATTACCATATCTATAATGAATTCCGAAACTTCAAAAGATTTCTTACAACAAAGAGCGGGTTCCAGTAAATGCTCTACCCCGCCCCTTTCTTTACTCCCCACTAAAATATCAACAGTAGTGAAGGAGAAACTTCAAGAATACTGTGCAACAATATATTCGAGAAATGGTGTAAATCAGGTGTGGATACGATGAAATTTCCAAGGAACTTTTGAAATCACAAATTTTTACCAAAATCAACAACATATATTAAAACTTTTGACTTTTCAACTGTAAATACAACTATTCCCCACGATAAATAAAAGTCCAGGCTTTCTGGAATCATTGACAGCTGCTTTTTCAAAAAAAAAAAATGGAACTCGTAAATTTACTTACCTTGTTATTGGTCATTTGCAATATATATACTTTGTTAAAAACAATCTTATTGTACACACAAATACTCTGACATTGATACTAAAAAATGATGCTCAAGTTTCTGATTGATACCGGTAATATCTATGTGGTTTTTGGAGACTAACAATCTGTTAGAATTTCCATGGGTACCAAATTCGCCTCGTTGTTAGCAGACCTATTTTTATATTCATACTCGTATGCAGCAGATTTTGTTTAAAATCTTTTACGTGAAAAGAAGAAAAAAACCTGCTGTGTCCTTCAACTCGGCATTTAGATATATCTACGACATATTGTCAATTAACAGTTATTTCCATTCTTATGTCGACGATATATTCCGATGAGCTTGAAATAATAGAAACCACATAGTTTGACACATCTGTTTCATATTTGGATTTTTTACTCGAAAATACATTAATGGTTATCTAACAACATAGCTCTATGTTAAACGTGATGACTTGAACATCTCAATCGTCAACTTCCCTTACTTAGGCAGCAATATACATTTGTCACCTGCATACATAGTTAATATCTCGCAGATGATTCGATACGGAAGAGCATGTTCTACGTATGAACAATTTCTAAAACGAGGTAAGTTATTGACAAACAAGCTGATGAAGCAAGAATATCGGCAGTCTTGTTTAAAGTCAACTTTAAATAAGTTCTATGGTCGATACAATGACCTCTCAGCAAATACAATGTATCATTAAATCAAATGCTGACTGGAGTTGTACTTAAATCCATTATATACACACTGAACTGTCGACGGATTTTCTGTTTTCCCCCAAAACGGGGGAACACATGGCGGATGTGACAGGTCGGCAAGGGATGCTCACTCCTCTAATCCCACCTTTGATGTTTTGGGGGTCCGCGTTTGCTCTGCTCCAATTTTGTATTGTTTAATGGACTTTTGAGCTTGAATACTGTTCTTTAATATCCGTATATATTTTTCATACTACATATCTATAGTAAAGTAGACAAATGTAAAATAATCCTATGTAAATTTTACATCAAGATTTTAGACAAATACTAGCATTATGAAAATGAAAATGAAAGGAGAAGCATCAACTCCAATTTGTGTCTAAGTTGATTTAAACAAAAACTAGGAAAATGAAATCACTGCAGCATTACTGAAACAATTGAAATACATATTTAGGCAGTATAATTTTATTTGATAACGTGCAAAACACAGAACACAGAACAGTTTTTATAACAACCAAAGTCTAATAATTTAAGTGTAAAACCAAACTGATAAAAAATCTTTCTTTTTTTTAATGCGATATACTTATGTAGAGTTATGGTCTATATAAAATAACTATACAATTTGTATATAAAAGCTATTTTTAAAAATTTAAATCGTATGTAAAAATCAAAGTGAGGTATTCAGCTTTCTGTTTTCCATTTTTTAGAGTCGTTCTAAATTGATGGCATCGTTGTTCAGAGTAGTTATTCAAGATCAACTATTTCTTTTATCTAAATCTTCAGTTAAAGTTCTGGCATAAAAATCATAATTTCCTTTTGCCTTAACATATTCTTGTTGTTGAAGAAATGACGAATTTTAATCATCGTGCTTTCTAATATTCTGCTTCAGAATGATGTAATTTTAAAAGTATTCTTCACATGTTAAGAGGGAATTTCCATAGCTTCCAGTCTTTGACATACTACTAAACATAAAATCATACACTCACGCGTTAAATGCCGTTTACAGCACTGTACTTTGGTAAAATATAAATGGCTTGTATGTCCGCTACCAATAAAGTCGCTCTAATCCAGCAAATTATTAAAATTGAATGAATCCAGATATCTATCTATCAATTAATTGTTAATTGTTTATTTTAAAATATGCAATTGGTCCCCAATTCCATAGAAAGGAAAGATGATGAAATCTAAGACCAATATACAGATTGTTTCCCTAAGTTTACATAAAAAAAATTTTAAAACACACTTTTCTACAAATACATTATTAATCCTATCTAGAATCTTAATACATTAAACATGTAATCTGTTTCTTGTTAATATGTTAAAATAATTATACAAAGATGCAGTTGAACACAGAAAAGGTTTGGTTCATGTAGTCATTTATGTGATATCACAAAATGAAACAGTAATTGTTGGTGTAAAATAAATAATAATGATCATCAATCACAGTTAGAACTATTTATAAACATTGTTGTAACTTGTTCTTTCTATGGAAGAAGAAGTATCAGTTGTAGGCTAAATCATATACATAATACATGTACATTTGTATATGTAAATTCTAAAGAAGTGGATTTCTTCCTTTCACCTCAAATAATATCAATATTTGTAATAAGTATGTAAACTCTTTCTTGACCCAACTCATTCATATGATCTTAGTACCTCAGTGCTCATTTTTTACTACTTTAAAAAATCTGTATTTAGTGAGTATAAAGGTACACGTTTAACACCTGTCATTTACATGTCAACTATCTTTGAAAATCTCAATTTTATACTCATCCTCTTCTATTCTCTCATGAAACAAAAACACATAAAATCATTTCGTTGTAATGTTTTCCCAGAATGTAATTTGACTAGACTCTAAATGTCCCCACTGCCCGCCTTACAAACCAAAGCAGGGAATAATATGAGGGGGAAATGAGTATTAAAGAAACGTAAGCACTCTCATATCATTACAGAATAAGTGCATAGTCTTCTCTAACATTTAACAACGTTCACAATTTTCACCACTTTAACTTCTTGAAATCTGAAATCAGAGCAATGATGATATTTATTTCTAAAAAACCGGCATTGTACAAAATTGTTTAAAAACTGAGGAAAACAATATGCTTAAACAAAAAGGTGTTTTTGAAATCTAAAATAAATTGTCAAAATTAATGTTTTGTCGTCACATTTGAAAACAAAACATGTTGGAATTTCTTTTAAAAATCTGGCAAAAATCTGAAATATTTATACATGTAAGGATTTCTTATAGTTGTCACCTATTCAGTGTCTGTATCTGTATCATCATAGATGGCTGGACCCTTCCTGGAAATTTTCAAGCCTAGCAAGTCACCTAACATGTCCGTCATTTGAAGTACCTGAAATTGAATTATTGCGTGTATTATCACAACTTTATTTGCAAAGATTTTTCTAAAATTTATCAAGCAGTCCCAAGTTGTTATACACCAGGCAACGTATTTAATTGGTGCCGAGACCAGAATTATTTCAGTATCAACAAGTGAAATCGTAGATATTCCTTTAATATATCGACCTTGTCTAACATTTCTTTGGTGTGAGATGCTGATAAACAGAATCGTATTCGACTCTTCTCCAACGGCACAGCAGGGAACGCAGCAACGGTAACTCCTATACCATGTTCCAGGCAGTAACGCGAAAAGTACCTGTATTAAAATTTTATATCACAGTTAATTTTTTTTTAAAACAAAGTACTTTAATTTTCTAAAACAATCTGAATTTTGTCATAAAAAAAGTACATTTTTACAAAATTGCAGACTTTAACGTTCCGAAGAAGACAAAATCAATTTGTGGTTTTTTTCCCGTTAGTAATTGACCTTCAATTGCATAAGAACAGCATTTAATTACCCACACATTTACAGAAATCCAAGGAAACTTACACAACTTTGGCTGGCGAGAACGTAACCATAGGAACCACTGGCGAATCTTTGTTCCCGTATACTATGAAACCCATTTCTTGAAGCCGTCGACGGAAATATCTTGTATTCCATTTTAACTGATTAATTCTTTTAATGCCTGCCCAAAGGAATAATAGGTGTATAAAAGCTTTGAAGATTTTCAAAGAATAGTTCTAATTTTAATTCTTCATTAGACAAAGATAACTGGAGAGAAAAATAAAATGGAAAATATGCATATGTACTTTAACCTTATTGAACATTTATTACATTTTATTTAGCACTCATATGGGGGGAAAAAAACTTGTAAGTATATATGCTTCGTACGTGGGGGGACGCTCTATACATGCTTAAAGTTATAGCTTTTCTAGTTTTAAGTTACATCTTCGCCTATCCTTCATTTTTTGTGTACATTTTTAAAAAAGAAACAAAGAAAAAAAAAGAAAGAAATTCAAAGAAAGAAACATAAGTGTCCTATATTATATATACACAGTTCACAAATAACCATCAGTATATTGCTGTAGTTTCATTTAAAGCTCTACTATATCATACGAAAAGAGAAAGTGTGGAATGTAATCATCACAGAAAAATATAAGTCCTGAAATATTTACTTTTATTTCGCAAAGAAAGAAGCACGACATTACCGTCTCTGGTGTTATCCCGACCCAGTATGATGTTCATGGAAGAAATAATCTGCTGGACAATGCTGGGCGCTACCGTACTTGAGTAAATGGCAGAATGGGAACGTAGGCGAAGATGGTTTATCAATTGCTAAAATTTGAGAGAAAAAAACTTAAGTACACTTTTTCCGATCTCTCTCTCTCTCTATTTCTCTCACGTTTTTGATTTACAAATGAAATTAATTTGTGAGCTTCGTTAAATAAAATCAGATAATTGGGAGACTCTTTTCTTGACGAGTTGATGTCGTCTAGCTTAACTGCTGCTACAGTGAATCAAAATATTAAACTAACTGGATGGTCCAGACTTATTGATCGCTTCATTTTGCAGCATTTTCTTCTATTTCCACAAGCTAATATAATTCCGAAAATTTATTACTTCTTCAATTCTTGGATGCTGATTGTTTGGAAAAGATTCAGCGGCAAAAATCACTTTGATTAATACTATGTAGCCCTGGGATTCAATGCTGACGCATACAATGTTACAAATGAAAAAGCTTTACACGCAAGGAAAAAATCTGAAGTCACTGGATTTTTATTTGCATATTGGAATTTACGAACATGATCTTGCAACCAGCCAACTTTATGTCTTTTTATGCGAGTAACGTATTGCGCAATCTTTAATTTCATAAAACTGACTTTATAAATGATGCTTGATTTATTTACTTGTACCTTGAGGTTACCTCCATGTTGTTAAATCCAAACGGTCGAATTTGTTCAATATATGTAAAAAAAAAAAATTGACAAAACAAATTAATACCAAATGAGTGTTGTAAATTTCCTGTAATAAATACCTTAGATCCGCCTATGTAACCGCCGACAGCACCAAAACTCTTTGTGAATGTTCCCATCATAATATCAATGTCTTTGGGATTCATTCCAAAGTAATCCACCACACCTTTTCCGTGAGATCCAATAGCACCTATACTGTGGGCCTCGTCCAAATACACGTAGGCTTTGTACTTCTTCTTTAATCTAACTATATCTGGTAATTTGACTATGGAGCCTTCCATACTGTATATAAGAGAGATTTGTGAGAACGTATTAGATTTGCATCCTGATAACACGCATTATTCAACACAAAGAACAGCATATAATTCGGATACTACGTTAGTATGTTTTGAATTTATCAGGTAGCAATTATCGCAAATTTTATATTTTAAAAACCCCTACCTTTGCAGTAATTAATTTGTCGTCTTGTAAATTGTTAATAAAATTTTCTAATTTATATCACAGTCAGACACACCTGGTAACATAACAACAAAACTTTACAATAAGCGTGATGAATTTAACTTTTCTATCGTCAACTTCCCTTATTTACGTAGCAATATTCCATTAGATTATCACTGGCCGCATAAGGGGTTTATGTCTCTTATACCCCATTCATACGACGAAAATTTGCTTATGTGGGCAAATTTACATATCAGTAAATATACACACGCAAGTAAATGTAAATTTGCTATGCGTTCAGACGAGATTTATGTACTGTCAGTAAATCCTCATATTTTCATATAAATAAAGAAGGATATGGAGATAACGAACAGTATTCAAGAGATGGACTGATTAAGAATTGTGAATTTTATAGAAAAAGGGTTTTTCCTTACTGTTTGGGTATAATACTAACTTTTGAATGTTCCTCAAAGAACTGAGAGGAGGGATCCGATCCACTGATTTATGGGTACAAAAAACTTAACTTAACGACTTTTAGGACTAAGAATGGTATAAGAATTTACACACAAAAAAGAATAAAAATATTTAAATTTTTGTTTAATGTTGGAAAATATTTTTGCCTTGGTCCTAAAGAGTATATTGGTTGTAAAGAAAAAGGTGACTGTTGCCATCTATTGGTTGACGTCTTCAGCAGAAATAGGACAATTGGAATCTTTTCTTTTTTTTTGGTGTTGGGAAATCTAGAGTAAATGTACATCAAGTGTGTGAGGTTATTAGAAATATCTACTTGAATATGATAATTATGTATTTTCTAGGAGAATGAAAAGGATGAAGAAAACTAACATGCAGTGATCGATATCAGAAATCTTTGAACAATACAAATATGTGAATAGGAAATTAACAGGAACCCAAAGAAATTCATGGTGGGATCAGGTGCCATGTATGGATACTTACGAATACTTACTTTCAAAGGGTTTATTGAAATTCTTGTTACGTTAACTTAAATACATGTGTGTGAGTAGCTTGCCTGAATTTAAAACAGAGAAAGGTAGAAGAAAGTCATCAAGAGCTAAACGGTGATGGGACCCGAACTATTGATGGAATGCATGTTCCTATCGTAGCTCTGGAGCATTCCCAAAGAGACAACTTGAATAGTAAGGACTCTCCTTATTGATCCTACAGGGCACGTGCTTGCAACCACAGCTATATCTTTAGACATAAAAAAGGGTGCAACATGCCCTCGATTTTGCAAATTCGAAAATTTATCTCGGAAGAGATAATGGCTCCTTGTTTTAGTTTTACTTTCTAGCCACCATGTGTACCAACTGATATTTTACATGCCAATACAATGCACAACCGAAACAACACTAACAAGATGTGTTTGTGAAATACTGATGCCCCTGTATGGCAGCTTCTGGCGAGGGTTGAATTCTCTCAAATGCATGTCAAACTCCAAAGGTCAAGGTCGTCAAGGTCAAAAGTGTTGGTATTCAAAGGGAAGTCTTATTGCAAGGAATATACATGTATTTGTAAAATATGATAGCCCTATTTCTATTTGTTCAAAGGTTATGACCAAGGTAAAAGCTTTTAAAAAGCGAGTCAAACTCTTAGGTCAAAGCCAAAATATTTATACCAGCTGAAAGGTCTTGTCACAATGAATACACATGTGAAGGATGAAAGCCCTATCTCCAACTGTTCAAAAGTTATGGCCAAGGTTAAAGTGTGGTATTCTTTTGTAAAAGTAGGTCAAACTCCAAGGTCAAGAGGTCAAATTTGGTGATACTCATGGAAAGGTCTTGTCAGGAGAAAAACACCTGTGAAATATGATAGCCATATCCCCATTCAATCAATAGTTATGAGCTAGTTTGAAGTTGACACCAGACAGAGAGACAAACAGATAGACAGGGCAAAAACAATATACACGCGGGATCTTTTGATCTGGGGCATAAAAATGAATATTTGTACAATATTACAAAATTAAATACATACATTTGTAAATTTGCTGCGTGTTCATACGACAAAATTTACACACATGAACTAATAATTTGCTACAACGTGTATGCAAAAGTTAATTTGCACCTAGTCCTGACCAGGTGTAAATTTTCTCAACTGTGCAGAATTTGCATATGAGTAAATGAGTTTATACGACAAAAATTGCACATGTGAGTATATATACTTATGTGTAAAATGTACTGAGGTATGCAAATCATGTCGTATGAATGGGGTATTAGATGATCCAATACGCAAGAGCATGCTTTAATTTCATTATGAACAGGTTTTTAAACGAGACAAGCTATAAACAAATAAGTTGATAAAACAATACTACATGTATTAAAGTCATCCTAATGCACCTTCTATGATTCATGGAGTCACAAATGCTGATTGACATTTTTTTCATAATGATTATTAGGCAATTTATATTTACATTCTTAATTGTATACAGATTTGTTTCTATTTGCTTGATCATGACAAGGAGCACACGTGGGTGTGAACGATCGACAGGGGATGCTCACTCCTCCATAACACCTGATCTCACATCTGATGTTTTGAGAGATTCGTTTTTTGCTTTCCTCTCGGTTAGACTTCAAGAGAGCTGTGTTAGTGAAACTCTCATTTTTAAGATGCTAATTAATGAAGCATACATTACAACCAGTAAGTTTTAAAATAAATACCTGTAAATTCCTTCAACAACTATAAGAATCTTTTTCCAAGTCCTATGAGTTCTGGGTTCTTGATCTACGATGGCTTCTCGTAATTTCTTTTCTAAGTCTTCCATGCCTGATATTCAATATTCAATAGTAATTCGGTGACATTTCCTTTGGAAAAATTCAACAAGGTATTTGAATTTATTTCAGTGAATGCTATATATATATGTCATTATATCAATGTGTTTGTTTGAATTTTACAATAAAATTGTATTCATATGCATGCAAGTTTTTAACTTGTCAAAATACTAGTATTCTTTTTAATTACAATAATGTATGAGAACATATTAAATCTAAAAATTGAAAAAACATGATAGGCGTACGGATCAATTTTAATGAAAAAAATTAAACTGTGAGTTTTACAGACAGATTTATCTTACAATTGTGTTTGAAGGTCCTTATTTGAGCCCCGGACAATCGACAGCCCAGGATTAAAGAGGCGTGGTTCAGTTCATCACTCAGGATCAGACATCCCTAATAAGATAATGCCAGAAATAGACTAGTAAATACATGTACGTATATTGGGCCTTGTTGACAGTAGCACGAATTTCTTCCTTACATTAAAGAAAGTAACCAATGAGTTTGAATACTTCTAAAACACAACCCTCAAGTCAGTCATACTCTGCTAGATTCCATGACTTGTTTTATTAATTAACTGAATGAAAAGTGACGAGAAAACAAAATTGCTGACGCATTTGGCATCATGACAAATGAAAATTATTTGATTTTCAGCAAAAATAGTCACGCTATAAAATTATTTTGTGGTCATCAAAAAAAACACTAATCATATACATGTAAAATGTTCCTTTTTAATAAGAGAAGTTTCGCGTCTACAGCTGACATGTGCTCTAACAATCATAGGTTATTGATTGCTGTAAATTACATGATGCACGAAGTCACAATTGTTGTGATATCGCCAGTCATACTCTTTCTAATGGACGGCAGCTGGTTTAGGCATTGTAAGAATTCAATTCCGTGTAGCTAGGTTATTTTTTTTCTGAGAAAGATATACATGTATGCAATATGCCGTCATCAGGCCATTGTACATATATTATCTCAATCTACTGTTTGGGAAACCCCGACGGGAATGAGTCCCTATCTGGTGCCTCTTTTAAAACTAGATTTTATTTACATCTAAGATCAAATCATTGATTAATTTCAAAGATACTACAAACTTAACTGGACGCTGATCAAATAGATATTCATTTCCGGGTACACGGATCACGCTGCATATCGTAGATTCCAGTTTTATCGCACATCATGCAGTACTACAGCAGTAGTGTAAATATTTTTTTCATGTACTTTAATGGAATGACAGTTTAAGTTTTTTTCTTGAATTGGTTATAAACAGAACATATGACACAGGCTCATACATTGTGGCCAGCAGCAGGAGAAATACTACATACACAAGCAGGTCCTTCTGTGGTTGTAAAATAAGTTACTAATCTATATTGGAACGAAATTCACTCCAACATAACGTACAGAAAATTAAAGTATTAACTATAAAACTAGAATATAGCAGTCTACAATCTTTTTTTAGTATAAACATGTACACTATATAACGTCTGAATGTCTTTTTGCAACATAAAATTCCTGTATTTTTCCGAAAATTCCTTTTTCTTGGCTAAATGTATCTCTTAATGAGGGGGGGGGGGG
>PRKT01000001.1:1819616-1830846 GCA_003671525.1 Saccostrea glomerata | reverse complement strand
GGGGGGGGGGGTATTTGAAGTTTAACGACTTAGCAACCTAAGAAACGTACGAGGATCAAAATAAAAAAATAATGAAATGATATTACGTGAACACAGAATTAATGCCATATACAGAATTGTCGATTACATTGTATACACTGCACACTCAGGCACTTGACGTTAGTTATTTTCTTAAATAAACTGAAAAAAAACCGTACCTAATAATTCAACTGCAAGTGTTTTGTTAGGTATGAGGTTATATTTTTATATAAGAAAAATAAGTAACGTCAAGTGCCTTTGACTGCACATTGAAATAATTTTTTTTTTGTCTAGTGATCTGCCCTTGAAATCTTTTATTTAATTACACCCAAAGTTAAAATCTTGCCTACGTCAAAATATGACGCGTTAAAACCCCCCACATGATTTCGCTTGTCCCCATCTTCGCTAGCCAAGATTTTCTGATACGCGGCTCTCCCCATAAGCCCAAGGGTTTATAAGGAGAGTAGCGTATCAAAAACCTCTTTGCTCTTGGGCTTATGAGGAGAGAAGCGTATCAGCTAGAAACTCTTGACTAGCGAAGATGGTTTGTCCCAAAGCCGAAATTCATTGCATGAGGAAGACCAAAACACAGGCTAAGGCAGGTCTTCTTCCTATGCCAAACCACCTTTGGTTGGATAGACCTCAGCCAACCCGCGTTAGCTGAAGAAGTACAAAAATGTAATACGGAAAGAGGAGAATGCGGAGATTGATAACAAAATATCACAAGAATGGATAAACTATTGATAAATGTGAAGAGAACAGTTGGTTAAATCAAGTGATACTTTCATTTTGTAACCAGGCTTCTTATATCTTTGATAAATAAATTTTGATAAATAAAACTAAAAAAAATGTAATGACATGTGGGACGCACGAAATCAGAGACGTGGGTGATGTAATGACAGGTGAAAATGCAGGGTAGATGTTGGGGCTAAAATAGAATAGAAGCTGTGCTCCTTCAAAGCAGACTTCTCTGAAGAGTTTGAAATAGACCGCACTAATAGTTTCAGTTAAATGAATTACAGAAAGGATGAATAAGTTTGCACCAGTGGCAAGAATCCCGGGGCCTGAGGGCTGTAGGTCTGAATAAGATCGAAACACCCAGTATCCGCTATCAGTAGGAACCAGGTGCAAGGTACATAGTGCTAAACCAATCTTGAGTTACTCGGTCATTAGAATTCAGCTCACTTCATACATACTGTCATTAAAGATAATAGAAAAACAGGTTTTAAAAAATTTTGAAATTTTACATTCGTAATTTCTTGATAATAAACATAGAGTAAGAGAAAAATTCTGTCCCCGAGAACCCTACATAGGGATAGAAGTTACAGTACTTAATGCTTTGATGGTTTAAGAACAAGTAAAATTTTAGTTGGTATCAATCTGGTATATGAAATTGTGCCTTATTATAATTACGTAAGAAATACCTTTGATAAAAAAAAATATGTTTAAAAGAATTTCAGATGGATTTATCTACTAGACTGTGAGCTGGCATTGATCCCATACTTGTAAGATAAAATGTCCAACTGTCAGTTTTCAATGGGGAGACCGATACTTCAATGACTAAGCAACACAACTAATTAAAATTTGTTGGCAGTCAAATCTTGCTTTAGTATGACCTTCAATAACTGAACGTCGATAATAATTATAAATCGACGAATATGATGACATAAATTATACTTGAAACGTATTGTTGAGTCAGATCCATTTATATTCTAATTTCTAATCCAGAATTTAGAAGTTACAGGTGCAGAAACATGGTACAAATATCAAAGACTCTAAAAAAAATTGTCTCCGGAAATGATTATTTTAGTCTTTGGTCTTAATAGGATAATTTTAATGCTATTGACATTTTAGAATATAATTTGGACCTCACAAAATCATATGCAGGAGCTGAAATAAACTTATATGACAGAAAATTTGAGGACCATGCATTTTTGTTTTTCAATCAAGGGTATTTTTATTGACTCTTTCGCTCGTATTCCCAAAAATACATTGTTTTACTAAGCGATCACCTTTAAAAAGTATAATGGATAAACTCTGTCAAAGATCCTTTTTCATATGTATACAAAATGATATTGATAACAAAACGTCTTTATTTGAAAAAGATGTATTTCTTTTACAACAAAACTCTGTAAAGAAACATGTCAAGGTTGTCCAAGTGGCGGCTTAAATTCCATTTTTTTTTCAAAACATATCGAAATACAGATGTACTTTATAAACAAAATACATATAACTGACATTGTATGCCTCTATACTAGTACAATGTATTACAATGCTTTCAAAGCTAGCGCGTGGTCCATATTTAAACGAGTGTACAAACAGAGAAACAACAACACAATCATTATTGTCTTGTACATAGAAATTGCTTTTAAGGAGCATATACGTTGTAAGCAAGTGGGGTTTAAGTTACACAGTACTTAGTTCTATGCCCTTGTATTGAACTGGATTACTAATAAAAAGGATTGCGTGTGCCAGTTAATGCATTGTCATGTGTCGGTAACTAAACATCCTAATTGGGATTTAAAGAACATTAAACCATTAATATCAATAGAGAAAAGAACAGTTCCTAGCCTGTAATTTTTAATTCATAAAAATACAAACATACGTTTTTCCCCTTCCAAAGAGAAAAGGAATAAAGAAACAGCTGATTTCTAAAAAGAACATTATCCTTGCATTATCTCTGTTAATTACCCTTTGTAGAGTAATACACGTTTACTCCTGGGACAAAAACTTTCTTGTTCTCTCCCGATGCTGTTTCTTCAGTTGGCTCTGTTTCTTGTGTATCAGTATTGGTAGTTTCTTTCTTTTCTTTTAGAATTGATTTCGCTAATTTTTTCACATCCATAGTTCTAAAAGACTCCAATATTTCTTCGCTTTTCTTGACTTTCTTCGGTTGGTCTTCAAAAGACACAGAGACCTCTCTTCTAGGCTTGCTTCCTTGGGTAAATGTCATTACCTCTGATGTCTCAGGGCGTGTCAGCATCCAGCTTGGCCTCGGTTTGGATGCCATATGGCGGGAAAATACGACATCATCGTCTGATTCTCTGGAAGAAACCCGAGAGGAACTGCTATATTTGGAAAGACGACTTTTACTAGTTGCATTTTCAAGAGGATACTTGTCCAAGTCTTTCAAATGAGCGGGTTTCAATGTTTCTGTGAGATGTTTGAACCTTTCATCAGATTTAGTAGCACCAGCATTCAGGTATTTCTTTCCACGATACATGTCGTAATGTTGGAGTGCGTCTTGATCGACCTCAACCATTTCTGGTAATTTTGTCATGTAGGTTTTGTCATTGTACGTGGCAATCTCTGTTTGTTCACGTCGGATGCTATATGGCATCTTTGGAAATTTGGATTTTTCTTTTTCTCTGGATTTGCTACGAGCTGGTCTCGCTCTCACTGAGTATTCAGGCATGTGGTACATCACATCGAGACTTGGAGTCAAATTTTCTGATCCTTGAAGACTAGGAAGATTCATACTGGAAAGCCTTAATTCGTCTTCCCTCTTCCACTTTTTCTGTTTTCTTTCCTGCATGGCCATGAAAGTCCTTGCAGTGAGATCAAAAGAATTTGCATGTTTGAGCTGACGTGCAGACAAACTGGATAATGTTCTTTGTAAATGTCTGTCCTGGCTTCTGTTCTCCAAAAGGATCGCCTGGTATAAGTTAGTCTTGGGGATGACATTCCGGACGCATAAAAAATGTTTAATTTTTATGTTCTTCGCATCCTTACCTTGTGTAAAAGCCAAAGTTTCGGGAGAAATCTCCAATTCCTGTATCGGAACAGGTTTCTGTTGTTCGGGTTTGGAAGGCATTACTGATGCCATACCTATGAAGTCGATGAAATTTTATCCACTTTTCACCACTCCAGTTCGGAACACTTCGACTTCATTATTATAAAAGTTTACATGTAATTTAATACGTTGTCCAGAAAAGAGCAGTCACCGCCTTTAAACAGTTACGCGTATGTTTTGTCTGATCGCCCTGTCTTGATAAAAATTTCCGTCTTTTGTTTTCATCCAATGTAAATCAGAAATTCTTTTGACACATTTGTCAAGAAGGTGCTGAACATCATAATGCGTTTGTTTCAACATGCATCGGTTAAGTTTTTAATAACATCTTATTCGACTTAATAGTGCAGAAGAAATAATTGTCCGTCGCTAATCTGTTGGGTTTTTGTTTTACTGTGTATGGAGTTTTGGCACCTGTGTATTAGATCTGTCTTCGATATATTAATCCACGATCGTTCGTTTCCAACAATCAAAAAACGTACAGCTAAAATATTTTTTTTTTTTGCATGCAGGTCCTTGATCCATAAGGTCAAATGCAAGGAAAAAAGACTAAAACCTTGAAAAAATAGAGAAATTTTATCAGCCGGTATGTTGAGGATTTACAAACAGATTTAATCGGGATTTTCTAAAACAATTACTCTGAAAGACGTGCCTATCATTTAATCTTCTGTAAATGTGGTTAAAGCTCGTTTAGATATATAATCAGTACCGATCGATTAATCCGTAAAATATCCATAAGCGTAATAGAACTATGTGATGTAAGAAAACATTTGAGATTGTAAGGAGCAATTCCATAGTTAGTTGTCTGACGTTCTGTACTAGAATACAAACAACATTGTTATGACAAACTTATCAATTTAAGAGCTTTTTATATCTCAATCTTTATTGTCTCCTATGTGAGGGGATGTATTATTATTATGAAAATTATTATCCCGTTTGAAATCCAGTAAGTATTAACATAACTTAAGCATAATTTTGAACCATCAGACGTGTTCAAACGATAAAAAATATCCATCAGATTTTAAAATTCATTTATATTTATTGCTCGTTGTTTTTAACTATATAACATATCACTAACATTAATCTACGTTTTCTAGATAAGTAAAGTAAGGTTAATTTCAAAGTTATTATTAAATTGCTGGAAAATGTCTTCTTTAACGGTCTTTTAAGAAATTTACCCCCTATCAAGAAAAAGATCTCTAGAAATAAATGGAAAATGAATGTTTCTGCTCCCGTTATACTTTCCCCTGTGAAGATCCAATTATTACACAAGAATTGATGGATGATAGATTTTTGTTCACCCAGGTCACTAACAACCATTTTTCATGTAACAAAATGAATGACAGACTTGTCGAATTCTAAAGCCTTTAAAAATAGATTTATCAATAACTTTTAATCTTTTTTAATGAACCCGAAAGTAATAACGGTAATTTAGAAGTCAAGTCCAAGGACAAAGAATTCCCAATCACAATGGGATATTACATATAATAAACAATTTAAATAAAAATTAAATCTATTTGTCCCCACAAAAGGTATTTACTTTTGATACACAACTCATTGTAACCTCGTAATATAATAAGCTTTCAATAAATATTTATTTGCAGCATATATGGGGACTATGAAATGGTTATTTCATACTTTCTAATGAGGAATATCTTTAATTTCATATGTCAGTTCTGAATATTTTTAAGATCCCCAACATAATGGCAACATCAAAAAGAATCACCATATCTATATTGGATCCGAAACTTCGTTAAAATTATTACAAACAAAGACAGATACATGTAATGGGTTTCAGTAAATGCTATTCCAAGGCGATTTTTTTACCTCTCACTAAGATATTAACGACAGTGAAGAAGAAACTTTAGGAGAACTGTGCAATGATTTATTTGAGAAGTGATATAAATCGTTTAGGAAAATTTGAAATCACAAAATTTTACAAATCAATATTACAACTTACGTTTTTTTTTTTTATATTTTGACTCTTAATACAATCATTTCCTTCGATAAATTAAAGTCCAGTCTTTCTGATATATTAGACTGCTACTTTTTCACTAAAAATGAAACTCGTAAATTCAATAATCTAGTCGTTTGTCATTTGAAAAATTATGTCGTTCCATTCAATTGTCGTTACAACATATCCAAGAGAGCTTGAAGTAAAAGATACCACACAGTCTGACACAACAGTTTCATATTTCGATATTATACAAAGTAAAGACATTAATGGCAAACTAACAACAAAACTTAATGGAAAACGAGATTATTTCGACTTTTCTACCGTAAACTTCTCTTTTTTATGCAGAAATATACTCTTATCACCTACATACAGTTTTTATATCCCCCAGTTTATTAGATACGGAAGAGCATGCTCTACGTATGAACAATTTCTAAAACGAGGTAAGTTACTGACAAACAAGATGATGAAACAAGAATATCAACAGTCTCATTTAAAGCAATCATTTCGTAAGTTCTATTGTCAACACAATGACCTTGTAAGCAGAAACACAGACCTCTGGATATTTCAGAGATGCGATCAGATGCCAAATAGAGAAGAAAATATCGCCGGTTATTCGATCACACCCCCTGTCAGCCCTGATTCAATCAGATAGACGAAACATTCCGTAATCAAATTAAGTATAAAACCAAACGCTTAGCAATTGGTATGAACAACTCCATCCAAAATGCGACCACGTCTGGGTTTTATTTGCAAACAAGGTCAACATAACGAACATATAATTCACGAAGTGTGACTTTAAAAGAGGCTGTTGATAGTTTTGTAATATTAACTTATCTGTCAGTAGACTGCCTCGGTTAAAATATTTGATTGTACTCGGAGCATGGTATGATATCGAACAAATTGGGAGAGAAACATCATTTTAGATGATATTTTTTTTTTTACATAATAAGGAAAGTTGACGATTTTACATAATAAGGAAAGTTGACGATGGAAAAGCCTTATTCATCTCGTTTGCCTCAGAATGTATAGTTTATAGTTGGTAGAGAAAAGGTTTACATTGAAGCAGTGCCTCGCCTGTCGATTATTTCAGAAGTTGAATTTATGTAATGCTATTACAATTTTGTTATTCTTTTTTATATGCACAATGAACACTAGTAACTATGTCAAAATGTTAGCATAAATTATTAGAAACATCGATAAAGATGAAGTGCAGCCAAATTCTGCTTATCTTCGTTTACGTAAAAGGTGTGTACGGTTTTATTATGTAGGAGACTGAACAGTCCTTGAATCTAATCTTAACAAAGAAGTATTTGTTGAGAGGCACACTCCTGGAGAAGTGCAAATCGATAAGATAATAATTCGTGTTGTTACAATCAGTTCTGGTTGAGATAAAGAAGAAAGTACGGTATGAACAAAAATCCGCCCAGTCCCAAATTCTAATTGAATTGTTCTTGAAACATGTCTAGGGTGAACACTTCCTAAGTCATTTTAATTTTTGCTATTATCTCAAACCATTTCTCCAAGAGAGCTCTTTAAATATAGGTAGTTATCGTAAGAAAAAACGCAATGACGTTATGACGTCAACTTGACGTTATCGGATTTTGAACGTTTTATTCCCGATACAGAGTAAAAGAAGAATAAATTTTGAACTGAAAAAAGCTATAGTTTACTCTTCTGTTTCCTTTGTGAGCTATTCTTAAAATGTGGAGAGAGTTTAAATTTCGCTGAATTTAAAAATCATTTGTCTTTACTGGAAGTTTTGTTGGTCATTGATTTTGCTAGTTTTTTCCGAGAAAACGATTCATCAAGAAAGTCAATGGAACATAATTTTTTAGCTTGAAGTCCATTATTCCAATTTTTTGATCACGATTTAATCTTAAAATTCTGAATGAACGATATATCTTTCATTTATTCAATTTGTTTTTGTTTTTTGTGCGTATACAGTGTAAGTTTGTAATTAGAAAACAAACACGAGGACATACATTATAAATGTATGAATTAACTGCATACGATATTGTGCGTGCATTATTATGATGGTTATCATGATAAAGACGGCTATCTTAATTTGATTTTGTTGATACCATGTATATAAATCAACAAAACACAATTTTTAATTTCGGCTTTTACTTTTTGAGAATACATATGCATACGTGAACATATTTTTTTTTCAACTTTAATAACAAAAAAAAAATGAACATCAGGATATGCAAAAAACATTCAAAGGAGCTACGATGTCTTTTTTGGTAGTAATTAACATTGAAAATTTCCCTTCGGGATATAGATTCTTTCAGAGATATAGGCACGAACATGTAGCAGGGGGGGGGGGCACTTTTATTTCCCAACATTACTTTTACTATTGAAAATGTTTATTGAAAAGCTGGTCGGCCCCAAGCTTTTACTATGGTAAAGTGATGTAAGGGAAATGTAGTATTGTATGCAAAAAATTGGTACTGAAAGAACTCGGCACCAGAAAAAAAAAATTGGCCTCTACCCCCCAACCCCACGAAATAGGAATTTCGAGTTTTGGCAATGCTTTTTTTTTGGCTTGTCAACTTTTCCAGGTGAGTAAAAAAATTCTCTGCCGCCCCCCTTTCAAAAACGATGCTACG
Organism: Saccostrea glomerata; assembly: GCA_003671525.1. Lineage (NCBI taxonomy): Eukaryota > Metazoa > Mollusca > Bivalvia > Ostreida > Ostreidae > Saccostrea > Saccostrea glomerata. Next base: position 1,822,472 of record PRKT01000001.1, on the reverse strand, counting down.
TGCCTGTTATATAACACTTGTAAATCTCTTTTTTGTATATTTCTGATTAGAAACATAACTTCACACGAACAAGTTGTCACTTTAATTTGATTGAGAATGTAAAGTCGAACTAAATTTTAAAGCTAAATATGGCATATTTGCTATCAACGTTCAAATTATTTTTTTTTTCACGAATTTGAACTTAAGTATTCCCAAGTTTCTGTGGGTTAAATTTACTTTTAAACTGTTTTTGATATTTTTTATCCAAGCCGGAAATAAATATATAGGTTATTGTTTTAAATCTGTGATACTGAGTATCTATGAAACGCGATTGATTTAAAGAGACTGGGGTGGCAGCCATTTTTAGACTATTTCAATGTGTTTATATAAGAATGCAACAATATATGCCTCAGAATACTGATTAATTTAAGGGGGGACCTATGTCCGAAAAGTCTTTGTATGAAATTTTCAAGACTTTGACATTTCTTTCCTGACCACTTGCTTTTAATTTTTAGGTATTAAAAATAACACCTTTATATGCTTGTTTTTACACAGGAGCACGTGCAAAATCAGTGTGAAATGCTAAAAATAGATTATTTTCAGACATTATTGTTCTACGCAAAATATGCGCTAAAAAGAGCCAAAAATGTAAAATCGCATTCAAAATCAACAGGTTTTTAATTTATATGACTTGTATCTTTAAAATGAAGGCAAAGTCATGGTAATTCATCTCGTATGAAAAATTATAATGGAGCACAATGTAAGTATTACCCCGTTTTTCTTGTCGTATATTTTACAATTCCGACATGCATAACAGGTAATATCTTAAAAAGTCTTTGTGTGAAAATGTTGTAATTCATATTTTATGATTCATCTCTTTATTTTAACAAAGAAAAAAGTATACCTTTATGATAAAATAAACGAGAAATATGACGTTTTCTTTTATTTTCGTACTCTTGTGTCATAAATATTGACCTCTCTGCACTAAAAAAGGGCAAGTTAGCCCTGACAAACATCTTAATATAAAAAAAAATTGCGAAAAACGAGTATTTTGTTTTGATTAGAAACAATTTAAACAGATTAATTCCTTTCTTCTTCATTCTAATCATTATGTCCCCCCCCATTATCCCGTCAACACCCAACACCTATTAGAACATAGGATTGGAATGACATTATACAGTAAAATCTACATGTATATGTACTATAAATCAATAAGCAAATATAGGTACAAGTACTTTTTTTTTTTTTTATTTTTCTTAGTTTTATCCAGGAAATACAATTAATGGAAAACATGAAATTAAGCATATTTACTTGATTTCAGCCGCTTTCTTTCTTGATTTTTTTCTTATCATTTGCTTTTATATATCAGAAAATCATCGAAGTATTTCTTCACAACTGAAATTGCTATGAATTTTCAACCAAAGAAAGAGAATTCTAATATTAACAAACCTCATAAATCAAATAAAACTGGTATTAATGATGACTAAATTTTCTTTTTGTAAATTGTGTACTTTATTGATTATTAACAATGCTATGTCTATATCACAGTTGCAAACGTAAACAGGTAAAAACAAACGTCGCTATTGTGACGTCACATAACGCTGCTTTGACGTAGAACGACATAGGTCCCCCCTTAAACAGATTTTTCAAAGGATTATACCGGTATTTTATATTATAAGTGTTTTGAATAAAAAAAAAATAAATAAATCATAAGAAAATAAAACGGGATCGATTGTGACGCCATCTTTGTTATTATTACGTAATTTATTCACATCTGCTGACGGTATAGCTATATGAACTTTCTCAGTTTCTAAATAAAATGATACCTTTGGCATAAAATACAAACCCGTTTTCTTCATCTGTGCTAATACGAGTAATCAACTGAACTTGTTTTATTTAGCGTTATTTCATTGGTTCTTGATCCTTATTGGAAATGTTTGTCAGATGCAGGTTAGGTCTACACATCGCAGGGCCCATCGTCATCTGCCTTATTATTCTTTCGTATTTTCAAGTTTGTATGCTATTTTTCTTGACAAATAGACTTACATGAAAAATAAACATATTGCCGATGCATGGATTATTTATTTATTAACATTTTGTATGAACTATGGTCATATAATTTCACATAAATAAAAATACACCTCTCAATGAACTTTCAATCCGCCACCGGAAATAGTATTGTAAAGTCAAAATAAACATACTGCACATTCCTCGAGCAAAATCTTATCCCTATTTTCATTCGTCTTTCATCAAAATGTTTTAAAATATACTTGTTTTATTTTGCTCGAGGGATGTGCACTACTTCAATTTTAGAAATATCTGTTAAAAATAGTGGGAAAACTAGCAATTTCCGGAAAAAAACGGATCTTTAAACGTGGTGTACACGTCTAATTAACGGAGTGTGGAAATTTTGCTTCGCATATTCTAAAACTACCAATCATCTAGTACATGCACACAGATTTAAAATTTTGGCAAACCTGTATATTATATTACGGAAAATACTGGGCCTCCGTATAATAACTAACGTACTAAATTCTTAGCATTATATATTTAACAAAAAGCAGTAACATTAAATCACATTCATGTTCTCAACCCTATAAACAATGTTCCTATTGGACACGTTATTATGTTCCCCAAATGAAGTTGGGGAACATATTGTTTTTACTCTGTTTCTTATTATTATGTCGCCCCGAACGAAGTCGGGGACGACATATTGATATTGTACGCATGTTTTTTTTATCCAGGCTGTTTCTCGGAGATGGCTGGGACAATCTTCCTGAAACTTTCCTCAAAGGACGATCACTGGTTGTAGTTGTGCAGTGAGGTCGTTCAGTTCCAATATGTCTACCGTTGCCATGGAAACCTGTAAAAAGCGAC
>PRKT01000001.1:1805504-1817473 GCA_003671525.1 Saccostrea glomerata | reverse complement strand
CTTCATTGACATATATTTTATAAGTGTTGGAGGGGTTTTCATTAAAAGGTTTCAAGTTTCTTTTATTATTATAGACATTTGCACGATCTCTATACCTCACAAATTTCACAATTATGTTTCGAGGTGGAGTTTTAGTTCCTGGTCGTGGTCTAGGACCTAGGCGATGTGAATTTGAGATTGAGAACTCGGTCAGAGGTCGATGCCCAGTACCTTCTAATATGTATCTATTGATAACATTCAGTGCGATCTGGTCAGTGTCTTCTTGTTGCCCTTCTCTAGGTTCGGGAATCCCAGAGATTTTTAGACAGTTTTTCCTGGAATATTGCTCTAGTTCATCAATTCTTTGATACAAGTCAGATATTTCTGATTTCATTCGGTCAATTTCAGGAATGAGTGTTTTTGATATTGAGTCTTTTATTTTGGGATTACTGAGAATCAAAGAAGTGATTTTTTTCAGGGATTCAGGGTGTTCACTGGCATTTTCTAGTATAGCACTTAGATCGGAAATATCCTGATCTAGAGTGCTCAAGGAACCCGTAGAGTTAGGACGCTGCCGCTTACTTGGGTGGTCAGATTCATTTGGGGACAAGGGGGAAAGTTGATCTCTTTGCCCATATCTAAATCGATTATGAGCTTTTCTACCCGGCATGATAGACAGATAGATAGTTAGTGTCAATACCGGTATCACTGTCTAACCATAAAATCGATCGTAGAGTGGACAAGTATGTGCCCCGTGTCCGTGTACAGGTGAGCTGAACTCAGTAGATCGCTCAATAGTGACCGTTTGGTGAACCAAATATGAAGTTATAGAAAAATCGCATGTAAAACACTCACAGTTTTATGAATTTCTGAATGGCAGTCGCTTATCCCATCACTGATCACATTATTACCACAAAAGTCTAGATCTACATTGCTGTTAGACCACAGAGAATCTAGTGGTCAGTATCGTGTATGTCGTCCATTTCTGACTTTGACAAGTACTTTGTGAACGTTGCATTTAAATTTGACTTTTTTGCACAACACTCGTTTACAAGGAATACATATACCTGAAAATATACCTTTACAAGATGATGATAAAAACTTACAAATGGATACGGATTAATGAGAACAAAGTTTGTTAAACGTTTATTTTTTTTTTAATAGCAAAGGGAACTATATGTCTGAAATGTGTTGTACAGCTCTTTTCCCCAGACACAAAAACATTTGCTGAAAATTGGGACTGATCAGGCGTGACAATTCCAGTATATCTATAAGGGCCGCCGCACTGAGTATTTTTTCTTTGAAATATGTCCCCAAGTATCAAAAATCTAGTGCTGAAATTTAATCATTGTTTCTTGTTGAAATTTGCATTTATTGAAATATTTTATTTAAAATGTTAAAACCCTGAAGGGGGTTGGAAACAGTTTAAGGGTATGTGAGCATTCTATACTGATATTAAGGATTAGGAATATGTTTAGTTTATTTAGTAATTTTTATAAGTACGTAAACATGGTATTTTCTCATACCCAGGCAGTACAAGAAAAATGAAAAATAAGTAGCTTACGTAATTATCCCTTCTAAAGAAACTAATATATTGCTAAAACAAATGTTCGAATTTAAAAAAAAAAAATAATGAAATTTTCACCGACTGAAGAATTCATTTTCGATATGCAATGATATCAAGTAGATTAAATTGGCCGTTTTTATTTTCATAGCAAAGGTCTTTATCTTATCCCCATGACATAACATATAAAAAATTGCTTTTGGCAATCAGACAATGCCTACTTCTATTTCAAAACATTAAACGTTTTTCTTTTTGCACAGAAAGGCAATATCAAATATATCAATCTGCTGGAATGCCAATGTTAATCAATTGAGATCCGTTGTTTTTGTATTCATATAAAGCAGAATATATTCTAAAAATTTTAATCGAGAAAAAGATAGCTCTTGCTGAGGTCTTCAACTCGACATTTAAATATATCGACGATATATTATAGATTAGTACAGAATAGTTAATTTCATTTAATTTCATTCATATATCGACTCGATACTGTATATCCATCTGATCTTGAAATAAAAGATACCACAGAGTCTGACACATCTGTTTCATATTTGGATATTTTACTAGAAAAAAGACATTATTGATAGCTTTGTGATAGATCTCCTGCATATGGAGTTTATATTTCTCAGTTTATTTTATTGACAAGAACATGCTCTACTTAGGGACAATTTTTAAAAAGAGGCAAGTTTATGACAAACAAGTTGATGAAACAATGATATCAGCAGTAATAATTTCGCAAGATTTTTGGTAGATACAATAAACTTGTCAGCAAATACAACCTATCATGGAGTCAAATGCTGGCCGGCGTTTATCATAATAATTGTTAGGGCATTATTCATACGCTAAATTGTTTTCGTTTCCCCCCGTTTTCAATCCTCGTGACAAGGAGCACACAGCGGGTGTGACCCTCGTCAAGGATTTGGTACTCCTCCACGACACTTGATCCTATACCTCTGATGTTTGAGAGGCCTGTGTTTGTACTGCTACTGATTTTTATTGTTTGGACGGACTTTTGAGCTTAAATACTACTAGTTATTCCAACATATTTCGACTCAAATAGCTATCTTTTCTATCAAGAGTTATGCTTCTTTTGACAGAACCATTTTATTGATATTTCTCATTCACGAAAACTGACTATTCATTAACTTATCTGTAAGGAAGCGTATTAGTGCCACTTGGACACTTCACTTTTTTTAAATTTCTACACTTTAATCTGTAAAATTTACACTTTAAAGTGTAAATTTTACACTTTAATCTGTAAATTTTACACTTAAATGTGTAAATTTTACACTTTAATCTGTAAATTTTACACATTAATCTGTATATTTTACACTTTAATCTGTAAATTTTACACTTTTAAGTGTAAATTTTACACATTAATCTGTTAATTTTACACTTTAATCTGTAAATTTTACACTTTAAAGTGTAAATTTTACACATTTATCTGTAAATTTTACACTTTAATCTGTAAATTTTACACATTAATCTGTAAATTTTACACTTTAAAGTATAAATTTTTCACTTTAATCTGTAAATTTTACACTTTTAAGTGTAAATTATACACATTAATCTGTAAATTTTACACTTAAATCTGTAAATTTTACACATTAATCTGTAAATTTTACACTTTAATCTGTAAATTTTACACTTTTATCTGTAAATTTTACACTTTAAAGTGTAGATTTTACACTTTAATCTGTAAATTTTACACATTAAAAAATAAATTTTACACTTAAATCTGTAAAATTTACACATTAATCTGTAAATTTTACACTTTAAAGTATAAATTTTACACTTTAATCTGTAAATTTTACACTATAATCTGTAAATTTTACACATTTGTCTGTAAATTTTACGCTTTAAAGTATAAATTTTACACTTTAATCTGTAAATTTTACACATTAATCTGTAATTTTTACATTTTAAAGTGTAAAATTTACAGATTAAAGTGTAAAATTTACACTTTAAAGTGTAAAATTTACAGATTAAAGTATAAATTTTACACTTTAATCTGTAAATTTTTTACTTTAATCTGTAAAATTTACACTTTATTTGTTTATTCAGATAGTCAATTTAGCAACTTCACACATTCCCAGTAACGCATTTTAAAGCCAACAGACCGTTAATCATGCAAGATATTTACGGAAGCGTAATATCAATCTAAACTGCAAATAACAAAATCTTTGAGATATATATTTTTACTTTTCGTTACACTATAGTAAAACTAAAAAAAACACATGTACATATACTGAAATAAAAGCAGATCCCTGATTTCTTAAGCTGGGGAAAATTACGAGACCCTTGAGGAAATAGTCCATCCTTGTTTATCATATACATATGTACTAATAAACAAGTACGAGTTCATGTAAAATAAAAATATACTTGTAAACAATTGTAAACATCTCAGTTTAAAACTTTTTCTCAAGTGTCAGAGGTAAAACATCACAAATCGACCGTTCGATCATAACCTATTGCAGTACAGGTTGTTCAAAATAAAGTGTAAATTTTACAGATTTAAGTGTAAAATTTACAGATTAAAGTGTAAAATTTACAGATTAATGTGTAAAATTTACACTTTAATCTGTAAATTTTACACTTAAATCTGTAAAATTTACACTTCAAAGTGTAAAATTTACAGATTAAAGTGTAAATTTTACAGAATAATGTGTTAAATTTACAGATTAAAGTGAAAAATTTACAGATTAAAGTGTAAAATTTATACTTAAAAGTGTAAAATTTACAGATTAAAGTGTAAAATTTACAGATTAAAGTGTAAAATTTACAGATTAATGTGTAAAATTTACAGATTAATGTGTAAAATTTGCACTTTAAAGTGTAAAATTTACAGATTAAAGTGTAAAATTTACAGATTAATGTGTAAAATTTACAGATTAAAGTGTTAAATTTACAGATTAAAGTGTAAAATTTACAGATTAATGTGTAAAATTTACTGATTAATGTGTAAAATTTACAGATAAAAGTGTAAAATTTACAGATTAATGTGTAAAATTTACAGATAAAAGTGTAAAATTTACACTTTAAAGTGTAAATTTTACAGATTAAAGTGTAGAAATTTAAAAAAAGTGAAGTGTCCAAGTGGCACTAATAGGCTTCCGTATATCTGAGTCATTTTTAAAATACATTATTGTGAATTTATTTATTACTTTTCTGCATGACAAAAATACGAACGATACAATATAACAAAAATAATCATAAATAAAACTAATAGTATTTAAAAGATCCATATTCTCAAAAACCACTGGTTTTATACATGTATTAAGGTCAGACGACACGTTCCTCAAATATATGTTTTGTATCTCTCGGTATTATATGATTTTTTTTTTCATATTTGTCATTCCTCTTTATGTCCATGCCATCAAAGTATTTCATTAAGGTCAGACGACACGTTCCTCAAATATATGTTTTGTATCTTTAGGTATTATATGATTTTTTTTTTATATTTGTCATTCTCTTCTGATTTCTACATTGTTTTCAAAATGTTTTTAAATTTAAGTACACCAAAAATTGTGTTATAGGCCATTTAGAAGATTACCCATAAGGCTTATATAAGAAATATGACCCTATGGTATCTTAGCCAAATGACTGGTAAGGTACCCTAAATTTTTGTGAGGAAACTTGTTTAAGTACCTATACTTCAATAACAAATTCTGAGGAAAATTATATATTTTTGAGGAAAGTGTCGTCTGACCTTAACAAGAAAATATAGTTAAACAAACAGGAGTACTAATAAAATGAAAATTCAGGTTTATGTAAGAATTGCAAAGACAAATAAATACATAATCGGTCATTAAATAAACCCGAAAGGTCATGCTATTTAAACGTATATTGAACTACAAAAGTAGATATGTTGAGCTTATTTGTCACAGATTAGTTCCTTAAAGATCATTATTACAGAAAAACAAGTATTTTTGTTATACTTATAACACAATATACGATTTAGTCGTTTCATGTAGTTCAACTTTACCAAAGATGTGTTAAAAACAGTGAAATATAACTATAAAAAGATGGTTGATCTATACCAAAGATGCGTTAAAAAGGTGAAATATACCTAATAAAAGATTATTGGCGTCCTTTTTTACGCTTATAAGTTAACAAAAGGTATGAAGGCTTTCGGTATCAGCCATGAAATAATCTTTATAACGTACAACACAGTATCAAAGGGATTAAGCAAAAAATGATAATAATAAAAAAATCCTCACCCAAATTAAATACTAGTAAATCATTGCCTTCTATGGAAAGAATGCTTGCTATTGACACAAATAAACGATTTTGAAATAGAAGCTACAATTTGGATTTCAATATTTATCTATACTCAGTGATCTATAGAAAACAGAGCATAGGTAGTTTACAAGGTGTCTTCTACATGACAAGTACAGATCCATCATTTTTACGACAATTGTGTATATTTATTACAAAATTTTTTGACTCTGTCTGTCCTCCTGTAATTTCTGCTCGTCCATAATTATTGTAAATATGTATATATGTACCTCTTGTACCATGTAAATGGTTTTTCGAGAGAATAAATGAAATGAAAAAAAAACCTATTCCAACTTTTAAAAAATCTCAATTCCACTTATTCCCACTTGCAAATAACAACAGATGTTAAGATAGTTAATTTGTTTTTACAGTAACTAGACTAATTACATCTGCTCTTTAGATTTACCTGTATTTTGTACATTTTAATACAGAAAATAATGAATACATCTATGAGAAAATATGATTTACATCGGATTTTGAAATAATAAAAAGGTTTTACAAGAAAAAGCAACTTAATATCTTAATTTAAGAACATAAAAATAAATAGATTTATTGAAAAAAGGCATTCAAATAGGTGGATTTTAGCATGAATATATTAACAGAGATATATATAATATAATTCTATTAAAAATCCATTTTTTCTTTCAAATATTAGTAAAAAGTCTGATTTATAATTTAATAAAGCAAATAGACACGTGTATACCTGTCCTCTATTCCAATAGGTGTTCATTATTCATTGTTTGTACAGTAATTTTATGTTTTCATAGTCAATTATTTGTTTAAACAAAAATTCCACCTATTCCCACGTAAAATCTTACCTTCTCCTACCTGATTTCTAAAAAGTGGGAATAGGTAGAATGAACCGTTTACAATATGTAAATGGCAAAGATCACGAACAGTAATCAACATCATAAATCCAGTAAATAAAATAAATCGTGAAACAGGGCAACACATGGACCATCTGTAAGTCTAGGAGGAGGGATCCGGTACACAGGAGGAAGAATCATCCCCTGTAGCCAATCACCGATCACAATCACTGTATGTAGAATGTAGGTAGAAGGAGTACTCCGTATTCAAATTCAGTATAAAAGCAATAAGCTAACACTTGGTATGGAACAGAACATTTTTAGGAAAAGATCAACTGGGAGACATAAACACTACATTGAAATGATGATGGAATAATAAAGGATGTTAAGGATGGAAAAGATGAAGGCTTCCCTTTTTTAATGCAGTTTTCTTATCTATAAACATATAAAATCGGTATTTTAAGCATCAAAAATGAAACAGAAGTGGAAGATGCTCTACTTTTATATGAAATATGTGGAGATAACGAACAGTATTCGAGCTCAAAAGTCCATTAAACATTACAAAATAGGAGCGGAGAAAACACGGACCTCAAAACATCAGACGTGGGATCGAATGCCATGGAGGAGTGAGCATCCCCTGTCGACTGGTCACACCAGCCGTGTGCTCCTTGTCATGATCAGGAAATAACGGAAAAAATCCGTGGACAACTAAGTGTGTAACAATTGCCTAACAATCAATAGGAAAAGATTCAGTCAGCATTTGACTTAATGATAAATTGCATTTGTTGACAAGGTCATTGTATCGACCATAGAACTTATGAAATGATGACTTTAAACGAGAGCAATTGAGCAATATCAATTTGAGATATGAATGGAAGTAACTTGTGAATTTTATTGTGTGTTTAAATCTTTGTTTATTTTTTCTCAGTTAAGTTGCATGCAGTTACTAATATCAAGTCATGGAGATTGGGACCGATCTCTAAGTTAGTATTACAGTGGTCAGGATGTCAACAAATGCCCGAACACTGTCCAGAACATTCTACAACACTGTCAATGTCGGCAACTTGTCCGACATTAAAATGTATTGATGTAAGGGTACAGCGTCATAAGAATAAAAGTTTATTTTATTTTTCATGCTTAATTTCTGAAAACATTTACTTTATGTACAAACAAAGGAATAAGTGTTTTTCATTTTCATATTCTATGTTTGAATGAAATACATGTATGGCGATAACGAACACCAACCATTGAAACAATATCAAAAATTTAGGTCTGCTAAACATCGGACCAATTTGTCCAAATGAAAATTCCCGTAGATTGTTTTAGGCTTGATCTCCAAAAACAATATAGCTATTCTGAAAATCAGACTCAGTTACCGGGTATCTCTTTAATATCATTTTCAGAGTACCTGTGTGTATACTCAGAATGTTTTTAACAAAAAAACATTTTTGAAAATGAATGATGATGTTATTAAACTGGCGAGTTTATTTTTATTTGAAAAACAGCTGTCCATTATATCAGAAAACCTTGCCCTTTACTTATTTTTTAACTGGGGATGGCTATATTCAGTGTTGAAAAGTTGTACGTTTTGATGGTATTGTTTCAGAGTATTTCCATCCTACGAAGACTTCTCGAATACACATGATTATTGTGCACTCCGCAGTTTCTCCTTCACTGTTGTCAATTATTTTATGAAATGTAAAGAAAGAGGCTAGGTAGGAATTAAGTTTTTGATTGGTGATTAGATTGTTAGGAATACATTTTATTTTTACATGTATTTAAAATTCATAAAACCGATATCTGATTTTAAAAATGTCGGGTTTCCATTGTAGAATTAAATCCAATGTTCTTTTAAATACAATTAAAATAGTGAGACTTACAAACAATAGCAGATGAAACTAGTACCGAAAGAAAATCTAATCATTTTGAGGAGCTACTCAAAATTTTTTTCAGGAACATTATCAATTTTATCTCCTCATAATGCCTCCGTTACAAACTTATTAAACTAGTAACATTTCATGGATTGTTTACCAAGCTTGTGTCATTTGTTAATTGAATCATACAATAAAATAGTTGTTTTATTAAGAAGGATGATTAAGCTACTTTCGAAGAAAAATATATTCATCTTGTCCTTCTGGCTCGGTGAGTACTGTGCTCCTCACGTGACTCAATCATCGTATGCACCTCAAAATAGCAATAATTATATATTAATAGAATTATCACCTGGGAATGAGGACAACATGATTCAATGATATCAAAGAAAGAAACCATTCACTTGACCAAAATGCATTCCTGTTGCCAATAACTTTAAGTACGTAAACATGGTATTTTCCGAAATAAAATAACGCTTCAAAGTCACATTGATTAGAGTACAAATAACGGTTAATAGGTACAGAGTTATTAGTCTTTATTTGTCTCACTTGCTGTTGTACGAATTCCAATGATAAAAAATATTGTCATTATCCGCTTTTGGAGACACTTTGATTATTACAGAAAATGTCTTTATATGTCTCACTTGCTATAAGAACAAATAATTGTACAAATTCTAATGATAAAAAATATTTAACTATACTAATTATCCTTTTTTAGAGACTCTGATGATTACGGAGAAACAAACGAGTCTTACAATATTGATCGACTAACCCAACAAGGTCATAATAAAACATAAACCTGGGCATCCACCCTTTTTAACATTTAGAGAGAGAGAGAGAGAGAGAGAGAGATCGTGTTTTTACAAAACAGTGCACATTTATAGAATTTTTTAAAGCGGATGATATTTTAATGCTATTAAAATATTTAAGTCGTAATACATGTATTACACAGAAAATATTAACTTCAAATCTGTGTCTATGCACCTTTAACGATAGTAAAACTAAAGTCATTCCGTTTGTCATTAAGTTAAGCCATTCGTTTACTATGAACAACATCCATATTCATTAAAACATTATATTAAAATACATGTAATTTCGTTGTACCTTTCAAGAAAGTTCACTGGATACATGGAATCAAGTTAAGAATAAAATTTAATAATGTTATTAATTAAATGATGTCATCGATCTCGAATACCAAATAAAAAGCTTCGTCAACAGTTTTTCCTCTTAAACATTCGATTAAATTCTGCTTCTCCAGAAGGGTACCTGTAAAGTGCGAAACGAAACAGAAACGAAACGAAACGAAACGAACTGAAACGAAACGAAATCTACCGAAACGAAACGAAATATACCGAAACGAAACGAAATCAAGACGAAACGAAACGAAATCAAAACGAAACATGCCGAAACGAAACGAAACAAAACTTTCAGAATGTTTATCAAATCAAGTTATATACATGTAGTTATATATAATGTGTAACTGCATATGGTCTATTTTTACTTCATATGAAATTTATACAGTTCAAGCACCACAGGCAATTGTTTCGCTTCAAGCTCATACATAGGCGTCGGAAGGAAATTGAAAGTGGGGGGCTTAACCAACAAAAAAGGTAAACCCCAATTTTCAATGCCTATATAATATATATCTATGTCATATTTTGTTAATATCTTACTGAATAATTTACCTACTTAAAAATGACATAGTTCGCTTCGAGAGTCTTATTTCTTGTCAGTTAAATCTTCTTAGACGCAGGCGCGGATCCAGAAATTTTTCAAAGGGGGGTTGAAGTATTTTTCAAAAGGGGGGATTGAAGGCGAAAACAGCTAAAACGTACGTTGTAACACATACATATAGTTAAATGACTCAATAGAATATCGATACAGGGTGGAGTTTGGTTTTTGAAAGTGGGACGGCGACGTTGATCAATCTGGGAAAAAGTACTTGTATACATTACCAGAAAGTTGTTGAAAAAGAAAGGAAAATAAATCCCCGAACCTGCACAAGTGCTTGAACTATATAAATTTTATTTGAAGTAAAAAAAAGGTCCACATGCAGTTACACATATATATTTATATACATGTACCTTGATTTGAAGAAAAAAACATTTTGATAGTTTTGTTTCGTTTAGTTTCGGCAGGTTTCGTTTTGATTTCGTTTCGTCTTGATTTCGTTTCGTTTCGGTAGGTTTCGTTTCGTTTCGGTAGATTTCGTTTCGTTTCGGCAGATTTCGTTTCGTTTCAGTTCGTTTCGTTTCGTTTCGTTTCTATTTCGTTTCGCACTTTACAGGTACCCTCTCCAGAACAGAAAAAAAACATGCTGCCTAAAAGAAGCACTGTTTTTTTTTTGTGTCTAGTTATTTTTACAGATTATTGAAAAAATAAGTCTCAAAAGACTGCAGATAAGTAGTATTAATTGCCAAATGAAATTTCCAGCGTCTTTTTAATGTAAACTTCACATTGCTTAGTAAATATATGAAGAAATAGGATGATATTTGAAAATGTAATATTTAATATGAACATTTATAAGATAAAATTTTTCCAGATATTTTCAGTAAAGAACACAGGCAACTTAGCCACATGTGATCCACATATGAATATCATATGATTGTATACACATATGATTCTCATAAGATACACATATGATCCTCATATGAAAGACAATGCATATGTGGATCATACGAGTATGTGACTAAATTGCCTATGTAATTTATAAGAAATATTTATACACTGAATCGTCGACGGATTTTTCTGGCATTTCCCGATCATGACAAGGAGAACACGGCGGGTGTGACCGGTTAGCAGGGGGATGTTCACTACTCGATGACACCCCTGATCAAAAATGTTTTGGAGATCCGTGTTTTTTCTGCTCCAATTTTGTATTGTTTCATGGATTTTTTAGCTTTAATTCTGTTTGTTATCTCTACATATCATTATATAGTTTTTACAAAGTTTTTAAAATAGAATTTGAGGAGTCATAACTCAATTGATTTCCGTAAGAAATTTTTCAAAGCTTAGAAAAGGGAATTATGAAAAAAAAAACTGAAAACCCCTGAAATACAAAAAACTATAAAATCGTTGTCGAAACCGTTATAAAATGTCTTTTCAATTCATTTATTTTCTTCTTTCAGCCTACTGCAGACAAAAGGACATTTGTTACGCATTTTATATTTCAATTGTTTAAAATGACATTTCAGTTTGCATCCGATACTCTTTATCCATTCTAGCAAAATGTCATTTATAATTTGTTCATCGTCTGGCAAACCCTTTGACAGAATTCATAATAAAGTTTGTAGCTTTATCAAAAATATATGGCGATACCCTGTCGTTGGTTTTTGTATTTTGGTTTTTAACTTAATTCTCATTATAAGTAATTATGTGTCCATCTGGTCTATAGTTGAAGTGCTTGCCGAAATCAATTTTGAGGACTTTGTTTTATGAAACAGCATAGGCGTAGTCAAAGGGGGGGGGGGGGGG
>PRKT01000001.1:1765239-1797595 GCA_003671525.1 Saccostrea glomerata | reverse complement strand
TTTTTTGCTTGTCAGGTTTTTCAGAAGGTATAAAAAAAAATTTTTTTTACACCTAGCCCCCCCACTTTGAATTTGCTTCCGACGCCAATGCATTTCCTCTTTAGGTTTTTTCATCTATCATTTGCTCTTTAGATTGACGGATATCCAAACAGATAATTTTGCAGACAGTTCTTATTTCGTAAGAATTTTTCGAATGCAAGATATAAGTTCAATCAAGAGTTAAACTGAATATTCCACCATTAGGTAAATTTGAAATACATAGTAGTATAATTTAAAAGCTGTTTTTGTTTAAGCGGTTGTTTGCTCTCGTTGAATACTGTTAATATTGCTGGTTTGTTTGTTTGTTCTGTATACCTCAACTGACCTAGCCCTATTCATAACCGATATCTTGTCTCTTTGCAAAAGTGCTGTTGATTGTCGCCATATCTTGCTCGGTTTGGAAGACGGTCGGATGGGAGGCCTACCCAAACCAAATTTATTGTACGTTTTCTCTATCACATAATCTGGAAACCACATGGTTCTTTCCGTATTCAAAGTCAACATCGTGTTTTGTTTTGAGAAAGATGGAGTTGAGGCGTTAAGTCTAGGTAACTGAACGGTATTCATTTTTGTAGGCGTCACAGTATGAAAAGTAAGTCCGCGCCGAATCTTAGGTCTTCTTGGTGTTAAATTCTGTGTTGGTGACTTTTGCAAAATGTTGTTGGCTTTTTCAGCTAATGTTTTGGATTCTTTTACACTGTGGTCTGTTGTTTCTGCTTTCTCTACTGCTGCATTCTTCCGAACGTATGCACTTAGACGTTCATTAAAGCGTTTATCGCGTATTCTAGGGATCGCTTTGGTAGATGCATCGATAGAAAGTTTAACCACATTGACATTTGCATTATTATCCCTTTCTATACTGTTCTGGTTGGAGTCTCCACCTCTAGAAACATCATCTCTCAGTTGCTCTAGACTTTCACCAAAGAATCCATGAAAATATGGTTTCCTGTCTAAAAACAAATGCCTGTCTCTCTTCACATCCTCACTGAATTTGTATATATGTTCAAGAGTGAAAACTGGTGAAGGTGGAGGAAATTTTCTCGGATCAACGATTGTTCCATCAGCACGAGGAATAAAAACATTAATATATCCATTTCCGTAATCAAATTCTGTTGTTTTTCCTTCGGACATTCTGAATTAAATCAGTAAACCCGATAACTTTATTCAAAAGTTCATTTTGAAAGCAAATCGCACATGGCAAAATCAAACAATATGTTTTGTAAATCTCTTTTTCTCCCAAATTGTAAATATTGGTTTAGAAAAGAACACCGCTTTGAATTTCTTCACAAACTGAAATTTAACGACGTTTTACGAAGGAAAATATTTTTAGAACCTCTCAAACTTTGTTAAATCCAGTTCTACAAAAAAAAATCACGTCACGCATTAACACAAATAGTTTCTATTCTTTAAAAGTTGATACATATAAACCAAAATTTAAAGATCAGATGAACAGGACACGCAAAACGCTAAGTTACCGAAAATTAACATATCCTTTAACTGTTACCATTCATCGACTTCGTGTCCAGAACGCATATATAACTCTCCTCCACTTAACAGAGTTATTTAAATTTTATACAAAGAATCAGTAATCTTCCAGCTGAAAAGACTTTTGAGGGACAATAAAAGATCACCAGTGATAAACTGTATACATTAATTATCGTCATCGATCTGCAGAATGACTAGGAGATTTTAATACACGATTTGAATGCACAAATAAAGGGATAAAGGCCTTTTTGCATCCGACATACATTCTTTTGTACCGGTGTGTTAGCATAACCCCGGTCACTTGAGTGTCCTTTATCAGTGGAATATCTCATCTAATCTAAGAAGCCCCTTGTACCCTGTCAAATTGAAAATATCAAAATATTATAATAACTACCTGCGTAGTTCATTTAATTAGATCCCTAAATATGTAACATATTTGTGGTTATCCAAAGTTTTTTAATATATCGCGCTTACAGTGCAACCCAGATAGTTCCAACGGATGATTACTGAGTATCTTGTCACTTTTTTCACATTTCTTTCCATTTTTAAAATAGACCAGGATGTTAAAAAAAACCACTGCTCCTAAAATCAAAATTAAACAGATATTTCTGTGAACATACAAATGCCATATCCTTTTCTTTGTCATCTCCAGAGGAAGCTGTAGAACTGTGACTCTCTGGGAAATAAAGATTATAAAGGTCCGATATGTCGGTCAGAATTTCATTTCCCTAAGAAATAAAGCTCTGCGTCTGTCTGTTACTTAAATTTGATTTTCATGGAAATCGTCGCATTGATGATAAATCAATTTTTAATGGGCTTTTTATAGAGCTTCAAAGGCGTTGGAAGCAAAGTGGGGGGCTAAACCAACAAAAAATTGTGAACCTCAATTTACAATGCATAGAAAAAGTCTATCTTTGGTAAAAAAAAAATTAGGGAGGGGGGGGTTAGCCTCCCCCCCCCCCCGTTCCGACGCCCATGAGCTTGATGAATATTTTTGCATTCCTGTTATTAAAATCGAGGTTTTCAAGGATTTTGCAAAATAAAATTTTTATAAATAATTGGGTAAATATTTCATCCAATCCTGATTGACAAACTCTGACAATACTGAAGTGCGGAGAAAATTAGCACGAAGTGTCTTATGTAGGCATAGTCTAAAACAAAGACCACATTGTATATCAACAATTTTACTTTCTCTTTTTAAACAGCCTAGACAGGATTTGTTGTACTTATTTTAAAATGCCGTGTATATATATACATTTCCTATGGAAATTTTTCAAAAATTTTATGAAATATTGATTTCTTAAAAGCACAGAACCATTCGACAATTTTGTCCATGAGACTAGGGTAAAGCGCGTTTTTACAATGTGCCAAGCATTTTCCCGCCACATCTCAACACCAAAACAAAGAGACTGAAAGAAGAAATGTAGTGGTGGATCTACCGGTAGATGGATTTGGGGGGTTGTTAAAATCCTCTAAGAGAGTCCCACATATTTCATATTTGTTCCGTTCAAATTAAAGTAAAACTATAGCTAAGTTTAAACTTTAGTTTTGTACTTTTATGTAATAATTACTTAAACATCAAATTCGTTTGTACGGACGCAGAGGTCTATGGGCAGTTTGCTTACACATATAATATAATTGTACATGTATTTTGCATGAAGAAAATCGACAATGTCTCATGCAAGTATTTCATGTTACGAGGATATTTTAACAGATAAATATAAGAAATTTTAAAAACAGATCACGCAAATTTCAGTTTCGAATTACTTTATCAAAGGAATAATTACTAGTAATTTGTTTGCGGCCGATTTTTGACGCTTGCGTCAATTTGTTTCTTGTTGTTATTAAAATCGACGTTTTCAAGGATTTTGATAAAAAACCTTTACAATGCCAAAAGTTTTCTGCAATTCTGCCACAAATCAAGTTTCTTGTATGAATAAGTTCAGCGATTTTACACAATATCGAATACTACATTATATGTTTGTAAGCATAATTTTTTTTAAATGGCACATGGGCCCTTGTTCTTTGTCACCATCATTTCAAGATCACTGAAAAAGAGCTGTAATTTCTGGTATAAAACACACTTATTGACCTTTTAACTTAAGAATTACTAACAACTCTGAAAAAATTTTAAAGATATTTCTGACATATCCTTTTCATAATTTCTTCACTAGAACTAATGTCTACAAATCCAATACTTTGTAATTTGATTCCCTTCCTGTCTAATACTGTCTTCGTCTTCTTTTCTAGATGTTTATTTTCTTTTTTCTTTTTCATAAGCATTGATATTTGATAAGAACTTCTGTTTATTTTTAATCATTACTAATTAAATGAAAAAACTTTCATAACACGCGAATATCTCAATGACTATTATTTGTAACAGGTTTATCAATTGTCCAAAGGAACATTCGGATAATAATATGTGTATAAATTAAGGTAGGATTTTCTCTAATTTCTGACTAGATGAAATATTCAAAGTATATTTGCTTATATGTCTTATATATTTAGGTGAAAGAGATTAAAAAGATCATATTTTTCTTTCCTCATTACGATTGTACAACTTTAAACAAAAATTGTAAACTGCGGTTGAAAACTAGCAGGGATTTATATTTTTGGCGGAATGATGTCGTATGAAAATATCTCATTTTCTGCCTCTCAAAATTTTTTATAAATTTAGTTATAATTTTTACACAATTCAAGACTTGAAAAAAATTCAAATGGACTAAAGTTTCAAAATATATCAAATAAATATTTTTTTTTTATAAACAAACTAGAACGATGTTAGGTTTTAAAAGCTTTTAAAAGCTTCCAATCTAAGTACAGATTTGAACCAAAAATCTGTAAAAAGGGTTTTTACTCTCTTAGTAAACAATCAAAACTTTTTGTTCTTTGTATCATTTTGTACCTTTATGAGACAACTTTACCATATGTAAAATAAGAAAAATTTAAATGTAGGAAGCATGTGAAAATAACTTATATATCTTAAAAATTTAAGAAAAGCAGAGAAAATTCGGATTAGCAAATATCCATTTTACTTAAATAATTTAAGAAAAAAATTTAAGAAAATTAGAGAAAAAATTTAAGAAAAGCAGAGAAAATTCGGATTAGCAAATATCCATTTTACTTAAATCATTTATGTCAATTTTATGGCAAGCCCCTTTACAATTTATTTGTAAAATAATTTTTTCTTTCAATATGAGAGATGTCTCTCTAGCATAGAGAGATATCTCATTAGCTTATAGAGATATCTCTTAGACTAATAGAGATATCTTTATACTTTAGAGAAATATCTCTTTAAACAAAAGAGATATCTCGTTTTGTAAGAGAGATATCTCTTTTTGTAAGAGATATATCTCTTTTAAACCCTTTTGAGAGATATCTCTTAATATAAACTTAGAGAGATATCTCTTTTACTTTGAGAGATATCTCTTTAACTTGGAAAGGTATCTCTCTAGGTGAAAGAGATATCTCTCTAGGCGAAAGAGATATATCTTTAACGTTCAGAGATATCTCTTTTCACGAAAGAGATATCTCTCAAGGAGAAAGAGATATCTCTAAAGGAAAAAGAGATATCTCTCTAAGTATAAGAGATATCACTCTAACTTTAAGAGATATCTCTTTCTTATGGAGATATCTCTCAAAAATAAGAGATATCTCTTTTAGTTGAGAGATATCTCTATTTTTTAAGAGATTTCTCTCTAAAATGAGAGATATCTTTGTAATTTTAAGATAAAATTTATTTTCCGAATAAATAGCAAAATGGCTTACCATACAATTTGGTCATATCATCTTATAGGCCCTATATATGGCAAGCCCTTTACTACTTATTCCTGAATAAAAATTCTTTCAATTGGTTCAATTGGACCGAATTTTCTCAGCTTATGAAATAATCAACTATTTTTAATTTGAAATCTAGACAGAACTGAATTACTTGTGATGTTTAGTAAAGGTATAATGTAAGATGTCATCATGAAGAGAGATATCTCTTTGCAATAAGAGATATACCTTTTTTTGCTTGAGAGATATCTCTTTTAGACACTTTTGAAAGATAATTCTTTCACTTTAAGAGATATCTCTTTAGATGAACTAAGAGAGATATCTCTTTTACTTTAAAAGATATCTCTTTAGCTTGGAAAGATATCTCCTAAAATAAAACTGATATCTCTCTAGGTGAAAGAAATATCTCTTCAACGTTTAGAGATATATCTTTTCACGAAAGAGATATCTCTCAAGGAGAAAGATATATCTTTTTAAGTGGGAGAGATATCTCTCTAAATTTAAGAGATATCTCTCTATGTTTAAGAGATATCTCTTAAAAATGTGAGATATTTCTTTAAGTTGGAAGATATCTATATTTTTCAAAAGATATCTCTCTAAAATGAGAGATATCTCTGTAATTTTAAGATAGATTTTATTTTCCGAATAAATAGGAAAACAGCTTGCCATACCTATATGGTAGTATTGTTTTGCAGAAAGAAAAACATTCAATGTTTTGAAATACAAGTAGGGATCTTATGATTGACAACAGTATTTTTTCATTTTTAATGTCGAGGGAAAAGATAATGACCTTGACCTGACCTTGCCTCTTATATAAAACGGTCAAACTCAATCTAACTAATACCATCACTTAATGATATTGTCTTCTTGATTCTGTGAAATTCCTTAATTTTTAAATACAAGAAAAATGAGAAGAATCCTACCTAAAGAGTAATCAGGAATTTAAGAAAATAATAGCTAATTGTGTTATTTTCCATCATGGATACTACATTTGGATTAGGCGTCGTAAAATACAGGTAAAAGACAAATTCATATGATCTTTTCATTCCTCACTAAAATCGATTTGAAATTAATTTTTTGTTGTTTTAATACAATATACAGGACAAAATTGAAAATTAAAGTTACAAAAAACATGTTTTTGGTCGATATGACCTTGTCAGCCAATACAATTTATCATTGAATCAAATGCTGACTAACGCTTTTCATACAAATTGTAAGGCCATTAATTACTTATTGACGACGAATTTTTCCGTTATTTCCCAATCATGACAAGGAGCACACGGCGGGCGTGACCGGTCGGCAGGGGATGCTCAATTTTCCATGGCACCTGATCCCATCTCTGATGACTTGGAGGTTCGTGTTTGCTCCGCTCCTATTTTATATTGTTTTATGGACTTTTGAGCTTGAACACTGTTCGTTATCTCCATGTAATTTATTTCACGGGTATCTCGTGCTTATACAGGGTACGATATGGAAAAGTATTAATTGTTCTCTTTTTAAGGTCTGTTCAGCTTGAGTTTCACAACCAGGCCTCAAGACCATAAACCGAGAACAGACTGAAGTCAAAATTTTAGAATGATTTAACTTTTGAAATAATCTTGACAGGAAAGCAAAATTTTCATCATATCCTTAAATTGGAATATTATTTAAATCTGCAAACTTTTAAGCACACAAAATTACAAAAAAAAAAAACAAGATACAATGCTTTATGATTTCATAACCAGAACCAATAATGAATTTCGTACATTTCAAGCAATTAGACGGTAAAATTATTAACCTGAGGTGAAGTGTATATTGAATTGTAAGTCGGATTAAGCAAAAAGGATTTGAAATACGATAAAACAAAATACCAGCAAAATCACCTTTTTTTTTTTACATTGAACTATCTTAAAAGACCATAAACCGAGAACAGACTGAAGTCAAAATTTTAGAATGATTTAACTTTTGAAATAATCTTGACAGGAAAGCAAAATTTTCATCATATCCTTAAATTGGAATATTATTTAAATCTGCAAACTTTTAAGCACACAAAATTAAAAAAACAAAACAAGATACAATGCTTTATGATTTCATAACCAGAACACGATAATGAAGAAGAAGGTACAGTTTCAATACAAATAAAGCCCTATATTTTTCTAAAGTATGTCAGTGATATAAGAAATTAAAATTCATTTTTTCTGAATATAAGAAATTCTCTGCAGTAAGAATACACAATTGGTTTTTCTCATATAACCTCCTAAATGCCTATTGTGACGTCACTAACTTGTGCATTTTCCCGTATTTTCTTAAAAAGTTGCAGAAGACCTCAATTTTCAGTGGAATTTTCTTTCAGAAAACATACTCTGCCACCGTCGCCCGGAAAGATTTTTAGATATGTGATTTTTAATAGCTGTTTGCACAATATATTAAAAAATCAAAGCGGGCGACGGTGGCAGACACTATTTTCTAAAGGAAAATTAGCAGAAAAACGAGTCATTTTGAAGCTTTTCTGCATTAAACTTAAAAATGCACCAAATTAATGACGTCATATTTCTAGAAAGGGTCTTCTGCATGCCATATTCTTTAATAATTTATCATATTCATCTACTCAACTATTATTAAAGCCAATTTCATAACTTTTTAATAACATTGAATTTTTAGGGCACAATAAAGCTCAAACCGTACCGTCTTCTTTCGTACATTTCAAGCAATTAGACGGTAAAATTATGTGTGATCATCGTCTGTGCAACTTATTTTTGTATATAATATTTTTCTATATATCTTATCTGCGCAAACTTGAAGCAACCAGAGAATTTTATCGATTTTACCATACATCATTTTATATGAAAAAAATCGAGTCATTGTCTAAATTGCATGTCTTTGATCAGATGAAATAACCCACGGAGCACCTGATCTAGTTTATATAATTTTTTTAGTGACAAGTAATGTATTTTTCTAGAAGCAAGAACTTGCTAAACCATAAAAATCGTGTCCCTCCATCATTTATTACATTTCATTTAATATCTCTGCAACACCTGAGGTGAAGTGTATATTGAATTGTAAGTCGGATTAAGCAAAAAGGATTTGAAATACGATAAAACAAAATACCATCAAATCACCTTTTTTTTTTACATTGAACTTCCATTGCTTATGAAATAATTGACTTGTATTTCCTTATTGAATAATAAATATATATCTTCATTGCTGTGCTGCAAGATCTTTCTTTTATCATAATTTAAAAAAAAATCTACATACAAGTTGTAGAGGTTTTGTCTAAGCAACATTCAATTTTTACAGATGTTGTGAGTTGGTACATCTCTCCATGCCTTTTTTCTTCGAAACTGAAATAAAATCTGTACCCTCTTTGAGATGTTGTAGAGTGCAAGTTTACTGATAAACTGTCAGAATATGATTAGATACTATATTTATTTACGCTAATGTAAATCTTTTTGTTGAAGCAGTAATTATATTTTAAGACCACCTGAGATAACCAAGTAATCTAGTAAAATCCTTTTTGTATGTTATTCCCATTTTCAATATTTCTAAAATCTATATTCAACTTTTTCTCTGCAACCATTAGTCAGGAATCGGCTAATTTTTCCTTTCCTTTAGGTAGGTCCGGGCTTCAAAAATTTCTGTCAAACTAATATATTTTTTCCTTTGAATGCCTTCCATAACTCAAAAACTAATCAAAAAGCCCATAAAGGACATGTCTTTGCACGCTTATTTTCCTACAACCTGTCTCAGAGTACATACTGTCACTAATTTGCGTTGGGGGTTAATTTTCGTTGTTTTCGAGGTATGGAGAGACCAACGAATTCATGCCCACCACGAAATGTAAATTTTCATATGCACAACTACTAAAAAATTCTTCATCCACGCAATCAAATCCCCATGAATCAACATTTTTTCCTAAAACCACGAAAATACGTGATTTTACAGTATCCCTCAAAATTCAAAGGCTAAAATTTAATGTAGAGAAGTAGGTCCCATATTTTATTATCTTATACACCAAAACACATCTCATTTAAATCAAATCTGAAGAAAAATCAAAATATTCATTTGCTAAGAAAATTTCTGTTTATTTTAACTGGAAAACATCAACAAGTTGTTGTTGATTATGTACACATCCTTCAGAAAATATCACATAAAACCTTAATTTTGCATAATTCTTCAAGTATGAATTGTTTACGTGCCATTTTTTCTTTAGAACTATTAAGACGTATACCTAAGGTTACCAATAACACATATTTTATTATGGTTGACCAGATAAATTTTACAAAACGCTCTTTTGAACACGTATTCTCCAATTTGGGTATATCAAGTTTTAAAAGCCTGTAAAAGAATTTTTAAAAAGATGATATAGTCTAAAAATTAATTATAGATTTTAAGTAAATTTAAAAATGCTTAAAATTTTGGTCCATACAGACAATAAAGAATTTTGTGAATCTTTGTGTTAGTATAAAATGACAGATCCAATTGACATAGTGCATCTTTAGTGTTAATTTCCATAGATAATATATTTAATGCCTTGTACACAAAACACTTTGATTAACAATCACATACTTGCGGTATTGTTAACTATCATATAACAAACTCAAGTCGATAGACAAGTGCTATACGCAGAATTATATAGCAGAAATTAGTGAACAAAATCAAAATCAAATCTGTGAAAGTATGGACCTTCCTTAAGTGGTACCCTTGGGTAATTCGGTTTCAAT
Organism: Saccostrea glomerata; assembly: GCA_003671525.1. Lineage (NCBI taxonomy): Eukaryota > Metazoa > Mollusca > Bivalvia > Ostreida > Ostreidae > Saccostrea > Saccostrea glomerata. Next base: position 1,787,594 of record PRKT01000001.1, on the reverse strand, counting down.
AACTACGAACGATGGACCATTTGAAAAAAAGTCTCATTATAATCACAAATGAATAAATCGCCACTAACGATGAGATTTTCCACTCTACCCTACTGATATACAAGTAGCTACACCATTTATGGTGAGCTGTGTCATTCAATGCTGACTATTTTCCAATAAATTTCAATCATATGTCGATTTGATATACCCCAGTGAACTTGAAATAAAGGATTAACAGAGTCAGTCACTTCTAATTCATATTTTGATATTAGGCTATACCAGAAAAAGACGTGAATGGAATCCTAACGATAAACTTTGGTATTTTTATTGTCAACTTTTGCAGTTAAAATCTGCATATTGGGTTTATGTCTCCCAGTTGGTTCAATAGCACGCTCTACTAGAAAAACAATTTCTGAAATGGGGTAGGTCTTAACAAACAAATTGATGAAACAAGGATGATTTGAACATATTTTATTGTATATACTTTACAATTGGGATTGGGCAAAAGTTCTAAAAACTTACTACCCCCGGTAGTATTACGCCCTCTCCCTACATATACATTATACCAAACATATTTACATACATGGGTTTCAGCTTAAAATGAAAAAACACAGAAAAACATATATATATTAATCAGAGTAAAACACATTCAATAGAATACATTCCATATGTAATAGACATGCTGTATAAGATAAGATTTGCAATTAAAAATAATTATTGTATCAACCAAATCGTCCTGACTTTTTAATAAAAGTTTGTACAATAGAAAATAGGTACTGTATACAGGGAAATTGTCGCCCCCGTTTTAATTTCGCCCCTTTCGCCCTCTTCTTGATTGTGTGTATTTAAAACGGGGCTAATTCAAATTACACCTCATAATTTCTTAAGCAGAACTATGAATGGGCGAATTTTAAACGGGACAAAACTCTTCATAAGTTCCAAAGAGCGAAAATAACAAGGGGCGAAAATAACCCTGTATACAGTATTCATTTTCAACATGAAACAAGGATATCAACAATCTGGTTTAAATTCATAACATCCAAGTGTTTGGTCGATACAATTACATTGTCAGCAAATACAATCTATCAGCAAGTCCATTGCTGGCTGACGTTTTTCATATCAAATGTTAGACCATCATTTACACACTAATTGTCTACGGAATTTTTTGTTTGACAGATCATATCATGGAAAGAGTACACAATCTTAACCACAGGTACTTTGAGCAATGAACTAAATGATACCCCCCCCCCATTCCTCTTATATGGTTATAATGGCAAATACCATGTTTTGCTCTGGGATATCCGAAATAAGTGTCAGATTTAAAAAGTAAAATAGGAAGTGCACCATGACACCATTGTAATAAAGAATCTGTGAAAGTATCATTATTTTTTTATTCAGAGATGGGTACCCTTTAACATTCTAGAAAGAATGGCCGTAGCCATATTTTGCTCCGGGAAACCCTTAAAAAAGTAATCAAGGTCAAAGTATGCGATCTTAGCTAGAGGTACTGTGAGCAATGAGCTCTCTAAATGATACCCCATGCCTCCCACATGGTAATAATGGCAATGTCCATGTTTTGCTCTTGGGGACACAAAACAAGTTTCAGATCAAAAATAAAATAGGAGGTGCTTCATTGGTAAAAGAAGAGTTGGAATTAGGAGATGGGTACCTCAAAGCGTAACAGACAGACAACATGATTACTACATACCCTCCCGAATTTCAAGCCGGGGCGGGGGTTGTAATAAAATCAGACTTCAAAGATCCGCAACGTATGCATTTTTGTGGAGTTTTTACGACGCGGATCTTCGAAGACTGATTTCATAATACCCCACTTGAAAAGTGGGAGGGTATATAGTGATCGGGAAGTCCGTCCCTCTGTACGTCCGTCACGCTTTGGGGTACCCATCGCTTATCTGCAACTCCTCTTATACCAATGAATGAAATTAAATGAAACTTTCAAAGGATCTTTGTTACAAAGTGCCATTGTGCATTCCTATTTTTTTTTTTACTTTTTGATCGGTTAAATATTTCGGGTTTCCCATAGCAGAACATGGACGCTGCCATTTTTCTATAATATTGAAGTATACCCATCTCTTATCCGCAACTCTTCCAAAACCTTTTAATGAAATTTAATGATACTTTCAAAGATTCTTTATCATCCATTAATTCCATCGGCATCGAAAGCAGGTTTTCTACTTGCCTAGATAGCCGAAAGATCAAGCGAGCTGTTCCTGCACTGATTCCGTAGGTCGAGAGTTCAAACACAGGTTGGGCAGAAGTGGGTATGATAATTTTAAAAAAAGTGAAACTATTTGTGCTTTCTATTTTAATATTTCTTCACTTAAGCAGCTAGTTTAGTTTAAGAGTTGTTTTAAAATGTGGTTTATATACAAATACATGTATAATATTGAATGGCATTGAATGCAGAAAACAGGATGAGGATTTATGGTGATGGTGAATGAAATACTTTAGACTGTTTTTTATACTATCATAAAGGGCTTTGTCTTTAGAAAGAGAAAGAGGAGTCCATGTTAACATAGATAATCACGGCTTCCCTTTGCGAATCAAATTCATATGACATAGCTTATTTGAATTTCAACCTCCCGGAGATTATCAACATTGTAGAATTTGAATTGATAACTTCTTTGTATTCAAATATTTATTTTGAAATACGTACATTGTTTATTGATTTAGATTGTTAAAGTTTCTTACTTTGATAAAAAAGAAATAATTGTTAAAAATCGAGGTACACCTGACACTCATTAGTGTCAAAAATTATATCATCAATTCATATTTACATATTTTTTTTACATCACTCTCATTTCAGTATTGTTCACAAGAGTTTGATAAATTACAATCTATTTGGATAGTTTGAAATAGCTCCAGCAAGCCTACCATTACGGGTGTCCATCCTCTGTAACATGTGTTTCCATTTGTATTGTTTTCTCACTATTAGGAGAATATGACACGCTTAAATCAATCACTGAATTGTCCGTTTATGGTCTTATTACAAGATGGTTAGTAAGTGAAATTTACACAACTGTTACCGTCCCATAAACGGGCACAGAGTCAGCGGGAAGAGAACGGCAAAGGTAAGACTTTCACAATAAAACGTTTCAGAAGAAATATTTCTGTACAACCAAAAATACAGTATTATATAAGAAACCATTAATGTACAGGGACGACAATAATTCAATTTTTGGTTCAATCAAAGCTATACAAGTTTTTTCATAGCAAATATGAAAAACAGAAGTTTATAAACGTTCTATTTCCCTATCATTGTAATAGTAAATTACAAATTTGAAATATTTTTTTCCGATGTCAAACATGCAGCTCATATTGCTTTAACTATAGTTCTTTTTCGTAAAGGTTACAACCACCCAATATGACCACCCCGTTAATTTAAAAATAACAATATAACACACAGATTTGCTTTACTTTGACTCTCTCTCTCTATATGAATATTTAAAAAAAAGCAGACTTTAAATTCGTAAAGGTGCTACCAATGAAATAGGATTGGGAAATTGGCATTTCCATGCTATTCAAAGAATGAAAAAGATCCAACATTGATTTAAAATATCGAATTTTATTTGAAAAACCAAAGGAAACAACAAACAAAAAAGGAGACATGATAATGGCAATGGATCAAATATGTTTCTGATCAATGAAGTTCAAATTGTTCATTTTATTTTGTAATTGTTATCACTTAATGTCATGATGCATTTTCATTCGACACATTTTGCTTGAACGAAATCCCTAGAGAACCTTCCACCTTGTTAAAAAGAGAGCCACGGTGTTGATAAGGCTTTCAAATTAATTGTCGAAAAATTCAAGTATTATTTTTTTTTATACAAACTTTGATTAAAACGAATTGATTTGTGGACATATTAATATTTCATTTTCTGTGATAAATCTAATAAAGCTCCCTTCAGTTGAGTGTACCTGTAATTTACTCATGACATGCCTCGCGATTTTATTATCAAGGTAATAAAATGAGAAGGTTAATTAAATATCAATTTCAAACTCTTAACATCTTGTATCGAAATAATTGCATGACAGACGATTTTTCTGAGAAATTGTTAAAGCAAAATTCTCAGATGAATATTTGTCTCAAAAACGATGCACTTCTACGAGCTCACCACTATCAGAATGTAAATTCAAATAATTACTAGGAAGTCGAGGGCATTATGACACTGACTTTATGACACTATCGATAATATTGATTATGCAATTTAAATACTAACCGTAAAATCAAAGAAAAGGCATCAAACAAGACTACATTATATGTCAAATGCATAACAGAAATAGGCATCACTTGATTTAACTAATACATAAGATTTTGGGCAAAGATCGGGAAAAAGAAAAATTAGATTGTTGCTTCTTAGAAGTATCACTTTATTTGCCACATGACTAAAATACACTTAAATATTGTTGTACAGATCAATTTTTATATTAATATATGATGAAAGATTTAGTGGTTGGGGGATCTATACAGGAAAAATAATTTTATCCGTTATCCCCTTATCCAGTGGTTACAGTCAGTTGATATTTTCTATATGCCACACAATAGGTCAAGGTGTAATATAAACAATTGTAAACATGGAAAGTAAAATTATGATTGATAACAAAATACAGATATCATTTTTTAAAACGTATTCTTTATTTCATTGATTTAGCACAGCGTAATAATGTTGATGTTGTAAGGCAGTTTTGAACATCCAACAGGCAAGCAAAAAAAGTAGTACAAATCTTGATAAAAATATACTTCCATGTATGGGCTCGGGGATAGGAAAAAACTTATCTCATCAAAAACCGTGGGGAGATCCTATATGTACCAAAGTTCTTTGGCACACAAATAGTACATAATAGTACTTTTAAAGCCATCAGATTCTCTGTCATCTATTTTTCGATCACATCTCAGACAGGAAGGCATGGTTTTTTTTTTTATTTTCGTGTTCAACTTCAGATCACTGATGCAATCAGTTATTAGTATAAGTTACAGAATAAATATTGTTTTTAATATAATTACCATAGAACTCCTTGATTGCTCTGTCCTTCAATGTACAACTCTCTCATTTTTGATACATTACCAATGCAATGTAACTAAAAAGCTAATTTTGGAAATGGTTGATTTGTTTGTCTTAACTCTTCCGTGCTCAAGATTTCAGTGACAGGGCTAGGTTATAGAAATCGACTTCTTTTTCTATTTGTAGAGCACATTACCTGAGATATTTGAGAAGATAGCTTCAGCAGTATGACGCATTCATTTTCAATAAATATGTTATCTCATTTCATATTAAAGGTTTGACAAGGTTTGACAAAAAATCTCGAGAATAGTCAGATTTCAAAAACAGATTACAGGAATACAAGGATAATTTCATATATATTTGAGATCTTTTTAATACTAGTAGCTGCTATTCTTCTTCAGAAAAGTAAAAAAAAAAAGTATAAATGATCAAATGGTTAATCAAAATGACATGATTCGTTAATTTTCATACTTTTGATTTTGTGATTTTAGTCAAGTAGAAAACGTATTGGTACAGGTTCGTTAAAAGGCCTAGAAGAGCTTAGACAATGATATCGTTCATCTGCTAGCTTGTTTGTCTATGAAGTACCTCTTAGAACGACATTCCTCCTACAGTGTAGGTCGTGTGTAGGACAGAATCAGTGATGGTGATAGAACACCCGTATAAATTCTGTTTTATATGAATACAAAAATAGATCTGTACAGTTAGTACTCATGAGAATTCTAATCTTCAAAAACAACATAATATTGTCATCATTCAAAAACTCAAGCATCTTTTTAGCTCACCTGAGCCGAAGGCTCAAGTGAGCTTTTCTGATCACATTTTGTCCGGCTGTCCGTCTGTCTGTCTGTCTGTAAACTTTTCACATTTTCGACTTCTTCTCAAGAACCACTGGGCCAATTTCAACCAAACTTGCCACAAAGCATCCTTGGGTGAAGGGGATTCAAGTTTGTTCAAATCATGACCCCCGGGGGTAGGGCAGGGCCACAATGGCCGACCAAAGTTTTGTATAAGAATATTTAGGAAAATTCTTTAAAAATCTTCTTCTTAAGAACGGCAAAGCCATAATTGCTCATATTTATATGGAAGCATCCCCAGGTAGTGTAGATTCAAGTTTGTTCAAATCATGACCCCCGGGGGTAGGGCAGGGCCACAATGGCCGACCAAAGTTTTATATAGAAATATATTGGAAAATTCTTAAAAAATCTTCTTCTTAAGTACGGCAAAGCCATAATTGCTCATATTTATATGGAAGCATCCCTAGGTAGTGTAGATTCAAATTTGTTCAAATCATGACCCCCGGGGGTAGGGCGGGGCCACAATGGCTGGCCAAAGTTTTGTATAGAAATATATAGGAAAATTCTTTAAAAATCTTCTTCTTTAGTACGGCAAAGTCATAATTGCTCATATTTATATGGAAGCATCCCCAGGTAGTGTAAATTCAAGTTTATTCAAATCATGATCCCCGGGGGTAGGGCGGGGCCACAATGGCCAACCAAATTTTTATATAGAATTATATAGAAAATTCTTAAAAATCTTCTTCTCAAGAATGACAAAGCCATAATTGTTCATATTTATATGGAAGCATCCCCAGGTAGTGTAGATTCAAGTTTGTTCAAATCATGACCCCCGGGGGTAGGGCGGGGCCACAATGGCCGGCCAAAGTTTTATATAGAAATATATAGGAAAATTCTTTAAAAATCTTCTTCTTAAGAACAGCAAAGCCATAATTGCTCATATTATATGGAAGCATCCCCAGGTAGTGTAGATTCAAATTTGTTCAAACCATGATCCCCAGCGGTAGGGCGGGGCCAAACTTTTGGATTTAAACTTTTCAATAGTATTGTAATTCAATTTCTCATTTTTCCTAGCCACGATGCTCGGGTGAGCGATGTGGCCCATGGGCCTCTTGTTCAATAATAACATAGTAATATTTGTGTCCCGAAATAGAATGATTTTAAACAAAATATTGTCACAAATTACCAATTACAAGGGGCTAAATTTTTAGTGAAAAACCCTATGATGTCAGAGAGCATGGACTCTAAGGCGGGGTCAGGTGCTCCGAAGGAGTATGCATCTCCTGTCGCAGGTCACATCTGCCGTGTGCTCCTTGTCAAGATTGGGCAAACTGTAAATGATAATAATGGTCTAACAATAAGTATGAAAAATGTTAGTCAGAATTCAGCTTAATGACAGATAAAACTTGCTGCGTGCTGACAAGACCATTGTATCGACCACAGAATTTGCGAAATGATGATTTTAAACAAGGCTGTTGTTATCCTATAGTGTTGAATAGACGCACGTTTTTATTTTTGTTGATTTTAGTAAAATTTTGTGATTTCAAATTTTCTTAAAATTCATGGCGTTTTTAAGTAACTATATCTAATATATACAACACTTCTCGAATATACCGGGTATTGTATAATAATAATAATAATGTTTCCTGAAGTTTTCCATTCACGGCAGTTAATATTTTGGGGAGAGGTAGAGAAAGAGGCTTGGTAAAGCATTTCCAAGAACCCGCTACGAATCTTTGTTTTTAAAAAATTATATGTATCTTAGAAATCCCTGTATAAGTATTGCAATTTAAATTCAATTTGATTGTAGAAAATATAGAAAATAAATATAGAAGTTGCGAAATGTTGCCTTCAATTCAATTTTCGATATATCGAAAAAGTGTTGTCAGTTAACAATATCTATTTTCCATCCTACATTGACTCAATATATCACTTAGAAGTCGAACAAAAGACATAATAGAGTCTGACACACATCTGTTTCATACTCTGATATTTTACTAGAAAGAGAAATTAAATACTAAATGTCAATCGTGAAGACAATTTTCTATCTTTTCTTATTTATATAGCAATATATCAATATAACGTGTGGACTTTATGTCTCCCAGTTGATTCAGTACGAAAGAGCATGTACTACATAAGAACAGTTTTTAATTCAAACAATATTTATTCATAATACTTCAATGAGATTGGACAACAGGCAAACTGCCTATAAATACCCTCTCTTAACAAGGTCATGGGTAACAAATACCATGAACTGAGTTGATATAAACTTATAATACAGAGCTTACAAAAATACGTTTTTTGACACATGGCAAACTATTGACAAACAAATTGATAATACAAAGATATAATCAGTATCGCTTGAAGTCAACATTTCTTAAAATTTTATGATTGATACAAAGACCTTGTTAGCATATACAGTTTGTTGTTGAGTAGAATATTGACTAACATTTTTTAACAAATTGCTAGGCCATTCTTTAATGCACATTGACATATCTACGGATTTGTCCATTTTACTCATTATGACAGGGAGCACCAGCGGATGAGACCGATTGACAGGGAAGGCTACACTCCTACATAAGATGGTTTAGTGTTCTTTATTTGCTCTGCTCTAATTTGGGCTTCTGAGCTTGATAACTATTCGTTATTTTCATTAATACATGCTTCATTAAAATTATTTTATTATCTAAGGTTCATATTCGGAAATCCGTAAGTACAATTAAAAAAAAATATATGATATCTGGTTTAATAATCTGGCGGTCGCCACATAAATAACTGACAGCTGCTAGAAACTTATCTGTCGCCCGCCATATAATTTTTTTTTCTAATATTATTTGGCGGCCTTCAGATATAATGATCAGGAACCGCCAGTTATTTATGTGGCAACTGGTGGTCAGTAATTTATATTGCGACCACCAGATACAATATTTTTGTACCTACCTACCAAGTTCCGTACTTATATACATGTATTCAACATATTTGATTATTTTCTCGCGTTATGAAATTTAGATAAACAGCTAAAACTACAAACTGCCTCATTAAATTTAATGCACAAAAAATAATTACATAAATAATATAATATTATTTTGAGGAGGAAAGGAAATATTTTTTTTATGTTCATGTGTTGAACACAGTATATATATCTTGTGTTCTCCGTTACGTCAATGCGGCAAGGAACCGCTATTATCGTTTCTTTTTGAAATGCAAAATAATTCGGATAAAAGGGGAAAGTACAAAAAATTAACGTGATCATGCAAACAATCAGTTATCTTTATGCATAACGATTAGATATTTCAGAGGGAAAATCTCTTTTTATTCAATATAAGGTTAGTGTTGAAAACCTTGTTAACAAGAGCATGATAACAAGATCATTTTTTTAAAAATCCAGGAAACCTGACTATACAAGTCAAAGCATAATACTGATTGATCTATAAAATATGTGCTACAAGGCATACTTCAAAAATAAACTTATAATGATCTGATTTTGAAAATAGAAGCAGCTAGGAATATGTTTGGAAAAATAAGGAGAGACTTTCAGGGATTTTTGAACAAAATAAAGTTAATATCAAATAATCAGGGTAATTTTTATATGGATTTTTTCAACGAAAATGTATCAATATTGCTGAAGTTTGAAATCATGTTGCGAAATGTGTACGTTTGCTTTGAGAGCAGCAATGACTAAAACCTCGGAAGTACATGTATTTATTTAGGACTTGCTTTTTTGGGATGCCAAAAAAAAAGTTATTGTTTGATCTCATTTTTGAAGCTTAAATGCAAACAGAACTGTTTCAGAGAGTGTTCGTTGTCCTGTGAATTCATTTATTTCTTGACACCCAAAAGCCAGTGAACTGAAACGACATAATCTTTATTTATTTTTTTTTTATCAAAATTCGTACCGATTATGAATATTAATTTTCAACCTAATTGAATTACATGCTTTTTAAACTGACTTGTTTTTTTTCTTCAGAAAGTTGTCATGGCCTCTGCCAACACCTCTACCACCGAGCCACCTCTTTCGTCCAAGCTTGTCGTCTTCATTACGTTACAACAAGTCGTTTTTGTTCTGGCATGCGTGGGCAATATTTTTGTGATCATCATCTTTGTGAAATACTTAAAGTTGAAGACAGCCACTAACAAATTTGTCGTGAATATGTCCATCGCTGATCTGTTTACCGGTTTTACGTCAGGAATTCAGGTCTTGTATTTTCTGATCCTCAGTCTTAACAATAACATGGCTCTGTGCTTTTTGCGTTACCAGATTTTAAGTCTTGTAACCATAACCTCCCAGTTATTGGTGACGTTTACAACCTTTGATCGTTTTGTTGCAATATGCCTGCCTCATCACTATAAAAACTTAATGACCAAAAGAGTATCAAATATCCTTGTTATCGTGGCTTGGTTGTTCGGAGCTCTATTGTTTCTTATTCCTTTTGCTGGTGCTCATCACTGGGACTCGGATATCTTGTGTATGTACCATGTACTGTTTCACCGATCCGTGTATCTTATCACCGGGTTTTCTATGTTTCTTTTTATGGCAATTTCCGTTGTTCTGTATTGTTTTATTCTACATAAGGCTTGGAAATACCAAACTCGAATTAGACCTGGAAACTCCCTGAATGTGGAAAGGCAGAAAAAGATTGAAAAAGACATTCGTAGCGCTCGTATAATGGCAATCGTCACAGTGGCTTTCAGTATTTGCTGGGCCCCATATACCGTTTTTCAGATTCGATATGGTTTTGGAATAATTGATATTGAACTTTATAGTCTATCAAATTGGTTGGTTTTTCTTGGAATTTCAAATAGCATTATGAACCCTTTTATTTACGCATGGCAACGGAATGATTTCAGACAAAAATGGTTCAGACTTATGCCTTGTTTGGGCAAGAACTTGAATGGAAGGGATACATCTATGACACAAAATGTTTCTTCCGTTGCCAGTTAGGTTCAATGTTGGGAATTGGTTTCGGTGACTTTTTATCGGGTTAAAATTGTTTGTTGGCTTGAAGGACCAGCTTGATCATTATTTTCCTAGTAATTAGTTGTTTTTCGAAGAGAAATCACGTTGACTTCAATAGCAGGTTGCACTCGATTTTCTCGAATTTTGAAGAGCTTTTTTAAAGATTTCTTGAAGTCCTGTCGATGCCAGGTGAATATGAACGGGTTCATTATGCTGTTTAACATTCCTAAAAATACTAACCAGTTCATGGCTAACAGTTCTGGGAGAGAATACGAAACCCCGAGGCCGATTCCAAGAGGAAACGTTAAGAATGGAGCCCAACAAATGGAGTTGAACAAGGTCACTAAACCCCAGACTTTGGCGGACTTGACGTCATTTCTCAGTTTTATCATTTTTTGGCGAGTTTGAGAAGTCTCGAATATAGGTTGACGTCTGTTTAAAAATGACCATGCTTTTTTCAAAATCAGAAAATTCATGAAAAAAGAAGATGTCATGAAGGAATAAAAAGAAACTGAGTCAATGAGATAAATATACTTATCAAATACTAGATGGTAGAAACAGAATTTCAGATTGTTCCAATCATCCTGGGTCAAAAAGGGTAAAATACCGGTAACAATAGCAAAGGACCACGCTAAAATAATGAAAAAGATCCCCAGTGATTTCTTCATAATGTCGCCATATCTGTGCGGAAAGTAGACGGCTACTAGGCGGTCTAGAGTGGAGAACAGTAATGAAGACTGTGAAGCAGTGGTCATAATTGAAATAATGCGGTACCGTATAAAGCAAGATGCTTTATTGTTGTCTATTTCTGGAAAGAGGAAGTAGATAAGTTGACTTCCGCTTGCAAAACCTGTGCCTAGGTCTGTGACTGCTAAGCTGACGACCATTCTGTTGCTGAACGTGTTGAGTTTGAGATACTTCAGAATCACGACAATGACAATTAAATTTCCGGTAAAAGACATGAGAAACACACATTGCTGCAGGGTAAGGAACAGTATTAACGAGGGAGACGTCGAGCGGGGTGGAGGAGATAAAGAATGGTTGCTGACCAGGCTCTCACTTTGGTTCATGTTCATGTGGGGCCTGGAAGGATAATGAAAATACACTGTTAATTTCGTGTTAATTTATATATTAAAAATTCAAAATACATTGTATGGTGTGGATTTTAACTTCTAGCATTAATAATTGTAGAAGATCTAGATTGGTTATTATTATGAGTGGTACTGTGAAAGCATTAGATTTCGTGATGTTTCATTTTTAGTGGAATTCGTGGGTATCCCTCACAAATGAACATACATCCTCCATGTAAATTAGCGTTATACAAAGTCATATTTCCTCTTGTAGGCATATTTTAATGAGTCTACAGTAACCTGATATTTGTAGCAGCGAAATATATAAGGTCCTTACGGCGGGATGTTTCTCATACATTTCATGTATCTAAAGTAAATGAAATTTTCACAGAATCAAGAAGACAATATCACTAAGTGATGATATCCGTTAGTGTACTTAGACTAAATTTGACCAGTTTTATATTAGATGCAAAGCCAGGTCAAGGCCATACCTTTTCCTTGGACATTAAGAATAAAAATTAGTTAAATTACTAATGCCAATCATACAATCCGTACTTCTATCTCAAAAGATTAATTTTTTAAATGAAAAAAATATGATCATTTAGGGTCTATAAGATGATATTACCAAATTAAACATTAGTGATTTACGAATTTAACTAAATGGATATTGGGTAATTCTAATCTCATTTTTCTCAAATTTTTGGATATATTAGTTATTTTTATATGGTTCCTATAATTACACTTTTCTTATTTCCACATATGAAAAAGAAGTTATATAGAGATGCAAAATGATATAGAAGCAAAAAGTTTTGATCGTTTACTAAGAGAAAAAAGCATAATTATACAGATTACAAAAACACACACACACACACTTTTTACGGATTTCTGGCTTAAATCTGAATACTTAGATTGGAGGCTAACATATTTGTAGTTTGTTTGGAAAATCATATTGATTTGATATATTTTGATGTTATTTAAACTTCTGTTATTCAATACTAATTTAACTTACATTTGAAAATTAATTCAAGTCTTTGGTTGTGTAAAAATTATAACTAAATACATTGTTCTGTTATAATTTTGAGACGCAGAAAAGAATATAGTTTCATACACCACCATTCCGCCTAAGATATAGTCCCTGTTAGATTTCAAACTCAGTTCACTATTTCTTTTTTATTTGTGCAATTGTTATGAGAAAAGAAAAATATGTTATTCTCAATCTATTATATCTAAATAATAAGTATATAAGCACATATTCTTTGAATATTACATCTAGAGTCAGAAACCAGACATATAAGCATATATTCTTTAAGAATCACATCTAGAGTCAGAAACCAGACAAGAATTCCCGTAAAAATAGAAAGTGTACCTTCAGAAACAGTATGACTTTCTTAATAGAGATCACCTTTAAATTGATTGAAAAGAAGGGATATCAAAATGTGCTAATGTAACTGACAAATAGATTCCACGTCAACACGGAAGAACACGCATGTATCATTTTCGTGTCTCGTTAAATGAGGACTGGTTATCTGTCTCTCTCGTTCTCCGATCACTAAATTTAGAACCAAAAAAATAAATAAATAATAAATATCCTGACAAGGCAGCTTAATGAGAAACATTGTAATGAAGAACAAATTCTCATCTCCTTGAATTCTTTTTTTTAATTAGAGCACTATAAAAAATAGTGTAAACAAACAAAGCAATATTAATTATCTCTAAAATAAAGCATCCTTTGTACCACACGCTTTGAATACTTCCATGCTGAATAGCTGTTTTGAAAATTCTAGAAAAAGTGTCATTATTTCAAAGAACGAGTAAATTAGAAAAATGTCTCAAATAGGGATGTTCTCTACAACACCAGTTATGATTCTATCTTACTTTCAAGAGCTAAAATATATAGGAATTTTTCAAACAAACGAATTCAATGCACTAAAAAACTAAATCAATATATGAATAGAAAAAAAAATTGAAGTGGCGAAATGTCTTGTTTCAATATAAGGTACAAAAGATTATTATGTTATGTCATACATTTCTAAAAATAAGAAATTTTATTATATGATTGAATAATTTCCATCTCTCTGATTGGCTGAGATCCAACTATGTTAGAAAAATATAACGTTGTATTGACCTGCACGTGACGTTCCAGGTCAATACAAGGATTTATTTCCTCTACATTGATCTAAAAATAGATTGGGAAATTCCAAATTGATACAAATTGTTTTAGAAAGCTATTTAAACGACTATGATTTTTATTTTCATGTGAACAAAACATAAGCGAATATATATTTTAGGGTGAGGGTGATAAGAGGGGATGCAGGGACCCCCCTCCAACACTTTTACTGAACAACAATTTTTGTTTTACTTATTGGCAGTCAGTTTTCCCCGATAATACTCCTTCCTTTCAAAATCTATCCTATAAAAAAATACTGACATTATATAATTTTTTCATGGCAGCTAAAATTTAATTAAAAAAAAAAACATTTCGAATTGATACGACTGGTAAGGTTTATTCACATTTTAATTCTGCTTCTCTCTTGTATTTGGCTAGGACTTAATAAAATGCAAACAAGTAATGAGCTGTATCATTTTATCAGTGAATCATATAATAAAACAATTATTGCTGTTTTTTCGGTCAATACAATGATTTAGCCATCTTCGAAGTACAATATTCACCTCGCCCTTCGGGCTCGGTGAATATTGTACTCCTCAGATGGCTAAATCATTGTATTGACCTCAAAACCCAGCAATAATTGTATATTAAAGAATTAGATTAACTCGTATGGGGGTCAATATTTGTTGGGAAGCAATTATAGAGTTTTAACTTCTTCATTGGTACTTAATTTTGTAGGTAAGTCCTTTGTACGATAGATTCAATATATCAATATCTTTACAAAAGTATATCCGAAGGGATGAAAATTCGTGGGTATTGGTGGTTCCCCGACATTGGTTCCCCTCGAAAAATAAAGATTTCAAAGTAAATTCACATATAGATATGGGTAAAATAATTCTCAAAATCAGATAAAAACAGGCACCGATATACTAACTATAAATTTTATAGATCCCTGATAAGAATTGTTACTTAGAAAAGGTTATTCTTTTTAATAACGATACATTTATTATATATTACATGTAATAAAACATCCTATAAATTACTTGATAAATCACAAAGGATGAACGGTTGGCATTATTTTAGGCACTTTTATGAATCATGAATATCGGTAAAAAGCAGAAATTAAACTGCACAGGATTAATGAATCCTTTTCTTAAGACATGTCAGTCATTTTCCGGCTAACAATAAAAAATCATAATATACACATAAAGGAATTAGAAAATTAATTGCAAAAGCCGTCAAAACTTTTCATTAATTTTCTTTTTAAAGTATCTTGCAACAGATTTCTAAAAACAAGATATCTTAAGAGCTTTTATTCATATATTAATCTTGATGACAAAATGGGGAACATTTCCAGCTAACTATGTAGCAATATTCCATAAAATTAAGTACGTGTTCATCAACCTAATTTGAATCATGAAAATTATAATTAACTTATTGTGCAAACAAAAATTAAATGTTTAAAAGAAGACCATATTTTTCAGAGAAAATGTAAAAATGAAACCTACCTCGTAACACTGCAGATGCTTTTTGATTTTACCTTTTCAGCGCGCAAGATCAATATAAAAGAAAATTAAAAACAAAGGTTTTATGTTTTGACTGATGGCGTCAAACTATCGTACGTATAAGACAGACCAATAAAAAGAGGACGGGTAGACAGAAGTGAGAGCATGCAACATAGAACTGAACGTTTGTCATACACCAGTAATATAGTTAATATTCCTTAATTAAAGGTCTACCAGACGCTTTGTTGTCTCCCTTACCTACGTATACGACGTCGGGAAAGAGCATCTGACTGAAGTTCCACAGTACCTTAAAAGACTTACTTATAAATATACCTTTTTGTGACTATCTTGTCCAGTCTGTTTCAAAACTCTAATTTTGCCTACAGGTTCTCTGAAATTATTATTTAAATGATGACTTTGGAGATCAAGACTTCCAACAAACCTGGAATTCTAATGGGCACTAATTGAACTCCATTATTAGCCATCCCGTTTTTATATTCATTTGAAGCAGAATTTACTCAAAAACTTCTGCATGAAAAAAGGAAACTCCTGCTGTGACCTTCAACTTAGCAATCAAATGTATCAACAAGTAAAATTTAAACAAAAATATGTCATATATCCCAGTTAACTAAAAAAAAAAAGATACCAAAGGGACTACCAGGCTACAGCACCTGTTTCTTATTTTGATGTTTTATTGACTAATAAACGTTCATAATTTGTACTAGTAAGCCACTGTCGCATGCATTTTGGTATGTGCTTTCTACAACTTATTTGTTAACCAAAATAATCAATTTATAACCGAGGAAGGCTTCAAACAGATAATTTAAAGTTAATGGAATTTCAACAATCTCGTTTCTTAAATTCTTAGATCATTATAATGACCTTGTTAGCAAATACATGGTCGTTTTTAGCTGACGTGCTTTATGCCATGTTAGGACTTGTTTTTATAATTAATTTGTATTGGTACACCCACATCATTATCTTTTCCTATATAAATTATCACATCCAAAACTAAATATCTTGCTTTTTACAACATTATTGTTTTCCTTCAACAATTATAATCTTGTGTCTTTCAAGTATGGAAAGCCGTAAGGGTATCTTAATTAAAGGCTTTCCATAAAGGACAAGATAGAGTTAGACCCCATTTTGGCCCCTGGTTTGGGATGTCTTTTAGAATGATGCTACAGTTTAATAAATTGAAAACCACTTATCACCCCTGCCTCAAAATGAGTATTGGTTCAAAGTTATAAGGTACACAGAAGTCACAGGAAAATCAGAAAATAGGTCAATTTCCGAATTTTCTCATTTTAATGCAAATTTGAGTTAATTTTACAGCATATTCTCTTTCAGGAAACATATGGCACAGGCTTGTTTATCTACCAAATTTATATATTTCATACACTAGTATCTACGACGGCGTATTCGTGCCATTTTAACAATGTCGAAATTTTTTATTAAATCGTTTGTACGATTTACTAAATCGTTTGTACGATTTACTAAATCGTTTGTAAGATTTAACAAATCGTTTGTAAGATTTAACAAATCGTTTGTACGATTTACTAAATCGTTTGTACGATTTACTAAATCGTTTGTACGATTTAATAAATCGTTTGTACGATTTACTAAATCGTTTGTACGATTTAATAAATCGTTTGTACAATTTAGTAAATCGTTTGTACAATTTAATAAATCGTTTGTACAATTTGTTTGTTAAATCGTTTGTACAATTTAGTAAATCGTTTGTACAATTTAGTAAATCGTTTGTACGATTTAATAAATCGTTTGTACAATTTAATAAATCGTTTGTACGATTTAATAAATCGTTTGTACAATTTAGTAAATCGTTTGTACGATTTAATAAATCGTTTGTACAATTTAGTAAATCGTTTGTACGATTTAATAAATCGTTTGTACAATTTTTTTGTTAAATCGTTTGTACAATTTATTAAATCGTTTGTACAATTTATTAAATCGTTTGTACGATTTATTAAATCGTTTGTTCTATTTATTAAATCGTTTGTACTATTTATTAAATCGTTTGTACTATTTATTAAATCGTTTGTACTATTTAATAAATCGTTTGTATAATTTATTAAATCGTTTGTACTATTTAATAAATCGTTTGTACTATTTAGTAAATCGTTTGTACATTTTAATAAATCGTTTGTACAATTTGTTTGTTAATTTGTTTGTACAATTTATTAAATCGTTTGTACTATTTACATGTATTAATTCGTTTGTACGATTTAATAAATCGTTTGTACAATTTATTAAATCGTTTGTACTATTTAATAAATCGTTTTTACGATTTATTAAATTGTACAAACGATTTATTAAATTGTACAAACGATTTATTAAATCGTACAAACGATTTAATACATGTAAATTGTACAAACGATTTATTAAATTGTACAAACTATTTAA
The DNA here is from genome assembly GCA_003671525.1 of Saccostrea glomerata. Lineage (NCBI taxonomy): Eukaryota > Metazoa > Mollusca > Bivalvia > Ostreida > Ostreidae > Saccostrea > Saccostrea glomerata. The sequence goes on along the minus strand of PRKT01000001.1, from coordinate 1,769,728 downwards.
CAAACAAATTGTACAAACGATTTATTAAATTGTACAAACGATTTATTAAATCGTACAAACGATTTACTAAATTGTACAAACGATTTATTAAATCGTACAAACGATTTATTAAATCGTACAAACGATTTAGTAAATCGTACAAACGATTTAGTAAATCGTACAAACGATTTACTAAATCGTACAAACGATTTATCAAATCGTACAAACGATTTACTAAATCGTACAAACGATTTATTAAATCGTACAAACGATTTAAAAAAATATTTCTACATTGTTTAAATGGCACGAATACGCCGTCGTTAGTATCAGATACATGTATGTAAAAATCTCAGATAGGCAAGATTGTGCTCTATGTTTTCCGAAGTGAAAAGGATCTCAAATTTGACGAAATTCCTTCAGAATTGGGAAAATTTCGGAAAACGTCCTATTTTTGTACCCTCTTGTGGCCTCCATGAATTGAAATTAGTCCTGGTTTTAAAACAAGCATCAATTTAAGTTCTGAACTACAAACTATCACAGTTTTAACTGTGTTCTGAATCTTACTTTAAATAAGGGGTCAGATTCAGCAAGCACCATACCTTGTCCTTTGTTTGAAAAGTTCCATAAATAGGGCTTACGACGGTTTTGACTTTTAGACAAAGGATGCTCACTCCCCCTAGGCAACTGATTCCACTACTGGAATTTGATATACCCTATTAACAGATTTGGATTGTTTGTAGATTTTGGGAGATATCTAGATCATTCATATTTTTGTCCCCACTTTCGCGAAAGCAAAGGGACATACAATCTCATGTCAGTCAGTCTATCATAAAAACTTTAATCTTGGCCATATCTTTTGATTGAGAAGAGATAGGGTTTTCATATTTCACATGTACATTACCTGTGACAAGATCTTTCTAAATACCAGCATACTATGGTTTTTGACCCCGTTGCCCTGACCTCCAAGTTTGACCTACTTTTAAAAAATGAGTTGGTCATATTTTTTGAAAGAGAAAAGATAGGACCTTATAGTATACATGTACATGTATTTTACCCGGGACAAGACCTTTCGAGATTTACTATGATTTTGACCCTGTTACATAGACTTTAAAGTCTATTTTTCAAAAAGATTATCTTTCTTAATGAATTATAACTTTTGATTGAGAAGACATGTTCATTACCTGTGACGGGATGTTTCCTATGTAATTATGATTTTTGACGCATTAAAATAGGGTGTTCATATTTGAACATGTGTGTCATAAATAATGGCATTCCGTTCACTAAGACCCGAAAGCGGAGGACTACAATTTATTTTTAAATTTGTTTGACACTGTGGAAATGGGACCAACAAAGATTCATTAAACAAAACCCTGGTTCCATGAACTTCTCGATCTTGCATTTATCTCACAGTAGCCCGGTCATATTTTGGAATAATTCTGGGCATGTCTTATAGATGATGCATATAAGTTTCCACCCGGAGACGAATTAGGGTCAAAAACCAATTTTGTTTTGTAAAAAATGTAATGGTAGAAATAGTATACCATGGAAAGGTCGTATAGTTTCTCGGTAGAATCTGAAATTTTGGTGCTGTATATGGAAAGCCATCAAATGAACTTCTTCAAAATATCAATAAACAAATATCTGATATATTATTTCTATCATTTAATTTTGCTCGTTAGTTGTCGTTTTTTTTCTATAACTCGACTTCTTTAAACTTAATACTAGTAATTGTCAAAAGATGCGGAGTTTGCCGGGTTTCTTTTGGCAATTAAAAAAGATGATTAAGGAATTCGATCAAGAGATCTTAATATGATATAATGACTGGTCGAGAGGAAAACCACTATAATATAATTACTAACGAGCGCGCATACTGGAGTACATGGAAACTTATTTCTCCATTTACTTTTCAAAATTTGAGTACACTATTACGGCAAAATGTTTTACTATATGATAGGAAAAAAATTACAAATCACTTTATGGGAATAATTTTTTTTTTTTTGATATGTACGTGGCAATATGGGAAAAAATTCTAAAAATGAAAAAAACTGACGAGAAAGATGTTGTAAACATCTAAATGGAGAAATTAAAGAAACAACATACTATAAGACAATTTTTCTTGCTACCCTTTACCTAAAAATATAAACATAATAATGACAATCATTTTTTTAATGTTTCAATTGAAATGAAATTAAATAAGTTAAGAAATATCAACGGCCTTTTTTCATCTTCATTAACACAGGCTGCAATCGATGATCGAATATATAGTTGAAAAAATATTTACTTAATTAAACAATTAGTTTTGCAAGAATGTTCCCCGGCCCCAATGACTTAGTGTGGGACCCACTCCTTTTTTTTAACAAATGCTCAACTTGCATACAACCTGTCTCAGTACAAGTTTATGCTCTCAATCTCCCTTCCAGGGTTGTCGTACTTTCCTCTCCCCGGTGAATGATAGTGTGCGTCACATAAAAACTCTGAAATTGATTTTTAAAAAGGATGCTCGAATTTCTGATTGACAATATCTATATGGTTTTTGGAGACCAGGTCTTCTTCTGAACTTAGCTTTGCTAAAAGACTGTCAAACTTTGCCTGTTTTCGTTAGGTCTCCTTACTTTTTAGCTCATGACTGATATTAGGTTTGAAGCTTTCTTCTCTTCCTTTTTCTGAGCTTTCCTTTGAGAGTGATTTCCTTTCCTTTATTTTGTCTAATATCCTTTTTCTTAGAATTCCTTCACAATTTATGTGCTATTAAAATGTCTTTCTGTATGATATAAACGGAGATAGCGAACAGTATTAAAGCTCAAAAGTCCATTAAACATGACAAAACTGGAGCAGAACAAACATGGACCTCCAAAACAGCAGAGGTGGGATGAGGTGCCATGGAGGAGTGAACATCCCTTGCCGACCGGTCACACCCGCCGTGTGCTCCTTGTCTTTGTCGGGAAATAAAGGAAAAATCTGTCGACAAATTAGAGTGCTAATAATGGCCTAATAATTAGCATGAAAAAAGTCAGTCAGCATTTGATTCAATGATTAATTGTATTTGCTGACAAGGTCATTGAATCGACCACAGAACTTACGAAATTGTGACTTTAAACGAGACTGCAGATATTCTTGGTTCATCAACTTGTGTTTTAATAATCTACCTCATTTTAGAAATTGTATATGTGTAGAGCCAGGGACCTATATATAGGTCCCTGGTAGAGCATATCATAAAGCTTGCTCTACATTACCATTCGTGTCTTCTTCAAGTAAAATATCCAAATATGAAATAGATTTATCAGACAATTATGTGTATCCTATACATTTATTGAGTATTTCTGGCGTGTCCAGACTTCAGATCGATTTTAAGTTGTATTCCAAATTCATCTTCGATTCACAGCTCTTTTAGTTTTTCTAAATTGTACTTTTAGTCGCCTGCGTAGCGCAGAAGTTACAGCGTCTGCTCTACAGTCGCAGAGTAAGGAGTTGATTCTTACGTCGCGGATTCGAATCCCAGTGTGGGACATGGAAACTGGTCCTTCAGCTGAGACCGTATTAGCGTGTAAACCGAGGTTCTGTGTCACAGTAGGTACTGGCACACAAAAAATCCCTCACTGCTCAATGGCCGTAAGTGCCGATTATAGGACAACATTTGCAGCTCTCCATCGGCAAGACGTGACATCTCTATATAAGTGAGAAAATTCTCGAGAGGGACGTTCAAGATTTTGACCCTGACTTTCATCATCTTTGTTCCTTTTACCTTAAAAAAAAATCCCATGTATAAAAATTGGTTCCCAAAAATTCATCACAAAAGTTTGAAAATGTTCGATTTTTTTTATTCACTACACATATCACACAAAATGTTAGCACAAAAGCGTATAGCAACAGCCATTAGGAAAACTTAAGTGACTTAAATAAAAACTTCAAAAGCTTATCATTAATGAATAAATTTTATTCTTCATCTTTAATTCAGCGGAAAATTCTTATGCATTTTAATGCATATTATTAGATTTAAAAAATCTTAATATAAAATATGAGTACATGTACAAGGGACTTTTAAGATTGCATGTGCCTTTAATTGATGAAATTGCATAACAAACAAAATAAAAGAAACAAACTAGAAATATGTCCATAGGACATGAATGCCCCGCCGAGGATATATTAGTAAAGCAACATGAAAATTTGTATGTAAATAAAACTTGATCAGAATATCTAGAATAGTGATGCAGCTGAATTGCTTGTTTGGAAAATATAGGTCATCCAGCATCCAAAGCAAGTCTAGTAGTGTCCATCCCTAGATGCATCATCCATGAAAGTTAGGTTCAGGTAGGGCTTATAGTTACTTGGGAATGAAAATATAGGTCAGATCCAGCATCCGAAGCAAGTCTAGTAGTGTCCATCCCTAGATGCATCAACCATGTAAGTTTGGTTCAGGTAGGGCTAATAGTTACTTGGGAATGACAATATAGGTCAGATCCAGCATCCGAAGCAAGTCTGGTAGTGTCCATCCCTAGATGCATCATCCATG
>PRKT01000001.1:1751878-1762879 GCA_003671525.1 Saccostrea glomerata | reverse complement strand
AATTAAAGGTCACAGTGACCTTGAAATAGGTCGCGACACACCTTCTACCTAAGATGCATAAACTGGCCAAGTTTGATGACTGTAAGTCTTATGGTTTTCTTGTTATGGGCCGGAAAGGATTTTTCCATATTTGGCTATAACTTCTTAATTAAAGGTCAGAGCGACCTACTTTTTGTGCGCGACACACCTTCTACCCAAGATGCATCAGATGACAAAGTTTGATATTCCTAGGCCTAGTAGTATTAAAGTTATGAGCCGGAAACGAAAAAGCTAACAGACAGACGGACAGACGGACGGACGGACAGACGGACGGACAAGAAGCCTATAACATAATACGTCCCGTCTTAAGACGGGCGTATAAAAAGCTAGTGTGAGATTCTTCATGATTATTTTGTTTTCCTCAAGAAAAGATAGAAAATAATCATCATGTTTCCTGTTAAGAGATTCCTTAAAAAATTCAGTCATAGATTCAAAAAATGAGTTCCACTGTAAAAAAGAAAAATCCATACATACTATAAAATGTAGTACACTAAATATATTCATATGCAAAACAAAAAAATGCACTTGTTGAGGACTATTTCAATTACATTTTCTTTTATGAAAGACAATTTCAAATAAAAGATAACACATTCAATATCTTGATGAAAAAAAAAACATAAATGTTTCTTAGACAGTCAAAATGACTCTAAATGACAAGAATGGAAAACAGTAAAGTTGTGTAAACACCTGACCCTAGTACCCGTTAATAATCTTATCAATAAAGTTATGTCCTTTGTAAGCATATCAAGTTTAAAATACTGGATACCTCTTGATGTTATAGGTAAAGAAAAATATTGAAAAATAAAACTTTTTTATGTTCTCTGTTCTATGCACTCCAAATAAATTCTTCTATTCTTCTTTATATCTGCAAGAAAAAAAAAGTAAAAATCTATGAGTTAGACAATAATGTATACACGAACATTAGTCCTCAAGTCTCAGATGAGACTACAGCTGCCTGTAATTTTAAGGATTTTAAAACAGTTCCAAAAGCACAGTCCCACTTAAGCGGTTCTTTGAATAGGGTTAACCAGACAAAGTACATTGATATATTGAGATACGCTGGAGGTTGATTGAATACACTATACATATATATATTTTCTAATATTTTTTGAAAGTATAGTGTATATATTATGCATGTTTTGGTCCAAAAGAAAATACAACTTTACAGAAAGAAGACAATACATTCACACATCCTTTACCAATTATATGTTTTCGAAAAAAGTTAAATTAGTTCAAAATTTGCCAATGAATAAATAAAAAAAACTTACGCTAAACAAAATAAAATTTAAAAAATTCATTTTGCACTTATACCTACCTATAATTTTAATACAATTACTTAGCAACCTTCCTCTTCTTGGCTGGACTTCCTTTTTCACTTGTCTATTTAAAACAATTATTAAATTTAGAATTTCATTCATTTTCAGCAACAGACAACAACAACATTTCCTCCTACCATCAGATTACACATCATGCATCAAAACAAGTGTACATACATGAATATATATAGTGCAATCTAATTAAAATTAGATGTTAGATCTGCTCGCATGCTCTCTACACTAACATCTGACAACATTCTATTGAGGGTCACATCAGGTTAAATTCCGTCAACAAATCAAATCGTCACATGTAATATCATTGTACATTTGTTGAAGCAAATAAGTCTAGTGTGTTCTGAATTTGATCTCTGGCGTGACTCTCTATGGGATGTTGTTAGATGTTAGTATAGCAAGTATGTGAGCAGATCTAACATCTAAATAATTTTAATTAGATTGTTTAATTATTATACATGTATGTACATATAAAAATTGTACATGTTATATAATAAATATAAATATTTTTTATAATTTTTTATAAACCCAAAAGTGTTATAAATTGATATATATTACATGTATATATATTCTTAAAAAATATTAATATAAGTGTTGCTCTAAAAGAATGTCACAATTGCTATAAACAGTTTAATAACTGAGATTTCTTAAACCTCTATTTTGACTCTTGTTATTTGTTATTCTTTTAAACATTCATTAATTCATTATCAAAAGGGCAAAGATACAGTAAAACTTGTCTTGTCGGGAAAAATTAATTGTATTAAAAAAAAAGAATTTTTTTTCTTAAATAAAGACACGTGAATGTATCTTCTGGAGTACAATGGACACTGAAAACTATTTATCACAACCAAGTATAGTATAATCTCCATATATTACACAGTCCATTCACAAAGCACTTTTCAAATGTCTTTTATTATGCACATAACAAACAGAAATATTTCTGAAACAGTTGTACCGACATTGATAAAGAAGAATTTTAACAAAGTCAACATGGCACTTTAAGAGAAGCAAGAGGAAATGTTAGTTTTAGCTGCAACAATTCCAAGAAAATGCTCATTGATTATGCTAAAATTCAAACCATTTTCATTACAGCATTTTGGTATTTCATTTCAAATATTCAAAAACAAATACGCCTGCTAGCACTTTACTAAAGGAAAAGAATCATGAACGTGAATAATTTTAAATTTTTTGTCACAATGTTGACTTCTTGCATTCCAATTTAAAGTCTTGAGACATTGAACATAAATTAGATTCCAGAAAACTTTCCACTTCCGTAAAATAACAGATAATTCTACAATTATAATTGGTACTAGAATTGATCTAACTTAAATTTTTTGTTTGCAGACAGGAATGGTTTAAGTTTGTGAATTCTCTGCCTTTTCTCTTGCACTTTAAATACTATCTACTGTACTTATATCAAAAGATACGCAGTCCAAAAGCAAAATTTCGATTTTTTCACTTGTGTTTTTGAATGCAGATTTAACATATGCACCACTGATTATACTAAATTCCATCTAAAATTCTACGATATAATGTTAAATCTAATTAACATCTGTGCTGTCTCTTTATTAATACAGCCAGTTAACACATTTGAAGAATATGGTGAAAAGCTACAAAGACATAATTACAATATTGTTAAAACATGACTAAAAGTATAGAATGGGCATACTATGACTGCTTTACACAATAAAACTGACTTAAACCACATTTTTGTTCATTAAAAAACATTACAAAGTGAGATATAAGGTGAAACTAAACATGTATAAATTTATATTTTTACAGATGGACATCAATAGAACAATTACATTAATAGTTAATTTACAGTGAAAAATTACAAACTGCAAGGTGCACATTAAAGAAGCACTAATTCTAAGACTAAAAATACATATGCATATAAATTTACTTACAATGTGAGCATGTGAAGCAGAAAAAACAAATAAATAAAGCGTTAAGAAATCCTGACAATAACTTGGGCAGAAATTCTGAAGTAAACAGACAGTAAGCAGAAAAAACCAAAATGAGTATAAAAATTCTGGAATACTAACCGGCTGAAAGGCCAGCACACATTTGCCCAGTATATTAGCCAGTAAAGCCATTCTGACGTACATTCCGTTCTCCGCCTGTCTGAAGTAAGCTGCCCGCGAGTCTGAGTCAAACTCTGGATGGATTTCATTGCCCCTAGGTAGAGGATGCATTACGCTCATCTCCTTCTTGGCCCTCCTCATTGTCTCAGGGGTGATAATGTACTGACCACACACCTTATTGAACTCCTCCTCACTGCTGAACCTTTCCTTCTGGATTGGAGTCATGTATAAAACATCAGTGTCAGACAGGAAATCTTCTAATGCAGTTGATTCCTCCTGTGATATCTCTCTTGCTGCCACGTCTTGTTTGACATCATTGGGCATCTTCAGTGAATCAGGAGACACATAGCGGATATTGACCCTGTACTGGGTCAACAGTCGAGCCAGGGAATGGACAGTGCGACCATTCTTCAGATCTCCTACCATGGTTATAGTCAGTCCGTCAACTGTTCTCATCTCCTCTCTGATGGTAAACACGTCCAGCAGTGCCTGCGTTGGATGTTCCCCTACTCCATCTCCTGCGTTAATGATGGGTTTCTTGCACAAATTCATGGCCTCCATCATGACTCCAAGAGTCGGATGTCGGATAACAATGACGTCAGAATATCCCGACATCATCATTACTGAGTCACTGAAGGACTCCCCTTTTTGTATGGAGGACATGGAGAAATCAAGACTGATAACACTCCCCCCGAGTCTCTGCATCGCCGCAGAAAACGAGCAGCTGGTCCTAGTGCTGACCTCAAAGAACATGGACGCCATCACCTTACCCTTAAGAATGTAATCTAGAGGCCGGTCCTCTGATACTGCTGTCTTAAACTGACTGGCCAAGTTAAACAATGCATGCAACTGATCTTTGGTGAAGCTCTTCATTGACAGAATATGTTGCCCTTTGACTCCCTGTGTGTGTAGGGCCGAGGGCTGAGGGATTCCATGTTCTATTGTTCTATTTATCTTAATATTTTTTAAAGTATTTTATATAATCAAATGAAATTTTAAGGCAAAATTTAAATATACAGGAGTATTTAAAATATCTGATGTTTGATTATTAAGGTTTTTATAGCAGTAGTGACATAACTTTAGGATCAACCTTCGCATCAAATATATAAAATCTTAATTCTGTAAAAAATGTTACAAAATGCTTACTGCTGCTTTAAGTGCCTGATCCAAGTCCTGAATGAGATCATCTTCATCTTCAATCCCAACAGACAGTCGGATGAGATTGTCTGATATACCCAGCTTATCGCGCTCGTTCTCAGGAACGGAGGCATGAGTCATCACTGACCTGAGTTAATACATAAAGTAATAAATTATTCAAGTTTTGAAATCCATATAAAATTAGTGTCAGATGGAGGAATTTACAATAACATGCAGATACATGTAAATGACAAAAAATACAATTTACAACTTACGGAAGTTCACAGAGACTTTCAAAACCACCCAAACTTTCTGCAAGGGTGAAAATCTAAAATAAAACATATTTCCTTTAGACCAATATCATCTCTGTTTGATGGTTTATATCAAAGCTTGAAGCCCAATCTGATGCTTTAACTATTAATGAACACATACCTTGACTTTTTTAAGGAATTCTGAGGCCTCTTTGAGTCCTCCTTTAATATAAAAAGTCACCATTCCACTATATCCTCTCATCTGCTTCTTTGCTAGTTCATGTTGAGGATGTGATGGTAAGCCTTAAAAATGAAAACATTAAATTCCTTCAGAATATTCAACTTCTAAACATTTGTGCACTGCTGTAATTAATTTAAATATTTTTATCATGTTCTATTTGGTAAACACTGAGTGATTATTAAAGTAATTAATTTCCACACTTTTGGCTATTTACTGATATAAAAGACTTTCATCAGAAAACACATTTTTAGCATCAAACTATGCTTAAAATATTCAGGTATACTTTTTTCTCGTAAGGTACATGCCCATACTTTCATTCCATGTTATCATTTGTCCATAGGTTTTATCTTATTTTTTCAAAGTGAGAAACTAAACTTCAACCTTTTTCAGCACAACAGAAACATACCAGGATGAATAACTTTCTCCACACAAGGATGAGATTCTAAGAAGCGGGCCACAGCCAAACCATTCTTCATGTGCTCCTTCATCCTGACATGAAGAGTTTTCAGACCTCTGTTCACAAGAAAGCTGTCAAAAGGGGAGGGAACTGCTCCAAAAGCTAAAATAATACATTGTTAAAATAATAATTTCCAGTCAATCATTGTACAGAAAAACAGATTTTTTTCAAATATTTACCTAAATGTTGCATGTCTTGAAGTATATCAGCTTTGTGACAAGACATGTACATAGAGAAAAACTTTACATAAGTAGATAAAATACAAATGCTGAACAAAAAAAGAAGTCTGTGAGCCAATGCTCACTATCAATGCCTCTGCTCTGATGTGATTATACACTAATATGTTAATTTACACAAAAAATTCAGTTACAGGCAGATGCACAGATAAATAGTAAGTTGACATCAGATTCATATAAAAATAAATCCTAATATATGACATGACTCAGCAAAGTATGTGCTTGAATATCAAGCATCTGTGAAGAGTAGTTGCTCAGAAAATTTGTTTAATATGGACAGTTACACAGACAGATGGACAAACAGAAAGACAGACACACAAGGGTAAACCAGTATACCCCCCTCTCCTTCGGAGCAGGTTTTAATTATCACAGAGCTCATTCAGACAAATAGTGCATTTTAACAGAATATTATCAGTGTATTTACCATTCTGAAGAAACCTGAGTCTTTCATTTAAAGCATCGTCATTTAATGCCACAGCTCCCATGACAACATCAGAATGACCTAAAACAAAAGTATCCAGTGCAATTAAATGAATCATAAAGGAGAAAATATATGTTCATGATAATAATTAAAACACATTTATAGCAACTCTCTAACAAAAAATTATATGATCACTACAGTTAAAGACAGGTCCCCTGAGACTCCCCTCAAATGTTTGGAGAAACAGTTTACAAAAAAGGCATGTGTCAATAAAAAATTCAAAGTAACCCAGGCAAAAGATTTAATTAAATGAACACTGAAACAAAAGTAAAAATAGTCATCAGGCACTGCTTTATGAAAGGCCGGGTTAGGCCTCCATCTACAGAAAAGTTACAGTGAACTAAAATAGTAGAGAATGATTTACTTATAATTTACTATCAAGAATAAATCAGCAATTCTTTTTTTTACAAATAATTCAACAGCAAACTTTCTTGTTTTATACTTACCATTCATGTATTTTGTAAGGGAATGCATGACCATGTCTGCTCCAAAATCTAAAGGACGCTGTCAACAGATAACAAGTAGGTACATTAATTTTAAATACAATTAATTTAAATTTTTGTTTGAGAGGACAATCTAAGTTGGAAAAACTTCTGTCAAATTACACTGATTGTGTTTCAATAAAACATGTTTGACTATACCAAACATAACAATATAAGTTCTTGAACATGGTTGACTAAAATACAAATTAAGTACCAACTTTTATTCACTTATGTAAATGGATTTTGTTACCTGATAACTTAGTCAACAATGCATGAAATTTCATATCTTTTTTTCATTTCATTTTAATCAAGTTAAAGTATCTGAACTAGACAGATATGGTGCACATGCTAAAATATAAATCCTTTATACTTGGTATTATTTGTAATTTTATTTGCTTGTTTTTTTTTCTTTTTTCAAGGCTAATACATGTATAGCTAAGAGTACAGCCTGGTACTGTCCATAAATTGGTTGCAAGCCACATGAGTAGATCTACATCCCAACCCAAACCCTCAAAACTCACATTCACACAACCATATGTACCTCCAAAGTATTCTATATACAATATATAATGGATACTGACCTGAAAATATGACGACATGAAGGTATTATCTACCACCACAATGATGTCCTTGTTCTTCTGTTTGACGACTTTTACAGCCTCAGCTATGTCTACGATTCTCAGTGTAGGGTTAGTGGGAGTCTCAAGCCAAACCAACTATACAGAATAAATAAAGAATATTATTGTTACAACAGATACATGGTTGATGAATACAATGAATACAAAGATATCACAATATGACTTCAGACATGGTGGCATACTGTGCAGGCATTTGCATGTTTTTAAGATTCCTACAATTGACTGATACACATGTATCAATTCTTGTTTACATATTTTCTTCAAGAAATTGACATAGATTGCCACACACGATTGTGGAAATCAGAAGAATTCCGATAAATCTATTTGGTCAAGGATATCTGTCAAAATTACTGTTAGTCTGCCCCCTGACAAAAGTCATACAAAAAACTTTTAATCATAAAGTTTACACGTTAAAAAAATGTTTTGATGTGTTGCAATTCTGAATCAGTAAAAGTTTCTGCATTTTATTGATCAAAATATGCTCAAGTTTAACTGTTCTTAATTGTTTCACACTTTCAAAGAAATAAGAAATTCAAAGTTTGAGGAGAATGGTGTATATAAATATAATTTACCTTAGTATTTGATTTCAAGGCCTTCTTGATATTGTCTATGACAGTGCAATCCACAAATGAAGTTTCTACACCCATTCTAGTGGCACACTTCTTAAAAAACCTGTTTGTACCTAAAAGGTAAAAAACACAATAAGCTTCTGTTTTGTTTTGTCAAAATTTTTCTACTTTATATGATGATATAAACATATACAATAAATTGTCTTAACTCTGTTTGATAGTTGAAGCAAAATCTCCATAACCATTCACACAAATTATTTTTCCCCTGTTAATTTGATTTTCCACACTAACAAATAAATACATTGTAGCTTCTTTTTTTTTTAAAGATGGATGGGAAGTTTGATAACTTTTTAAAAGAAAAACTGGGAAGTAGAAATTTGATGGCTTTCAATCGCCAGAATTTAACTTTCTCTAGAATATAGATGATATAACCAACACTGATTCTCTGTTCATTTAACCAACTGATTAACATTATCAATGTTTCCCCCCTTACGAGGATTTCCAATTACTCCCTTGACTGACCTCCGTATAAATCATCCATGCTGACGATATGATCCCCTGTCTGTAGTAAGTAGGTGACAGCAGTAGTGGTAGCTAATCCAGAGGCAAAGACCAGGCCTGGAAATCAAACAGAAACTTTGTATCACCGTATCAAAACCTGTCTTTAAAATCAATCATAAACTTTGTATCACTTCAATTCAATGTAGTGTAAATGTACATAAAATATTACACTCAAAATACCAGTACGTTTTTTGAAATTATTATAATCTTGAATAAGGGCATTTCAGCCTTAAAATCAGCACTAGTACTAGTTTTAATCATGTAGTACATGATGTACTCAGTGCATTTGTGTTATAAATAAATCTTGAATGCAGTAGAACATATTCACAAATTGATGAACTTCAGGATATTTCTGACAATCCAATGATAAATAAACCTAAAGCTCAACTCATTCAAAAATCCTCTGAATCGTCCTTTTTCTTTTTAAATGTTACTATTATTTGTATGCTTTGGGAGTGTTTACTACGAATTGAAGTTTGGCAAAGTAATGACCCGCTTTACTTTTAACCTTTAAAAATTGTTTCCTATATAAACCTAGACTATGAAAAGTCTAACATTTCCAGTGCTGTGCTGAGTGTTAAAAAAAAAAATAATCATTGGACCACTGAGTGAGAGGTTGAAATTAGATACTAGGTATTGTACCACTACATAACACTGTAGGTGATTCTTAGCTAAGCATATTGTAATCTGCTTAAGTACACTGTTGCCATGTCAATGAAGTCACTTCCGCTTTCACTTAAACGTAAACAAACACGTCATGATAAAGAAACAAAGAAATAACATTAAGAAAAATATAATTCCTATTTATTTATTGATTCGCCTATCTGTTACAACTATTTTAAAAATATTTTATCAAATTAGTTGATCAAAATAGTTAGTTTGCATATTGATGTCAGGTTTATATTAATTGTCGTCTACTCAGACAAAAGCATGAGAGAGAGATTGATTGATTGTTGTCCCTCTTTCACTCAGAGAGAGAGAGAGAATGGATAAACTTTAGAGGATGTACTGAAAAAGTGGCATAATAATTGACAGAGAGAGGGAGCAAATCAAATTAATTTGAAATTAAAATTATTTTCTAGAGAAGAAAAATACATAGTACATCTAGGCACTTACCTTTTTCCATGAAATAAGGTTTTGTTTCGAATTCGTGTATATAATCTCATATGTAATATTAAATGCTTTTTCTGAATACAAAGTCATTAAATTCTCTCTCTCTCTCTCTCTTGTTTCTTAATAGTTTTGAGCTATCTATATTTTATAATCTTAACTAATCTATGATTGGGGTGTCAATTAAATGATTTATAAATTACATGTAATATATGGGATGTATTTATTAATAAATCAAATTCTTTAAAATCAAAAAATTTAACATAACTAGATCACGGACACTTGTTTTGGAAAAAAAATCTTATCCATAGTATAATTAATACAATTATATTATATGGATTAAAAAAGTATTTCCGAAACTATCTATCTAGAGGTTCATCGCACTGGTGAACTCAGGGCTCTTCCGACAACACTGCATAAACAAGTCACAGGTGCTCGATGTAACAAATTAGGCAACAATCAAATGACTTTGTATTTTAAACCGTTTTGTTAATAAATCACTATATTTACATCCGTTGTGTATTTCTACTAAGCCAACTGTGAAATTGATTTGAAAACCATTTTCGTGTATACTCACGCATAGAAATATACACGGAGAAACGTGCGTAAACATGACGTCACAATGAGGCTGAAGCGACATTAGTAAAAATGCAACGATATATAGGGCAGCGAGAAATTCAAATATTTAGCATGTATTAGTTGCTTCCAAACATGTTAAATGTAAATATAAGGAATGTTTTTAAGTTTAGTGTGAATTATTGGTGTGTGAATCAAACAGACTTGCACGTAGGCATATTTTTCATGAAGCGCTAGCGCACTTCATGAAAATGAATATGCCTACGTGACAAGTCTGTGTGATTCACACATCAATAACTCACACAAAACTTAAAAACATTCCTTAAATATATAACTAGCATCTTGTAAAGTACTGTATATATAAATATCACATAATAAAGTACTGGTTCAAGGCGGTTAAGACTTGATTTTTTAATCATCCGTGACACAGGCAATTAATATATGTGTTTTGCTGACCTCCATACCAAACTTTTCGCCTTTGTCCTAACAGCCCAAAAAACATGCTGTCCTTGAACCCAGCCAATAATTTTATAATGTCGTTGAATTATTTTAAATTCCCTATTAATTTTCCGGGTGTTGCTAAAACGCGGAACAGAAAACGGAACGGAAAGCGGAACGAAACGGAAAATGGAAAAATTTTGTCAAACAAATAACATAGATTCAATATAAATCACATAAAAGAGCAATATTCTTGTTGTAAAAATCATTTCTGATAAAAATTTATTGTAAACTATTATATATCCATGAGTCATACACACCCTCCGTGAAAAAAATGGTACGGTAAGAAATTCGACCCCCCCCCCCCCCCCCC
>PRKT01000001.1:1738839-1750701 GCA_003671525.1 Saccostrea glomerata | reverse complement strand
CCCCCCCCCCCCCCTCCAGAACCAAACAATTGTCTTCTTTTTGTGTTATTGCTTGTCAAATACTTTTCAAGCTCGTTTATCCACCCTATTCAAATTCGATTCTAGGGGAATGCTATGTTAGCGATTTTCGTAAATAAGAGACAGAGCATGACAAAATCAACTTGTTTTTAATAGTGGGGGGTTTTATTTGTACAAGATAAATTGTTTGTGATAAAATCTGTGTATTTCAATTGATTTCATCCAAAATAATACATTCCGTTTTCCGTTCCGTTCCGCTTTCCGTTCCGTTTTCCGTTCCGCGTTTTAGCAACACCCTTTATTTTCCTCAGGTAGCATCCAAACAAAAAGGAAGATATTTACAAAAGAGGATCTAGGGTAGAATCTTAACCTATTTATCAAATAAAACATGCTATGCACAGACTGAAGTAATGTCTTTTACAATTTTAACATATGTTGTTGCCTACCATGCTTGCCATTTTCAAGAGCTGCTAAGCATTCTTCTAGACAGTTTCTAGTAGGGTTGCCACTTCTGGAGTATTCAAAACCCTAAAAACAATTGTGACAGACTGCTATAAAAACTATACTACATCATACATGTAATCATTAAAAAGATTCATATACAAAACACTTTGATCCGCCCCAATATTATTCTATGTTCCAGTTACTAACATGATGGTCCCCCGGTGCCTTCTGCTTAAACGTTGTTGACATTGAAATCGGTGGAACCACAGCCCTAGAATTCCATTTTTCTGGCTCTTGTCCTACATGAGTTGCCTGAGTTCCAAATCCTGGAAAGGGTTTACAGTTCTCCATTTCTTTTATTCACTATCGAACTGTCCGGTGTGTCTTCTTCCACGCGCACCTGATAGATTCGACCTTCACCCTCGTGATGCTCTACATTGTCATTAATTAATTTCTTCGTTTAAAAAAAAATCATGTTTTAATATACAAGAAAGAAAGAAAATTGAAAAAAATAAGACTTCAACTTCGGGAAATGATTGGAACAAACAATATATTAAACATACCACATCACGAAAATGTAGGCGTTGTCTCTGAAAAGTTTATGGCGCGAAATTTTGTACACGTGAAAAGTCTACAAAATGATGATAACTGTTCGTCTCTGTACAAAACAAGGTAAAACAAACGAATCTATCTTGAGTTTTCATTTTTTGAAGACGATGAAACAAAGAAGTTAGACAAAGGCCTGTAGTCCTAAATAACTTACATCTCCAGGCTTTTTGCGATTTTGAAATGGTAAAAGCGCCTAAAAACGTCAGATATTTCGGACTAAGTCCAAATCAAATTAGGTTCCAACTTCTTTCATAGTCAAATTTTAATTTTAATTCATATATCACCCTGATTTGACCATATTGCACCAAGAAGTTGGGGGGGGGGGTCAATAAGTGAAAAAAGTTTCGTTTGGAAAACTTTAACTTGTAATTTTTTTTAATTTGTCCTTTTTATGTCCCCGTAATCGAAGATTCGTGGGTATATAATAGTTTCTGTCTCTCCGTTCGCCTGTGTTTGTCAGCTAAAACTTAACCCTACCCATAACTTTTGATTGATTGGAGCTATGGCTCTCATTTTTTACATTTGTATTCTTTCTAACAACACCTTCCCTTGGGTACCAATATATATTTAACCTTTTGACCTTGACCTCTGAGTTTGACCCACTTTTGCAAAAATCTGCCCAACTTTAATCTTGGTCATAACTTTTGAACATTTGGTGCTAGTGAATCATCTTGATCAAACCTTTGCACATCTTCGCTAGCCAAGGGTTTCTCATCGTCGCAAACCACGGCCAAAATGTACGATTCTCTCCCATTCTGGTAGGAGCTATATGCGGACTCCAGACCGTGGCTTGAGACGATGAGGGTTTCTTTTGTAGAGTAGATTTCGGATCAGAAACCCTTGGCTAGCAAAGATGACTTTTGCATGGATGTTAACTTTTTGACCGTAGAGTTTGACCCAACTTTTGAGTGGTTAGTACTAGAGATTTCAAATTTCACAAGTGTATAGTAATACCCTGTGACAATACCTTCCTTTCGATGCTAACAATAATGACCTTGTCGTTTGGATGACATTTAAGAAACTATAAGTTGACCTTTACCAATGATAAACTGCCCCGTGCGGGGACATCAGGCACGAAGCAACGGGGGGGGGGGGGGAGGGTATTTCCAAACAATACTTTTACTATTGAAAATGTTCATTGAAAGGTAGGTTGCCCCCCCCCCCTAAATTATACTACGGTAAAAAATTGGGCATCGATTGTTTCATTATCGAATAGATTCACAATACTTTCCAGAGAAAAAAAGTGCTTGGTTTTTCAACTACCTTTTCCTGACACTACCCAGTCCTTGGAGTAAAAAAAAATAATCATAGCGTTATTATGCACTTTTTACGTGTATTTCACATCATTCTTCCAAACATTTGCGGATACCGGCAAAAAATTCATAACGGGTAGGGGGATGGGCAGTGAGGTCTGGAGGCTAAGCACTAGTGAGGGTTTGGGGTCAAAGTTCCTTGAAGCCTTGAAGGTGGCGAGTTCTAACAAATAACACTCTTTTCCTTGATTTTAGGATAAAAAATGCTTGTTATACATATAAAAAAAGGGGGGTCTGCCTTTGTGGTCCACAGACACTCTTGAAAGTCAGACTACGTTTAAGTTTGACAACCGAAAAGGATGTGGATGCGCAAGACCACAACTGTGACCAAGATATACCCCCTAAAAATCAAATTCACATATAAAATTCTATTGGATATCTATAATTTATAAGATAATGTTTCTTTCTTTCTTTCTTTCTTTCTTTCTTTCTTTCTTTCTTTCTTTCTTTCTTTCTTTCTTTCTTTCTTTCTTTCTTTCTTTCTTTCTTCCTTCCTTCCTTCCCTCCTTCCTTCCTTCCTTCCTTCCTTCCTTCCTTCCTTCATTCATTTATTTATTTATTTATTTATTTATTTATTTATTTATTTATTTATTTATTTATTTATTTATTTATTTATTTATTTATTTATTTATTTATTTTCAGAGATTAAACCGGAACAGACAAGCACCTTGACTTTTGGTTCTACAATTATTTTGCAATTGAATATTTCGGAATGTTTCTCACTCTTGACTACAAATCAGATAAAATACGCGAGGTGGTACGAAAGATGTCGCGAAGAAAAACAAATATGGCGTAACGTTAGCTATACTGAAAATATTGAATGTTAACAAGAATTTGTGCTTTACATTTCAGGTTTGGAATATTTTACAGTAGAAATCAATTTTTTGTGAAGAAATCTGTTCTTGTGTATTTATTTTAAAAATATATTTTGCCAAGTTTGGTCAATAATTGAAGAATGCACATTGGAATTATCGCCTCGGTTTTGGCGTTATCAGCTACACCAGTATATTGGTCCCTGGTTCAGTACTGTTTTGTTTTGTTTTTTTAAATATATTTATATCTTTGATAACGCTGAAGTTTATTGTTACATTACAGATATGTATTCTAGAGCTCATCTACTGATAGAAAATGAATACAAGAAGCTTCTTGAAGATCAACCATGGGTACGGTATAGCCTAGCAGCAGATCTGTAGCGTTATTATTTTATATTTACATTTGCAAAAGTTTTCCTTTATATAACACTACTGAAAGCAATGCGTATCTATAACTATGAATACAGGTATGGGGTCAAGAGGTCATAGATGTGCGTATGGATAAACGTTCGACGTAATTTCTCTGTGATGTCATAAAGGGTTGACACGCGTTCAGTGGATTACATACATGTCATTGGTTTGAATAATAACACATTTCACACGTTAAAAGTCACAATCAGGCAAATATAAAGTATTTATAAATAACAAATTGAAATATAAGTACATTGTAATAAGGTATCATTTAAAACATTTATCGGGCTATAAATACAGGTTGGTATGAGATTAAATTTGTCATAAAGCCCTTCGGGCTGTATGGAATTAAATCTTGTGACCAACCCGTATTTATAGCCCGAAAGATGTTTAAAAATGATACCTTATTTCTTAAATATATTTGTCTTAAATTTGCATGACCATAACGCTACAGATCCTGTAATACAAAAAAGGTGCAATTTACGGAGTAATATTTTTTGCGCACTTTTGGGGAGAATTTCTCCACTTTCCAGCATTCGTCAATTAACTTATATACCTTTCACTCCCTAATTCTAGGCACATTATTTAACTAATCTGTATATTTTATCCATCTCCCAAACCTTTATTAATTGTCTTCTCTACAAGTGATAAACTCACTTGATTAAATTATATGTTAGATTGCTGAAAATTCACCTAAAGTGAGTTTATTGCCTGTAGAGACAACTATAAAGGGTTGGGAGGTAGATAAAATGTACATATTGGCTACAGAATGTGTCTAACCTTAGGGAGTGAAGCGTTATGGAAAAGACAAAACCATAACGCTACAGATCTGCAGCTAAGTATATAGCCTTAAGTTTTTAACACATTTAAGTCCAAGAATAAGGCAGTTCTTTTTATATATGGTATATTTACATATAGATCTATACACAATATAACAAAATAACACTTAATTATGTTGTAAAAACAATCAAATACTCAAAAGATTTGTAAACATGTGTCCACCTGCCTTAAGTGGAGAACTGGCATCCATCTTCATTAAATTTGGTGACCACCATATTTGGATGCTGAAAGACATACCACTTTGAAATTACAGAGCAAAAATGCTCACCTTGCATGATTTAAGGATTAAACAAATAAACAGATTAAGAGAAATTCTAAATTATGACACTTTGAGTTTCCTTCCTGCTCCAAACCCCGATGGCTCGGTGTCTTTACGGATGCCAAAGTTCGATGGCTCATTTCCTTTGAGACACATTGCGCTAAAGTGCGATGGTCTGATACGCCATTAAAAATCCATTGATTAAATATCTGTCTCGCATACAATTTTACTGATTTTGCTAATTGTTTTCGCCCACCAGAGCTATTAGGGTTAGTCCTTGTACACCAATAGACTGATAAGGGTTAGTTCTTGAACACCAATATGTTTCTTCGAACTCACCCAAGAAATTTTATGGTTAGTCCTCACACACTATTGGACTGATTTGGGTTAGTCCTGCACCCATCCAAGATATCTAGCTTATAGTTGTTATACATTTTTCAACTGATAAATGTTATTCTCGCACCTAAATCTTATAGATTATAGGGTAAATATTTGCATTGAATATTTATTTGTATTTATTTTAAACAAACAGACCTTGGCATGGTGCGTCATCACATTTTTTTCGCAGTAGTACTATGACGTCATAAACGTTGATTGGCTTTTCAAAAAAGTTTGGCACAGACCATCGGACTTTGGCGTGACCATCGGACTTTGGAGTCCCATTGCACTTTGGAGTCCTACATATATGTACACTTTATTGCTATGTAAAGATTATACTGTATAATATTAATTAGAGTTTGGGTTTCTTTAGATAAACTTTTTTCTAATATAAAGATACAGTGGACCCTCAGATATCCGGATGCTTCAGTATCCGGACGACTTTTCCTCGGAACAGAATTTTTTAATGCTATTTGTTCTTGTTTAACTGGTATTTCAGGTATCCGGATGCTTCACATATCCGGACAAATTGACTAGGACCAAAGTGTCCGGATAAAATGAGGCTCCACTGTATATGTGATAATCAGTGTTGTGAGAGACACGTACATGATTTATTTGCTTTTGTGCTACTTAAACAAAGAAGCATCATAAGTATGTGTATTGTTTTTTTTTAAGGGTATAGAAGCCATACCTTTACAAGATGACAGTATTTTTGAGTGGGTAGCTAAAGTTAAAGGACTGAAAGATTCAATATGGGATGGTATGTCATTTTTAATATAGATATTTAAAGAATTATTAATTTAGAATGTTTGTACTATTTTTTTTCGTGAAATTTTTGCATTGTATATTTTATTTACAATTCTATTTTCTAGCACAGTAGCCCCATATCTACAATATGAATATTTTGATTTCAAAATAACATCAATTTTAGTACAATATTTTGAAGATACCATTCAGTAAAATTATCTCCATAATTTTTCATTAATAGGAATAAATATCAGTATATTTTACAGTCAGTATATCACAGATAAAATATAAACAATGTCAGTTATTCATTTATTTTAAGCTCATCTTCTGAAGGTATGAAAGTATAATGCTCAAGGAACACTGTGTATGAATTGTAATACTTATTTAATTAATGTTTATTGCAGGTGGTGTATTCAGACTTTACATAAAATTTGATGAACATTACAACATTCGTCCTCCAGAAGTGTGTTTTCATACAATTCCATATCATCCAAATGGTAAAAACTAAGATTACACTAAAAAAAACTAAATAAGATTCAAATGTGGTTGTAGCAGTCTTGAGTTGTAATCACCAATATTTTTACTGATAAAATAGAGGGGTAATGATCACCTGAAAGTTTGAAGAAATGTAGTGGTAATGGTTTGAAAATTTTGCTATAGCTGTGTTTTACAGTATATAATTTATATTACTTATTTTACCATTTACCATTTTACCAGTGTTTACATTGATAGTTTTATAAAATATAAATCCGTTTACAGTGGAAATGATAACAGGAAAACCATGCATTGACTTCTTAGATGACTTTTCAAAATGGAAGGATACTTACTCTCTGTCTTTCATTCTTGTCACAATACAGGTTTGTATACTGGTACTACAATTGAATGTGTGATAGCTTGCCTAAATTCATGTTTTTTACATATTTATTACTAAGAAGGTTTTGAATTGAGATTTTATCTATTTTCCTAGCATTTACTTTCCAACCCAAATCTAGACAGGCCTGTGAATCAAGAAGCTGCAGAATTGATGCTTCATTCACCTAAGGCCTATAAACAAATGGTGCTGGATTGCGTCACAGCTAGTCAGAGAGTGGAAGGTATCCAATCTATCAGTTGTCTGGCAATTCTGAGATTTATTAATTCATTGTACGCAAACATTGAAAAAAATGTAAATTGATTGTAACAGTCATTCATCTATCCATCACAATATTTTCCTCATTTAATATCAGAAGTTCTAAATTTTAAGAGGTGTTGCATGTTTATGTGACATGGTCACATACACTGTATATTTTTGGGTGATTTTTGACCAGGAAAATGTTTCTTGACCAGACCAGAACATCAATAAAAATGTTTTTGATAATGTTGCTTAAATATTTTTGCCTTTGAGTGTGTTTACTGTACTAGAAAATTATAAACGTACTCTTTGTTGTGATGTTAATTTATTTGAATGTAACTTGTTCCCAACTTTTATCAACAGCTGGGGTAACTCCTCATCAGGACCTAGAATCTCGAGTCAGATTTGCCACACCAGATGCACAGAGGAAACATTACACCGGAACCACTAGGACAGCTAATGCTGCTGTCACTCGCCTGTCCTTTGATGATTATCACACGACCTGGAGTGGGATTGCTACCTCGAAACCTACCATGGATACTCCTAATCCTTGTAAGAAAATTATAAATTGAGAAGAATTCCCCCTACCTTAATGTAATGTTTTCTAGAAAACTTTGAAGTGTGAGAAATGTTTCAAAGATGTTTTAATCATAAATAAGAGTGTTATAATTTGTTTTGCTGTTGAAGTTTACTAAAGGGATGGTATTAATTTATTGTTAACAAGAAATGGTTTTTTTTTTTTCAAATTACCGGTATCAAAGTCAAATTCAGTCATGCACATTTTTTGAAAGGATGCCCGGTTTTTCTACAGTGTAATAGACATTTTATTATTTGCATATATATATATATATATATTTTTACAGTATTGGAAGCAATAAAAGAAAAACCTGGACTACAAAAGGCACATTTAGGAGTTCCCCAAGAAGAGATTGATGAACAAATGAAAAGACAACTTGAAGAGTAAGAGCAAGAGTTATTTCCCTCTAAAAGAATTCTCCTTTTTTAGTCAAAACTCATTTCCAAATAATGTAACAACACTAAATCATTAATATTTCAGACATAATGCACTTATGTATGGAAACTTTAAGGTAAAGGCTAATGCTGATGAGGAAAAGGCAGCAAAATTGGCAAAATTAAACAGAATGAAGAAGATTTATCTGCCACCAAGGCTCTCCCCAAGTAAGTTTTCAAGAACATTTCAACATTAGCAAGTGAATGTGCAAGTTATTGACAAATTAAGATCCTTTCTTTTTTTATTTTTTATCAAACACTGTACATGTAATGTCTGATATACTGCAATAAGAATAAGATCAACACCCATTCTTTAATCAGGTAGGAATTCTATCTCAAAACAAGACTTGATTTCAGGATTCATATTGACCGTTTAATTTTTATACATGTACATGTAATAAAGTTTTGAGCCTTTTTAAAAAATTATTTTGATCAATTTCTGAATGGTAGTATTTAGCATATGAAATGAAGAAGTTATGACGCATGACATTTACAAACTATTATTATTGTGTGATAAATAATTCATATTATTATTATTATGAATAATAATTCATATGAAGACAGTACATCACTAACATCAGTGACAGTCAAGAGAAAGTTTAAAATTGCATTTTTTTTTTTTTTGATGTTTTCATACAATCTGGTTTATCTGTAAAAAAGTACAGTACCCTCAATACTTTTTCTACCAGCACCATCAGTTCAACCCCCACCAACCAAGGAAAGGAAAGAGGAACCCTGGGAAGATGAAGTGGATAACCTTGTCGAATGGTCATCAAAGCTTGACGCTGATGAACTAGACATTTAAATGATTTGCATTTTCTGGCAAAATGTGATATAAAAGCAATGTTTCTTGATATTTCATCTATGTATATAAAGAAGAGAAATCAATTTATATGTACAGTTATTAGGTTCAATGAATGTAAAAGCTAGGAGTAGCTGAAACATACGTTGAGTAGATCTTTTCATCAAGTTGTTTTTATTGTTCAGGCGGTAAATAAAACTGTTAACCAGAAAAATTTTTGTTTAATGTGTGTCTAATTCAGTGGATTCAGTTTATGAAATAAAATGAATTTTTACTATGACTTCCAAGTTAGCAACACTGACACTGATGCCCTTGTATGGCAGCTCATGGCAAAGGTTAAGTTTTTCAAATGCATGTCAAAGAAAAGAGATAAAACACAATGTCGCCGAAGAAATTTCTTATCAAAAGAAATACTACTGTGAAGCAAGAAAGCCTTGGCTCCAATTGCTCAAAAGATATATTTTTCAAACATAGGTCACTCTCCAAGGTCGAGGTCATAGGTAAAAATTAATGGTGCTAAATGGGAGGTCTTTGGAGAAAAAATATATATGTGAACTATGAAAATCTTTTACCAGCAGTTCAAGATGTTTTATCGCAAGTGTTAGTACTTAAGATAAAGTATTGTCATAAGGAAAACATCTGTGAAATATAAAAGCCCTAGCACTAACCAGTTAAAAGTTATGGCCAAGGTTTGTCATGTCTTTAAAAGTAGGCCAAACTCCACGGTCAAATGGTAAAATTGGTGGAACCCAAGTACTGGTCTAGACACAAGGAATACCATGTGAAATATAAAAGCCATAGCCCTCTCTAATCAAAATTTACAATATTTCAATTCCTAGGAAAGTGAAATTTTACCAATTTTTCCTATACATTTACTATATTACCCTTGTCTGACCATACTACACAACAAAACTTGGGAGGGGTGGCCTTTCAATGAACATTTTCAATAGTAAAAGGTTATGTTTGGAAAAAAAGGGGGGGAGAACAAAGACATATCATAAGTGCGCAAATTGTTGATGATTCAAATCCACCAGTGGTCTTGTAGAGTAGCCTAGGCTTTCTTCTGTATAAACCTTCCCACACACACACACACACCCACACCAGTGAAGTATGAAAAGTCTTTTTCTCTGTACCATCCAACCATTTTTTAAAGCAGGAAAATCTTATTCTTTTCATTTGGGGGCACTGCATGGTTTCTTAAAATACTAGATCAGTTGGACAAATTTTACTATCCATAGGAACACAAGAATTTTTTTATTCAAATGAATATTTTGCTTGATTGTGTTTCAATCTACTTGTACAAAAGTATCTCTCCAAATTCTAAATTAAACATAGGTAATCAGAGATTACAGAGCTCACCTCAACGAATGTTGTCTTTAAGTAAAGCAAAGTCACACAATTAACTAGCAAAAAGTGTACATTCCAAAAATGAAAATATTTAAGCAATTAAGATCTGATACTTTGAAATAGACCTACATAAAAAATTTAAACTAGTTCTTCTTTATGAAAATGTAATTAAAATCCAGCATCTGAAGCTAATTTGAGACTTTTCATCTCTTGATGCAACATTTGTGCAAGTTTTGTTTATACAATGTTACATAAGCCTTATAGTTTTTTGGTAATAGACCTGCACCCATAACTTTTACCTGGTCTATTATCTGAAAAATGTATGTCGAATTCAGCATCCGAAGCAAGTCCATCAGTGTGCATCCTAAGATGTATTGTCCATGCAAGTTTGCTCATTATAAGGCTCATAGTTAATTGGAAATCAAACATGCATCAAAAACTAACATTTTCACTCATCCACAAAATGTAGGTCAGATTCAGCATCCGAAGCAAGCCTGGTAGTATGCATCCTTATATGTATCATCCATGCAAGTTTGGTCATTAAAGAACTCATAGTTACTTGGAAATGAAACCTGCACCAAAAACTTTAACCTGTTCACTCAATCGGAAAATGTAGTTCAGATTCATCATCCGAAGCAAGCCCAGTAGTATGCATCATCCATGCAAGTTTGGTCAACATAGGGCTTTTAGTTACTTGGAAATGAAACCTGCACCAAAAACTTTAACCTGTTTACGCAACCGGAAAATGTAGGTCAGCATCCGAAGCAAGCCCGGTAGTATGTATCCTTAGATGTATTATCCATGCAAGTTTGGTCAACATAGGGCATATAGTTACTTGGAAATGAAACCTACACCAAAAACTTCACCAAAAATGTTAACCTGCTCCAAAAACATTAACCTGGTCATTCCTTTGCTGAAATTGCAGCATCTGAAACTTTAACTGATACAATGAAACACACTAGAAGCATCTTCCATGCATGTCTAATCAATATAGGACATAGAAGTACTTAAAATGAAAACTGCTCCAAAAAACTTAACCTTAACCTGGGACGCGGACGCCGACGGTATTACATAAGACCCCCAACTTTGTTGAGGTGAGCTAAAAATTACTGGTCAATTATTTAAAAAAAAAAAAAAAAAAAAAACTAGCATATGAAAGAATGAGACAAGAAAAATGTTTTTAAGTATTTATTATACTCTATGCAGATTTTAAAATAGGGGGTAAAATTTGATGTCCATCAAGAAAAGGTTTCTTAAGTAATGTCTTAATCCTATTGTCCCAAGAATTTTGACCATGAACTTCATCTTGCAGGGTTTGTGACCCCAGAATCAACAGGAGATTGAGTTATTTACTTCTTACGGAGTACCGTCTAGAAGATTCTAGGTCTTTCATGGTTTTTTTTTATACCATCGGTCAGCTGGAAAAATCATCCAATGTCCAGAATTGTTTGAGCTTAGCTTGACCTAAATTTTTCTCACAACCCCAAAATCAATTAGGGTTATCTACTCTTTAAAGGTTCATGTACCCAAGCATCAAGTTTGATTTATGCTAAGATTAAGTTTCTCAAGATATTGATTATTGAATCATTTAGCCCATGATCTTTGACACTGTTACCTTAAAACTCAAAAGGTCATATACACTATAAGATGTATCTGGTGTTGATTAATGACTATAAGATCTATTTTATACTGACAGAATAGGTGCAAATTGCAAAACAATATCCTTTCTTTTCAAAAGGGGGGGGGGGGGGGGGGGGGGG
>PRKT01000001.1:1718443-1738815 GCA_003671525.1 Saccostrea glomerata | reverse complement strand
GGGGGGGGGGGGGGGGGGGGGGGGGAGTTGAGAAAATTTTGTGCTCAAACTGCCTTTTGAATAAGTAGGCTATCTATGGTAAAATGAAAAAAAAACTAGAGAAAGTATAAAGACTATAATTCCATGTTATAACATCACATATATAATTTACAAACATTATAATTAAACAATTGATTACATGTTATATAATAAATGATTATTAATTATTTACAATACACAGCTGATTTCGATATTTTTTTCAAGTAGTAGAATTCTAAGTCATGATATATATCTTTTAAAAATTAAAGAGTTAATTGAATATAATCCACAGTAATTTTTACATCAATATGCATATTCACAGAATAAAGGGAAATAAGATATTTTTAAAGATTTTTTTTTTAAAGGGGGTTTAGTAACGAGGGCTAGAATATTGCCCGTGTACACTTTGTTGTGGAAAAAATGCTCGGGTTCGTTCTTCATGAGTTATACATGTAAGCGATAAATTTAATTTTTCTAAGGTGACTTCACGCAATGTCAACAAATGTCAACAAAGGCTTATTTATTGTGTGACCTAACAAAAATTATTTTTTTAACTTTTGAATTTTGATATCTTTAAAAAGAACAAGAGGCCCACGGGCCTTATAGGTCACCTGAGTATTGTGCAACAACTTTCAAACAATTAAATTTGGTTCATGTTTTAAACCAGAGGCCATGGAATTCACAATTTTGAAAGAGGTACCATTACTGATAATAATTTAGACTTAGCATGCTAACTCTATTTACTTAATACCCAGAGGTAGATCAGAGTAACATTAAGAGAAAATGCACTTCCACTTTATAACCAGTTGTACACCTCATCCCAAAGGAACCACTGATCCTGGGGCCACATATTTCAAAATTTTGCAAATTTTATCATTAAATGGTTGATTAACACCAAAAAGCAAATTTCCAAGCATTAATTAATTTTAGACTTTGTACCCCTCTCACCCCAACCCAGGGAAGGGTCGGGGGCATAAAAAATAACCATTTATCTTGGTGCACCTTTCTTCATCATGAATATAATTATTTGGATCATAGGCATAAACACAGAAGCAGAGGAAAGAATTTCAAAGAATAAATGCATTTTCACTATATAACCAATAGAACCCCACCCTAACACCAGAACCCCTGACCCTGGGGTCATAAAATTCACAATTTTGAAAAGAAGCACTCTTGATCAACATAACTATTTAATTACATAGTTTATCTAATACCCAGAAGCAGAGGAGAAGACTTTCAAAGAATTTATGCATTTTCACTATATGATCAATAGAGCCCCGCCCTAACACCAAAACCCCTGACCCTGGGGTCACAAAATTCACAATTTTGAAAGAGGCACTCTTGCTCATCATAACTATGTGCTTGGTTAGTTTTTTTAATACCCAGGAGTAGAGAAGAAGATTTCCAAAGAATAAATGCATTTTCATTATATAATCAATAGGGCCCCATCCTAACACCAGAACCCCTGACCCTTGGGCCATAAAATTCACAATTTTGAAAGAGGCACTCTTGCTCATCATAACTAAGTACTTAGTTAGTTTATTTAATACCCAGAAGTAGAGAAGAAGATTTTCAAAGAATAAATGCATTTTCACTATATAATCTATATAGCCCCACCCTACTACTAGAACCCCTGACCCTGGGGCCATGAATTTCACAATTTAAGTAGAGGACTCAATGCTCATTACATTCATAACAACAGTTTGCCTGCTTGATGTCCAGGAGTAAAGAAGAAGATTTTTAAAGATTGCAATAATTTTAGTGGTTTTTGCCCCACCCCCCAGGCCCCAGGGGGGCAGGGACCATGAAATTCACAATTTTTGTTCCCCTTCACCCAAAGATGCTGTATACCAAATTTGGTTGAAATTGGTTAAGCGGTTTCAGAGAAGAAGCTGAAAATGTTCAAATGTTAACACACGATGCACGTCGCACGACGCACGACACACGACGACGGACAAAAACGGATAGCAATAGGTCACCTGAGTTACTCAGGTGACCTAAAAAGACTTTGGGGATATAATTTGACAAAAGTTGATATAATCTATGGACAATTATTTTTCAAGAAGAAAAACGGATACATTTTTTAGCGATTAGAATCAGACCAAGCGGCTTTAAAGTACGGTAACAGAGAAATTAATTTTAAATGATTTTTTGCTCAAATCTATTCTAATATAGATTGTATAAGCTGTCAAACACTAGAATGATTGCACTTTGTTTATAGAAAATCTTTCTTATTTGATATATTTTAAAACTTCAGTCCATACAAATATACCGTTCTTTGAATATTTCATTTAATAGTCAGAATGTCCCTCAAAAAGAACTCAAGTAACTATTGATTATGTACAGAAATCTTATAAATTATACAAATATACATTTAAATATAAACATGCAAAGATACAAATTATAAATATCATAACAAAATATACAAATAAATGGTGCTAGCCCTTTTAAAATAAACATTGTGTAATTTGTAGTAATGTTCATTAACAATTTAAAATAAGCAAATAGCAGCAAGGTCACACAATATGAAAATAAGGTCATGGTGACCTAAATACGGGTGTAACATAGTAGAACGTACCTAACCTTCCTAGATTCCTTACAGATAAGAGATGTTACAAATCATCTTAATTAACCGGTGTACTGAAATATTAGTGAATTTTTAGTAAAAAGAAAAGTTACTGTAATAATTAATTTGAATTAAAGACTGCATCATAAAATCCAAAGTTGTTTTTTTTTTATTCTCTAATTAGACACATTTCCACAGTGGAAAATGACAATCATATAGAAAAGCCTGTTAGATACCTTCTAAATTTATAGAATACAGCAAATGATGAAAACTTAATTAAACTTTTAAAAGTTCTACAAGAATTTAAACTCTATCAGGGCATTCATGTACTCCTACAAGTAAGAGCCTTTAGTTAATGTCCCCCTGTACTCCTTAAATACCTCAGATCAAGTCAAAAGTATCTAGCATGCTGGAGAACGCATTAATGTAATGATTCAAAATAGTGTTCTTACAAGCATCCATTGAACACATTTACAATAAATATGTAAACTACCAAGATATTCAGATGGGACTATATAAGTAAAATCACACCAGAAACACTATCATAAGGGAGATGAAATGAAACTTGGACATAGAAATACTGTAATGATAACCTTTAGCTTCCTCTTTATATCCCAATCCCCCCTCAATGTGTAGCAGATCAAATACATGTACATTTGTAAATCAATCAAAATAGGGATTAGTGTGTAACACTAATTATGAACAAATTAAACATTAATACTAGGTTAGCATGTTCTAATGTGTGGCAGGTGTCGCATAATATTTGGTCCCCCTCGTTTAAAGGTCCGGCCGGACCAAATACGATAACATATTTGGTCCGCCTTTTATAAGAAATGGTCCGGCCCGTATAAGGAATGGTCCGCCTACGTTTTATGGTCCGGGTGGTGAAAAAACGTTTTAATTTTGACTTAAACATATGAAATTAAAGCGATTTTGTTTAACAATGCCAATTAAATTGCGTTCACACGACAGCTAATGTGAAGTAAACAAACGCGAATGAAATTTTATTTCTACAAAAAAACCATTATTCTTTTAGGCTATTATGACGTCAATTGTAAATCACGTCATGTATGCAGAGCCATCCAATTGATATCATGATCATAGTGGCTACTATTAGTTATGTAGACACTTAGGGAGGTAATACATATTGGGCGATGCGTTAGCCGAACCTAATATGTATATTTTCAAGGACCCCCACAAATTTTCCTATGACCCCTCCAAGTGTCTACATGATGAATTTATCCTGTTGAAGATTTCTTAATGAAGTTCATTTTACTTATAAAATAGTTTACATTTTGACATTGATTAATGTTAATATGACGTCAGTAATTAGGTGCTTTGTGTACTCAAATGAAAATAACAATGATCTGTGTAGTATGTCACTTGGAGGGGGTCATTAGCAATATGAGGTAGGTGGACAGCTTAACATCATTTCATGCAGTATTCTTCTCAATCAGTGAAATTTCACAATTTTTATCAGAAACAGGATTAAGATATACATTTAGTGATAAACATGCTTTTCCTTGATTTTTGTACCACATATAGCACTGATATCTATATCTAACCATCAACATGTGCCCTGTGACTTCATTCTGACCTCATGCATGTGACAAAATTTAATTTGAATTAGCTTCGCTTAACGTTCACAAGGATCTAATGAAAAGTCATTTAATGTGCAGTAAATTAATTCAATTGTACTAATTCGCATTAAGTTCTTCGTGTGAGCAGGGCAATAAGTTTCTGAAAAATCTGCATAAAAAAAAAAAATAATAATAAATGAAAATAAAAAATTTGCAATTTTAATAAAATTATGGACAATATTTTGGGTTTTCAATGTTTTGTACCTGTTAATCATAAGTTTTGTACTAAAAGTCTGGAAAAATATCCTTCTTTCTTTTCCGGATGTGATGCCTGTATTTCTTCAAAGTAACTGAAAGCACACATTTTCATTGCTAATGTTGGAAATTCTCAAAATAAAGAAAAGCGAGAGCCACAGATGCAAATATACACCACGTAACAACTTTTCGGGCCCATGTGTTTCAAAAGCATGAACGACATTTCCTTGGTCGGAAGGGGGGATGTTTTAGAGTTATGTGTTACTTTATAAGGTTTAAAGATAAGAATGAATACATAAATGTAAAAGTAAATTTACAAAACAATGATACTTCATTTAAACTTCTTTAAGAGTCATTATCAAAAACCGCAGAAAAAAATATTGGAAAAATCAACAAATTTCTTGCATTTAGAATTAATTTTTTTTATTGTTACTATAAAACACATATCTGAGGAACACAAAAACACTAAACTCCCACCTGGAAATTATTTAATTTCAGAGTAAGAAGAAATTAAAGTACTGGTTCACCAAAAATCTTGTCCTTCCTGTTACAGACACAATGATGCAAGTTTTACTATTAAGAGGTGGAAAAAAAATTATAAAATTTGTTAAGCCTAGTTTGTGAAAGCATGGCAATTAAAGTATCAGTTATAATTTTTCAATGAAACAGGAGCAAAATAATTTTTTCAATTATTTTAGAGACAATTTTCAAATCTGTACATCATTTTGGTCAATATTTTCACCATTTTACAGTTGTGAAAGTTAGTATAAAAAAACCACATTCACACAATTGATAAGAAATGGCATTTTATGCATGCATGTAGATCCAATTTTGTTACATTTACATCTAAACCACATATTTTTTCATAATTATAGTGCATGTAACAGGAAAGACAGGCCCGTAACAGGAAAGACAGTACTTTGCAATTAGACATGTCTCTTCTGTAACAGAATCCTAAATTCTAGTTTAGAAATGATTGGAAAGTAAATATTGAATCAGTTTCAGTATGAAATCTGTTAATATATTATAAAGATATAGAGTAACTAAAGCAATTCCAGAAAAAAATTGACTTTGAAAGGTTTTTTGGTTTCTCAGTTAAAGAGTGTAACAGGAAAGAACAAAACATGCAACAGGAGAGAGATTTCTGTGTATCTACATCAAATTCTTTATTTTGTGAAACCAATAATTTAATTAATCCTAAAAATTTACGCTGGTGTTCCCAAATAATGATTAAACTTTACGTTAAAATTAAGATAGGAACAAATAGAGTATGAAAATAATGAATATGTATAACTGTTACAGGAGAGACTTTTCCAAAGTATTGTAATAGTACAAAACATTGTTATACCTTTAGAAATTTGTTCCTATACAATGCTATACAAAAAAAATTCTAACATTTTTAATGTTTTGCTGAGCGGGCATAAAAAAATCGATGTTGGACCGCTGAGTGAGATGTTGGACCGCTCGGAGAGATGTTGGACCGCTTACGTCACAGAGTGGGCGGAGCTTAATCTTATTTTCATTCGCTGGTGTTAAACAGTGATAGATCTGATGTTACATCACGGAATTAAGTACAAAATACATGTAAATATATATATAAAAAAAATAAAATAAAATGAAAGGTATAACAAAACATTTATTGACAGAGTTCTCGGTCAAAATGCGTTTTGTCGAACCCTCGAACCAAACTGTCTGCCTTCGGCCTAACGGCCTCAGGCAGACAGTTTGGTTCTTGGGTCCGACAAAACGCATGTTGCCCTCGAACTCAGTCAATAAATGTATAATGTTACATGTTAATAAGATAATAACATAGAATAATTGCTGAATTACAAGTAAAATGTAAAACAAAATATGATTTACATCAAGAAAATTGCTTGCCTATGCAAATATTGGCGTGTACAACTTAAAGGAAGGACAATGAAAGACACTAGAGTCTGAAAAAAAATTTAACCTCCATTTAAAAACATGGATTTAGAGAGCCATCCTCCTTTCGCCTGTATAATTTTCTTTTAGCTTTCTTTAGAAGAAAACTTTCTTTTTCCACTGTTTTTCTAAATATAGAAACATAGAATATTACCTGGTAGTTCAAAAGAGTGTATGTT
Source organism: Saccostrea glomerata (assembly GCA_003671525.1). Classification (NCBI taxonomy): domain Eukaryota; kingdom Metazoa; phylum Mollusca; class Bivalvia; order Ostreida; family Ostreidae; genus Saccostrea; species Saccostrea glomerata. The sequence goes on along the minus strand of PRKT01000001.1, from coordinate 1,732,294 downwards.
TCTGGCAAGTTGTTTGATTAACTTGAGAATTTTCCACTGCAATTTGGAAATGGGTCCTAGCTAGGTCATCAAAATTGGGAATTTAATTTCATTTTATCACTGATTGGGAAATTAAATCACATGGCAATTTTCAACAAAACAAAACAAAAACAAACAAACAAAAAGAAAACAAAAGAAACACTCATGATGTTTAGTATAGCTTACCGTATTTGAGCCAAATGCTCAGATGAGCTTTTCTGATTGAGATTTGTGTTTTGTTTGTTGGTGTTAACTTAATTGTTACTGTTTTCTCAAACTTTTCACATTTTTTTATCTTGGTCATTTTAACTATATTTAGCACAGAATATCTTATGAAAAGGAAATTTAAATAGTTCAAATGAAAGGTTACACCCTCTTCCAATAGATAATTAAGAAAGAATGAAATTCTTTGCCAGGTCATTTAAAAAAGACCAGAAAAGATAAAATTTAAATATAAAGCTTCATGACATAGTGTAGATTAAAGTTTGTTCAAATCATGAACCCCTAGGGTAGGGTATGGCATTATGAATGATCAAAATATTACTGGCGTAAGTTGAGACACATATCAACAAATCTCTTTTCAGGAACAGCAAACCCTTGATAAGGACGTTAAACAGTAATATAATCAATCAATCAATCGATTAGTCAAATATAAATAAAAGCATTTATACTTAGTGTACATTCTAATTTGTTCAAATCATGATCACTTGTGTAGGGTTTGGCACCTATTGGTTAATTTAGAGTTATATTGGGGTACAAATAATTATGAAAAATCTTTAAAAATCTTCTCATTACATGTAGCAAAGCCATGGTCAGTAATAATAGATAAACCATACAATTTTGACTGTTTTGTGGTGTATTGTAAATTATACTATGGTTTGAGTTTCATGACCCTGGGTTTAACCTCACGAGACGAATGACCCTCAGGAATTGGGCCTAAATTTGAACCAAAACAGGGAAGTATAACAAATCCCCTAACCTGAGTGAAACTTTTTTTTTAGAGATGGAAAAATATATTCTGCCTGTAGCTAAGAACCATAATTTATTGTCTTCCCTGATAAACTGAATTAATAAATAAAAAATCATATATTGAATTTATATTAAACTGTGCTTATAAGAAAAAAAGTTCTCAAAAATTGTTTATTTTATAGCAATGCCTGTCTTTCCTGTTACAGAATCATATTTAGAAGTCCTTTAATATCAAAAATTATCTCTTCATAGTTCAAAAAAGAATAAAAAATAAAATAATTACTACAAAGTAATAAAATGAAAATAATATTAAATCTGACAAATTAATAAAAGTCCACATTTTTTTCTGATTTAAGCAAAATTTTTCCGTACTGTTACAATATGCTATGTCTTTCCTGTTACAAAATCACTTTTTATGTTTCAATTAACAATTAGAAACAATGAATCCTTACTCAAGGTGTATCTGTGTTACTTACTTCCATTTTAATAAAAATCATGCAATAAATTTCTTGGTTAATGATGAGATAGGTCTAAAATCCACATTTTATTTAATGTTAGTCTTTCCTGTTACAAAAATTGTCTTTACTGTTACAAATTAACATGTAACAGTATGGACATATAACAGGGTAGACAATAGCTCTATATTTGGTCATTTTTTTCCTTATTGCTTACCATACAAGCTGATGATGCAGTAGGTTTGAAGCAAAATGTTTAAGTTATTTTGTAAAAGAAGTTAAAATTGTTTCACTCCATTGTTTAAGCTTTATTTCAATGTAACAGTACGGACGTCATTTTTTTCTACTGTGTAAATCGTAGTTATATTTTGGACATTTTATTCAAACTAATCAAATTTAAAAAAATTAAATTAACAACCTAGTAAAATGGAAATGTAACCAAGGCTAATGGTAAGTATGAAACCCAGAAAAGTTTATTCTAAATATTTCTATTTTCTTGATTTTCATTGGCGTAACAGGAGAGACAAAAAATCTTGGGACACACCTTTTAGTCTTCATATTTACAAGATGAGCTTATCTGAGACAATTTTAGTGTTTTTATGGCATTTATTATGAATAGTTTAAGGCATACAAGGAAAAAAATGAAAAGAAAATGAACAACATATGCCATAAAACACTTGTTAATTCAATGGAAAGGAGTGTGTGACATCACAAAATGTGCTAATTTGAGCTATTATCAATGCATTTTTTCTTTAAATATATCACATAGCTATAAAATTAGTATTCTGCCAACTACAGAATAATGTATTCTAAATAGTGATATGAAAATTTATATAATTTTTACTTCATATACTTTTTTATCGTCTTGTGACCAAAATTTTGGCGAATTTTGATAATGACTCATATATGAAACGCGATTGATTATCATTAACAGTGGCGGATCCAGAGGGAGGGGGTTACGGGGGTTGCAACCCCCCTTTGGATTTCCAAAAGAGAAATAAGAAAGTTCGAATTTTTTTGTTGTGTTTTACTATAGAAAATGTAAGGTGAAATGCTAATGTTGTAATATATAAAGAAATTCGGTTGTAAAAACAAAATAAAACCCATCCCTTTACAAAATAGGATTTTCAGGTTCGGAGATTAATTTTCCTTTCTTTTTCAAAAACTTTCTGGTAATGTATAATACAAGTACTTTTTCCCAGATTGATCAACATCCCAATTTCAAAAACCATACTCCACCCTATATCGATATTCTATTGAGTTATTTAACTATATGTATGTGTACAACGTACGTTTTAACTGTTTTCGCCTTCAAACCCCAACCCCCCTCCTTTTGAAAAATACTTCAACCCCCCCCAAACCCTTTGAAAAATTTCTGGATCCGCGCCTGATTAATATGTATAATTTTCATTATCCTATCATTATTATTTAATATAATATTTATTTCATTGTGCTTTGTCCGGATTTTAAAAATTTCAATTTTTATTTCTAACATTTTCTAGCTTTCAGTTCCGAGTATATTTTGTTAGTATCTTAAAAAAGTTGTGTGCAATATGATCTTTCAAAATTCCATTATTACATTCTATTTTCGTAGCTTGAAAACTAAAAAAAACTTGACAGGGCGGACCTTAAAACGCAGTTATCAGAAAAGGTCCGCAATATATTTATATTAGAAAGGGAAATTTTTTGGACAGGGTTTATTTTTGTAGCTTGATAACTAGAAAAATAGACAGGGCGGACCTTAAAACGCAGTTATCAGAAAAGGTCCGCCCTCTGTATTTCAGATATATATATATTAGAAAGGGAAAATTTTAGACAGGGTTTATTTTCGTAGCTTGAAAACTAAAAAAAAAAAATAGACAGGGCAGACCTTAAAACGCAGTAAAACGTCTTTTGCTATTCACACAAGTTTGTACAAAGTTAGGCTCATTGTCAACAAAAACTTTGAAATGAATGACCGTTCCCCCCCCCCCCCCCCCCCCCAACAAAAAAACAACATTTAGGAGGGGGTATAAAATGTTCGGATTTTTATTGAAACCGAAACCGAGAGACATAAGTATAAATGATATATTATAAATTTAGAGCACAGAGATTTTATATGAGCGACATGTATATTAAATATGAAAAATAAAGGCATTTATAAATCCAGCAGTTTAAAGACTTAAGTTGGTTTGACGCCAATTAATGCACATTTACCTTGTCCCGGAGTAATATTTAGTAGGCCGCATTTCATTTCCGGAATTTTCTGAACTTTTCATTTCCGACATTTTTAAGTTTTTACATTTTTTAAAAGTTTTCATCACACAGGTCAATATGTAAACCTATTCAATGAATGCTATAGAATTAAGCTCAATGTCCACATTAATGCATCAACTGTAAAAAATCAAAGAGACCATCATAAAAAATCAATATCTGATGGCATAATAAACAGGTCACTGTGACTTTCAAATAAACATTCTTTTTGTAACATTTGTAAACACTACTCAAGAGTCTTCAAGTGACAGGTTTTCATTGAAATGTTAATTATAATCAAAAATGATTAAAATTTTTATATGGTATGAAGATGGAGTCTAAACCCATGTCAGAAAGGCAACATAATTCATGCTAACTAAAAATTTTCAAGAACACTTCAGTTCCACAAAAACAAGTATAAGCACACACCGATTTAGCATCCAAGAAAATTTCAGTGCATAAACATGTCATCTAACTGGCTCAGGATTTAACCCTCAATAGAGTTTACACAATTTCCACAGTGGAAAATGGCAAGTAGGCACTAGTATTTGAGGATTACTAGTGCATGTTCTATTTAATAAACAACAGAATAAACAGTATAAACCTAAAGCAAGTAATATCTACCCAACTGTCCTCCATGAGGAACGTGAAGCCCAATCACATATGCAGCTTTCAGTTCTAAAGGTGGATGCAATATAATTTTTTAATAACATTTTTTCTTAGAAATTCAATGTAGCCCAACAAATGCACATAACAAATGATCAACAAGTGGGAAACAAGTGACAGCCAGGAAAGTCTAGATGACAACTGAGAAAAGTTCACTGACAACCTGGAGAGACAAGAGAGAACCAGGAGAGACTGGAATCAGGGGTGTGGAGGCTTGGCAGGTCAAAGCACAACTTTCGTGAGGAAGGACCCATTTCATCATGCTATTGGACAGATACATACTTAGACACCCCCGAGTTCACAAGAGAGCGGGGATGAGCGACCTATTGGGACAGAAATTCAGGATACAACAAGGCTACCAAAAAAATGATAATTATGAACAGTGGAAATGTATGCAGCTGTGGTAAAGTATGCAAGAAACAAAAGGGGCTTAAAATCCACATGGGGAGGATGGGATATAAGCCAGATCAGCAGCTAGCAAAACAAACAGGGCAACCTGGTGAGATGGAGGAGGAAGTGGTTCAGGATGAAAACCAGTGACCGCAGACTCCATGTGTTAGGTAATGACAAGGCTTCATACAAAGAAAGCCATGACAGGGAGGACATCAACAAATCACAGAGCAGCAATCAACAGCAAGACGAGATGGGAGACACCAAGGGTACTGACAGCAATAAAAGAAAGAGGAAAGTAAAATGGCCAAATAGTAACAACAGAAGTGACTGGGAACAGTTTGACCAAGATGTGGATGCAATTCTGAACACAGGCAGGCAGCATTGACAGGATAATAGAATCTATGACATCAATTATATAAAGCATAGGTCTAGACAGGTTTGGTGCAGAACAAAGGAAAAAGTCACAAAAAGAGGGAAGAAAACCAGGAAAGGGTGGGAAATAGCTTGGATGAGAAAAGACCTGCGACAGCGTTGTAAGCAATATAGGAAAGCTACAGTTGAGGAAAAACCCGCACTATCACAGTTACAATATAACATCAGGGAACATCTCAAGATAACAAGAAGAGCAGAGAGAAGCAGCATAGAAAGAGAGATCAAGATAGAGCAAGAGCAAGATTGACCACAGATCCATTCCAGTTTACATCAAGATTACTAGGAAATAAAAAGTCTGGCGCATTGAAATCTTCAAAGAAATACATTGAGAAGTATTTAAGGGAGATGCAGGTAGTGTTCCACATAGGTAGAAAGAGTTAGGGGAGTGGGAGCAGTTGATACATCTTGAAGAACCAAACCAACCCTTTGATGAATCACCACCAAAGCTAAAATAAGTGGTAGATGTAATCAAGAAAGCCAGAGCAGCATTAGCATCAGGACCAAATGGGGTTCCATATAAAGTTTATAAGAACTGTCAATGACTGACAAAGTGCCTCTGGAAAATGACGAGTGGTTTGAAGGAGAGGTCAATTGACAGATAGCTGGTACAGAGCAGAAGGCTGTTTTATTCCTAAAGAAGAGAAATCAGAAGTACTGAAACAATTGAGGACAATATCACTCCTGAATGTAGAAGGGAAGATATACCTTGCAAGGAGAATGTCTAGTTACATGCTTGAAAATCAGTTTATTGATATCACTGTGCAGAAGGGAGGAGTACCCAGAGTATCGGATGTATTGAGCATACAAATGTACTGAGTCACACAGATAATTGGGGAAACCAAGGAGTCTAAAGGGGAGTTAGCAGTCATCTGGCTTGATCTAGCATATACTTGTGGGACAGTTCCCCATAAACTTGTTGAGCCGACATTCGACAGATATCATGTACCAGAGAAGACAAGGGCAGATTTAAAAGACTATTATGACCATCTTCAGCTGAGATTTACAGTACAGGATTACACAACGGCATGGCAATGCTTAGAAGTCAGCATAGTCACAGGATGCACCATATCCATAATCCTGTTCTTGATCAGGATCCAATATCCAAGTGGAAATGACATAACCTTAACTGGCAAACAGCTTTATAAGCTGTGTAATTTTAGTATGAGAGAAGTCACTGTGACCTATTTTGCTGTATGTTATATCCTTAGTTTTGATATGGTTATGAATAAGGAATCTGAACCCATGTCAGAAAGACGACATAATTCATGTTAACTAAAAATTTTCAAGAACACTTCAGTTCCATAAACACAAGAATAAGCACACACCGATTTAGCATCCAAGAAAATTTCAGCACATAAACATGTCATCTCACTGGCCCAGGATTCTAATCCTTAATATTGCACACAATTTTATCCTTAATATTAAGTTAACACAATTTCCACAATGGAAATTGGAAATATGAGGATGCTACTATGCTTCTTTTAATAGCAAAAACACATCTCAAAATAAAGGTACTGCCTAAATTTCATATCCCTCAAGAGGTGCATAATGCCAAATCAGGACATATAGTTTCTGGGCAGATTCAAAATAGCAGATATATACTATGACACCCCTGAGGTCGCGTGAGAGTGGGGAAGGATGAGCGACCTGTTGGGATGGATAATCAAGATACAACCAGGCATTGAAAAACAACAAATACGAATAGTGAAAATGTACATGTATGCAGCTGTGGGAAAATATGTGTCACCGATTATCCACGGGTTTATGTAACATACGTTTACGTTATTGTTACGTCACAATACTGTACGTTATGTTTCTATAGTTAATAACAGAGTCTAAAATAAACCACTATATGATCAAGACGCATTTCTATTCTTTCCACAACAATATGCAAGAATCAAAAGGGGCTTAAAATCCACATGGGGAGGATGGGATGTAAGCCAGATCAGCAGCTAACACAACACGCAGGGCAACTTGGTGAGATGGAGGAGGAAGCGGTTCAGGACAAAAACCACAGTGCCTCCATGTGTTAGGTAAGGAAGAGGCTTCTTACAGTGAAAGGCATGTCACAGGAAGGACAACAACCAATCACAGAGCAGCAATCAAGAAGAGATGGGAAACTGGGGCACTGACAACAATATAGGGAAGAGGAAAGTAAAATGGAAAACAGTAACAACAAAAGTGACTTGGAACAGTTTTGAACAAGATGTGGGTGCAATTCTGAACACAACCCTGGCAGGCAGCATTGACAGGAAAATAGAAGCTAGCTATGACATCAATTATACACAGCATAGGTCTAGACAGGTTTGGCGCAGAACAAAGGAAAAAGTCACAAAATGAGGGAAGGAAGATCAAGAGAGAGAGGGAAATAGCAAAGATAAGAAAAGACCTGAGGCAGCTTTGTAAGCAGTACAGTGTATAGGAAGGCTACAAAAGAGGAGAAAACAGCACTATCACAGTTACGAGATAACATCAGGGAACAGCTCAAGATAGCAAGAACAGCAGAGAGAAGCAGGCATAGAAGGAAACAGCGCTGATCGATGGAGCAAGAGGAAGATTCACCGCTGACCCATTCCAGTTCACATCAAGATTGCTAGGAAATAAAGGGTCTGTATCATTTAAATCTTCAAAGGAAGACATTGAGAAGTATTTGAGGAAGATGCACAGTGATCCACATAGGTAGGAAGAGTTAGGGGAGTGGGAGCAGTTGATACATCTGGAAGAACCAAATCTACCTTTTGATGAATTACCATTAAAGCTAAAAGAAGTGGTAGATGTAATCAAGAAAGCCAGAGCAGCATCAGCACCAGGACCAAATGGGGTTTCCATATAAAGTTAACAAGAACTGTCAATGGCTGACAAAGTGCCTCTGGAAACCGATAAGAGTGGTTTGGAGGAGAGGTCGATTGGCAGATAGCTGGTACAGAGCAGAAGGCTGTTTTATTCCCAAAGAAGAGAAATCAGAAGTACTGAAACAATTTAGGACAATATCGCTCCTGAACTTAGAAGGGAAGATATACCTGGCAACCTTAGCCAGGAGAATGTCTAATTACCCCTGAAAATCAGTATATTGATATCGCTGTGCAGAGGGGAGGAGTACCTGGAGTATCAGGATGTATTGAGCATACAAGTGTAATGACACAGAAAATCTGGGAAACCAAGGAGTCTAAAAGGGAGTGGGTAGTCATCTGGCTAGATCTAGCAAATGCACATGGAACAATTCCCCATAAACTTGTTGGGCTGACATTTCGAAATATATCATGTACCAGAAAAGACAAGGGCAGTTTTAAAAGACTATTTTGACCATCTCTAGCTGAGATTTATAGTACAGGATTACACAATACCATGGCAATGCTTAGAAGTTGGTATAGTCACAGGATGTGTCATATCTGTAATTCTATTCCCAGCAGCAATGAATTTGATAGTCAAGTCAGTGGAGAAGAAGAGCAGAGGGCCATGGATGATGTAGAGTCAGCTAGCTATAACTTGGGCAAGAATGCAAGTAAAACCAAACAAATCTCATAGTTTGGTTATACAGAATGGAAAAGTAAACTAGAGGTACTGTGAGCGATGAGCTCACTAAATAATACCCCCCGCCTCCATATAGTTATAATGGCAAAGTCCATGTTTTGCTGTGGCCGTTAAACCCAAAATATGTGTCGGATGAAAAAGTAAAATAGGAGGTGCACAATGGCAGTATGTAATAAAGATTCTGTGAAAGTTTCATCAAATTTCATTCAGTGGTATGAGAGGAGTTGCGGATAAGAGATGGGTACCCCAAAGCGTAACAGACGGACGGACGGATGGACGGAATTAACGATTACTATATACCCTCCCGCTTTTCAAGTGGGGGGTATAATGAAGAAAGGTTCAAGATGGAAGGAAAGGCAATACCAACAGTCTCAGAGAAGCCAGTAAAATGTTAGGGAATTCTTCAATGACACATTGACAGACAAACAAAATGTGAAAAAAACTCGCAGATGGCTGGATGAATGGATGAAGACTGTGGACAAAAGTGGACTGCCCAGTAAATATAAAACATGGATTTACCAACAAGGGATACTGCCTCGCTTGCTTTGGCAGCTATTGATGTATGAGCACTGTAGAAGGGATGGAAACAACGGCAAGCAGATACCCGAGGAGATGGCTGGGGGTACTGCAAAGTTTCAGCAGCATTGGTTTATATAGCTCCAGGACTAAGCTACAGTTACCTCTAAAGTCAATTACAGATGAATTCAAGGTGAAAAAAGTGCATCAACACTTAATGTTACAAAATAGCAAAGATAAGAAGGTTAAGACAGCAAAAGTATGCTTTGAAGCATTAGGACGGAGAGAAAGTGGTCAATCAAGAAAACTACAGAAGAAGCAGAAACCCACTTGAGACACAATGACATTGTTGAAAGACTGGCAATAGGAAGGCAAGGGCTTGATGTCACACCAACAGCAAGATGGGGGACAGCTTCAGTAGAAGAGAAGAGCAGTTTGGTGCAGAGAGAAGTGCTTGCAATGGAGGAAGATTCAAGAATGGTGAAAGCAGTTGAAATGATGAAACAAGGTAGCTGGTTGAACTGGGAAAATGCACATCAAGTGAAGTTGGAATGGAATGATATTTTAAAGAGGAACCGTTCAGACTTCAGTTTAAGCTTAAATCAGTTTTTGATGTTCTTCCCAGCCAAATTAATTTGGTAACAAAGGGAGTAATAAATGGTCCAAAGCGTGTACTCTGTGGTAAACCAACAAACTTAGAGCATATATATCAGCATGCTCAGAGGCTTTGAAAGATGTGAGATAAACTTAGAGACATGATAGAGACCTAGCAAGTATAGCTGACACTTTGGAGAAAAATATCAAAAAGCCAAAGAAGGACACAGAGGGCCTGAGATTTGTCAACTTTGTGAAAGAAGGTGAACAAGGACATTTAGTGTTGAAGGAAGTGTCTGTTGTGGACAGCAACCGATTGGCAGATGCAGGCAGACCTCAAGGAAAGATTTATATGACTATCTGAAATAATAGCTACAAACAAGAGGCCAGATGTAGTCATTTGGTCAGTGGCTACAAGACAGACAATTATTTTGGAATTAAAAGTGCCAAGGAAAGATAGGATGGAGGATGCGAACAAAAGAAAAAATAGAAAGTACCAAGATCTTCTGAAGGATGATCAGCAGAATGGATAGAAGTTCTGTTGTTTTTTGCAGTGGAAGTGGGTTGTAGAGGATTCATGGGTCATCAAATACTTGGTTCCCTGAAGCAATGGGACAAATGGGGACATCAATCAACAGTTACTGATGACCTTTTATCTGTACTCCCTTCTTAAAGGGACTAATAATCATTCTGATTTTTTTTATCTTGGATTTTGGTGTGTACAGTTGCTCAGGGAATTATAAGCCATCCCAACATTGGATAACATTAGGTCAGAGGATTCAGGAGCTAACTACAATACCACCCATACTTCTAAACATAATTCTGTTAAGGTCAGTCACTGGTCCTTGCTGAATGAAATCAGTTCATGCTATGTACGGATCTCACAGGAGTGAAGATATGCTTTAAATTGTGTACATTTTGGGGTCCATTATGACTTCATAATAATGCTATGACACACTTTGCCCTCAACATGGTGACAAGGTCACTTACAGTAAGATTGACAGGTTCAATTAATTTACTAGATGATGTTCATATTAAATTAATTTTATTACTAGATGATGTCAAACAGCCATAACAGCTAAACTTTTAAATGGATGCAAGTCATTGTGACTTACTTTAAGGTTGAATCAACTCCCTAAAGTTTACTTCCATATATGAACGAGGAGTATGAACCCAGGTCAGAAAGGCAAAAAAACTCATGCTAGCTAAAAATTATCAAGGACACAAACTCAAATCCACAAAATATGCACACACTGTTTTAGCATCCAAGAAAATTTCAGTGCACAAAATCATTTTACCTCACAGGCTTAGGTTAAATAAAATACAAACACTTTCCACTGTGGAAATTGACATTTAAGAAATATTATGATATTATGTTAAATAAACACAAAATAGCACAAAGCCAGAGCAATTGAAAACAAACAAATGATGTTCTCAGAGAAGTGAAGCAGAATCGAGGCATAGTTTTAAATAAACAAACTGTGTGCACCCATTGTGTACATCTACTCCAATATATGATTGCATGCAAGAGATGTTAGAATGGGAATTGGCTTAGAGTTACCAGTTATTTATATGCCTACACTTAATCACAGAAATACTGTAATTTTATGCCTTATATTTACAAAAATGCAACCCCTAAAGTACCCTTATATGTATCAAATAACAATGACTGAATGTTGAAATGAAAAAAAGACAGAAAATCCTGACCCTTACTAATATTACCCATTATGAAATTCCAATACCACGTTCAGATATTTGACTGAAGGTCACGGTAACACAGACTTAACCTTTGACACATATTATTCCATGCAGCATCAAATGAAAATATCTCCTAATACTTAGGCCTTTTTAATTAATGTGATCCAGACAAGGATCAAGCATTTATAACAGAGGGATGGATCCCTAAAGGAGGTGTCATTGGAACTGAATTATTATGGGGGTAATGACTAATAACCCCCCATCCTATTCCCCTTCCTAAGTGTGAAACAAGCATCAAAAGGTATCCTAAAAAATCTCAGTTTCATAGTGACTGTTCTGAATAACTAATATGGCTATTATAGAGACACGGACAGGTAAATATTATTTAACAATGTATCAACAAAATGTGAAACTGTAAGGGCTAGCATACCATTAAGAGGCTTACCAAAAGGAAAATTTACAATGAACCTTATAAACTCATGAACACACATTTACATAACACACTCACATACACACATATATATATGTAAGTTCAAGATGAATAAGTCCAAACTTTGATATTTTACACAGCTAGTCCAATCCTTTAGCAGTATTCCTTCTTCTGAGTCCTGTCAGTCTGGGATTCCTCTTTTCCTCCTGTATAAAACAACCAATTATAATCACTGAGGAGTTTTTATCCCTCCAATTAGGAATACAGTCAAATCTTATTATCTCAAACTCAATGGGACCAAGAAAAAACTTCCAGATATCTGATTGAGATTTTGAGGGTAAAATAATTAAAGAATAAGAGGTTGGGACTACAAAATCACTTTGACATATCCATTGTCTTCAAGATGTCTGTGTTCGAGATAACAAAGTTCAATTGTAGTACCAACAGAGTCAATTGGGAGAAATAGCAGTAAAATATGTATATTATACTGAGAAGTAACCTTCTGAGATAGTTTGAGTATGGAGTAAAAACTGTATCTTGCCTTCTGGTGTTAGGTTAAGCCACCAGTCTGGAATCTTCATCTGTCTTACAGGTTCTTCCATGACTAGTGTAGAGGGCTAGTCCAACTCACTGTCTGTAAACAAAAAACAAAGGAAGGTTAATAACAAAAGTATCATATATACTTGCCTATAAGTTGGTCCGCCTATAAGTCTGTTGTATTTTTTGTCGATATTATGGTGGTATTTGCCATTGACCCGCTTAAAAGTCGGTACAATTTTTTGCCAAAATCAGATGACAATATCAAATTACATTGATATTTGAACCTGGTTTCAATTAATATTTTTGTCCCCCACTTTTCAAGTGGGGGATATTAATTTGAGTTTGTCCGTCTTTCTGTCTGTCTGTAACGCTTTCGTTTCCACACGATATCTCGAGAACCCTTTGAGCTTTTGCAATGAAATTTAGCATAGCAACTCCCTATGGACTAAAGAAGAACCCTACTGATTTTGAGGTCAAAAGGTCAAAGGTCAAGGTCATAAATAAGCAAATTCTGTCTGTTATAACAATTTCGTTTCCACACAGATCTCTAGAACCATTTGAGCTATTGCAATTAAATTTTACATAACAACTCCCTGTGGCTTAATGAAGACCCCTATTGATTTTGAGGTCAAAAGGTCAAAGTTCAAGGTCGTAAATTTACATATTCTGTCTGTGTGTAACACTATCATTTCCGGGCGATATTTCAAGAAGATTTTCAGCTTGTGCAATGTAATTTTATACCAAAATTCCCTAGGACCTCTCTCACCCCTCTCAAAGTGCCCCGCCTCGTTTGTTTTATTAGTATTTATAGTATTACATGTCGCTATTTTTAGCACAGGGGCATGAGGAGAGTTATTGCGTAAAAAACAGGTTCTCGGCAGACTTTCTGTTCTTATTGCATCTATTAGAACTGTTTAATAAAGGCTAAATAAATCAAACACCATGGATTGTGTAAAATTTTGACAATACCAAACATGAATATATACATGTATGTGACTTCACTTCTGCATATACTTGACTCTATGTAAAGACATTCCGTGGTCTAGTGGTATATTTCTCGCTTCCCTTGAGAGAGGTCCCGGGTTCGAATCTCGGACGGACCACTTCTTTTTTTTTTTTTAGAAATACTTTTTTTTACTAAATAATAGTATTCAGCAAGCGAAATGAAAAATTTACGAGGTCTAGCTTGTACAAACTCATAAAATCATCATTACAATGTGATAAATATTCCATATAAAAAGAATCTTCTATACACATTATAAAGAATAAGCAATTAAATCTTTATATCCAAAAAGGTATATTTTATTTGCTTCAGTATACATGCATGTATACATTTAATAATTCTACAAATTCAGTTAGGGGGATCCGACTCCCCCC
>PRKT01000001.1:1673784-1707591 GCA_003671525.1 Saccostrea glomerata | reverse complement strand
ACCCTATTTTTGTCTTTTCTTGATTATCTCCCCTTGTGAGGGGACTTGGCCCTTCATTTTAACAATTTAAATTCCCCCTCACCCAAAGGTGCTTTGTACCAAGTTTGGTCAAAATTGGCCCAGTGGTTCTTGAGAAGAAGTCGAAAATGTGAAAAGTTTACAGACGGACAGACAGACAGCTAGACAGACGGATAGACGGACGGACGACGGACAAAATGTGATCAGAAAAGCTCACTTGAGCCTTCAGCTCAGCTGAGCTAAAAAAGTTCTCTGAAAGTCTCACTGAATCTCAGTGGTTATTAGACAAGTTGCAAATAAGACATAGCTTCCTCACAATATAATGGGTAGACAAAATGAAGGAAAGACAGACAGACAACCCTGTAATTGATAACTCACTTTTCAAACAGTGGGTATAATAAAGAGTTTGTGTTAGAAGGAAGAATCTTACCACATCTTTCAAGGTAGAACTCAGTTTTGTGGTTTCTTCTTTGCTGCAGGTCTAGGAATCCATTTTTCCCCCTAATAAGACAGAACAGTAAATGTGTACATTAACTGCAATTTTGTCATATAAACACAATGTGCAAGAAATTGAGGGGGAGATTATAAAACAAGAGGTAAACAATGTATATTACCCCAACATATGATTAGTTGTCACTGTGGATCCTTCTGGTCTGGACTCTTTGACTAATCAGTCAGTGTTAAACTCATGATGGTGGTCACTCTAATGCTCTGCTTAATTAGTATTGGTTGCTGCTTCTGTAAGGCTGGCTACTGCTTGTCCCTGCTTCTGCTTGATTGGCTTCTGCTTCTGTTAGGTAAATACTGCTTGTCCCTGCTTCTGTTTGATTGGCTTCTGATTCTGTTAGGTAAATACTGCTTGCCCCTGCTTCTATAAGATTGGCTACTGCTTGCCTCTGCTTTTATAAGATCTTCTGTAAGATTGATTACTACTTGTCCCTGCAACTGTAAAACTAATTACTGCTTCACGTCCCTGCATCTTCAAGATGAATTATACTGCTTGTCCCTACATCTGTAAGATTAATTGTACTGCTTGTCCCTGCAACTGTAAAACTAATTACTGCTTCACATCCCTGCATCTTCAAGATTAATTATACTGCTTGTCCCTGCAACTGTAAGATTAAATACTGCTTGTTCCTGCAACTGTAAGGTTAATTACTGCTTCATGTCCCTGCATCTGTAAGATAAATTATACTGCTTGTCCCTGAAATGGCAAGATTAATTAATGCTTGTCACTGCAAATGCAAGATTAAATACTGTTTGTCCCTGCTTCTATAAGATTAATTACTGCTTGTCCCTGCATCTGAAAGATTAGTATCTGCTTGTCCCTGCAACTGTAAGATTAATTACTGCTTCACGTCCCTGCAACTGTAAGATTAATTACTGCTTGTCACTGCATCTGAAAGATTAGTATCTGCTTGTCCCTGCAGCTATAAGATTAATAACTGCTTCACATCCCTGCAACTGTAAGATTAATTACTGCTTAACGTCCCTGCAACTGTAAGGTTAATTACTGCTTCATGTCCGTGCAACTGTTAGATTAATTACTGCTTCACGTCCCTGCAACTGTAAGATTAATTACTGCTTCACGTCCCTGCAAATGTAAGATTAATTACTGCTTCACGTCACTGCAACTGTAAGATTTAATTACTGCTTCACTTCCCAGCAACTGTAAGATTAATTACTGCTTCACGTCACTGCAACTGTAAGATTAATTACTGCTTCACTTCCCTGCAACTGCAAGATTAATTACTACTTCATGTCACTGCAACTGTAAGACTTATTGCTGCACATCCCTGGATCTGTAAGATTAAAAAAAAATTGTCTCTGCCTCTCTGAAGTAAATGAGTGTCTACAGCTTATCCCTGCATCTGCGAGATTGGTCACTGCATGCTTGTCCCTGCATCTGAAAAAAATAAAAACTGCTTGTCCCTCTATCTGTAAGATTAAATAAATATACATATATAAATACAATATATACAATCAAACCTCTTTATCTCGAATTTAAAGGGACCTTAAAAAAAATACTTAAATGATAGGGGATTCAATAGGACAAATCACTGAAAAGTCTTTTTGAGACATCAATGTTCGAGATATCGAAGTTCAACTGTTTATTCATAACTTTTTTTTGTTTTTTTGTTTTTTTTGTTTTTTTTTGTTTTTTTTGTTTTTATATATATAAATATTCCTTTATATAAGATGAACCCCAACATCATGATATTGTTACACAACTAAACATCAATGAGTAGGTGCCCATCTCAAAGGGCCTCGCTCTAACTAAAGGGCATCAGGATGAGAGGGCATTGTAAACGACCTTGAAATTGACTTGCACCTTTAATCTACTGGCACTCCTGAAGATGTACGAGATGAAGCTCAAGGAAACACAAAATAATGACCATGACAATAATTAAATCATACAGATGTCTGCTATGACCTTGAAACCTGACCAAAAACTTGGTTTATTAAAGCAAAAAAGTACCATTATGATAAAACAAATTGGAATTCTATGGGTCACCGAGTCAATATGAGCTTGTACAAAAAGATCACAAACCTTGTTGGATAAAAATCATATCCCACCATAAACACTATGAGATTTAAATGTAAACAGAGAAGTTGTTTACCACTGACCTTTGCTTCAAGAACTCTACAAAGGGGAGAGAAATGTGCTCATTATAATATGACAAGACCTTGACTTCTGATTTAGAAGCTGTTCGTAATTGCACATCCTACACCACTTGGCACCATATATAGGTGAAGTACAAGCCAGATGGCTAAAATGAAGAAAAATGTGCTCACTGTGATAAATATGACACAACCTTGACTTCTGATCTAGAAGCTGTTCATAACTGCACATCCTACATACACCACTTGGCACGTACCATATATAGGTGAAGTACAAGCCAGATAGGGCTAAAATGAAGAAAAATGTGCTCACTGTGATAAATATGACATGACCTTGACTTCTGATCTAGAAGCTGTTCGTAACTGCACAACCTACATACACCACTTGGCATGACCATATATAGGTGAAGTACAAGCCAGATAAGGGCTAAAATGAAGGAAAATATGCTCACTATGATAAATATGACAAGACCTTGACTTCTGATCTAGAAGCTGTTCGTAACTGCACATCCTATACCACTTGGCACCATATATAGGAGAAGTAAATAAGCCAGATAAGGGCTAAATGAAGGAAAATGTGCTCACTGTGATAAATATGACATGACCTTGACTTCTGATCTAGAAGCTGTTCGTTACTACACATGCATCCTATACCACTTGGCACTATATGTAGATGAAGCATAAGCCAGAAAGGGCTAAAATGAAGGAAATCACTCCAGATAAGGGTTACATGCAGACGTGCATTTTACTTTGAACTTTTACTTAGACAACTGGTTCAAGGTAACTGCATGCAGTTTAAACCAGATTGAGCCAGGGGGAGGGAAACCATATCAGACAGACGGACAAACTGATCATTATCATAGCGGGCCCTAAATATTGAAAACAAAACCACTCACTTTACATCTACGTCTGGACAGAGCTGCTGAGGCGAGGCGAGGGTTGTGGTGAACAGATAAACAGTTGTGTGTGCAGATGGGACATTTCAACATTAAACAATATTGAAAACAATGGACACTATAAATCAGACATTGAACAATACATGCAAAATACAAAAAAAATACAATTGTCAGAAAGAACATATACCAAAAATTGTAGAACAATTAAAGTACATATATGGTATAACTCATTTAAATCTTATCTCTCTGATCCAACTAAAATGTAGGTTAAATACAGCATTCAATGTATGCAGCAGATGCAACATTGTAAGAGGCAGCATATGAGATCAGTTCTTTCGAGGAGACTATCCCAGAAATAAGCAAAAAAACACTGTACAAGTGTAAAATGTAGGTCAAATACAGCTTCTAAAATAAGCATCAGAGCCAGCATCCAAAGATACATGATAAAGAACAAAATCAGTTTAGAATTAAATCTAAATGATGACAATAATCTAAGCTTTGAGCCAGTAAATCAAGAAATGTAGGTCAGCTGCAGCATCCAAAGTACGCATCAGAGTCATGAGCATCCAAAGATACATGATAAAGAACTAGATCAGTTTGGAACTAAATAATGACAGTAATCTGGGCCATTAAATCAAGTAGTGTAGGTTAGATACAGCATCAGAAGAAGCATCCATATGCAAGTTTGGTTAAGATTCTGCTTGAAAAAAGCTGAGAATAAATGTAAATATTAAGTTCATTAATCAAAGTCACTGATTTAAAGCATATGCATGAAATTACAGTTAATATGCATTAAATTAGCAAAGCTAGACGTGCATCACATGAACGGTTGATAAGGTCTCAGACAAATACAGTACAGACAGACAGACATAGCAATAATAATATTATACATCAATACATTAAAGCTAAACACGACCCCTATATAAAGCGGTTCACTTATATTGTCACTGTTCAGCGTAATCAGTCGACACCGGTGTAGACAGACGTATGCTATACAGCATTCAGTAGCAACAAAAATAACTTAATTCTTCTATACTGCAAGTAAGTAAGATACCAACGAAGCTTACACTAGTTGCACTGGTCAGTGCAGTCTACAGACAAATACACATATTAAAGTGATGTAACTGCAATAAAATGTAAACAAAAGTAATGGAAGATAACCAGCACGCCATTCCACACGGATACCCAAGACAATAAAGCAGTCAGGTGATACGAATGCAAAGAGTATGTACCCTAGCTGTTGCTAATATTGTAGATAGTAACAACATTCAAAAGGCTGTATGCCTATTTACTACTAAGTTGTGTTCAGCTTTTATACTAGAATTGAACAACATGAAAACTTTCAAAATTGATCATCGCTTATAATTTTGCCCTTTAAAATTGATCGAGGATACAAAGGGTCAGAATTTTCAACAACAAAAAAATTGTGGCTACAGATATCAAGCGGAAATTGAAGATAGTCAGTTTGCGTTCATTTTAATTGGGGAAAACGGGACGATACAATGCATACAGAAATGTTCATTATGCAGAGTACACTAAATTTCATTTTCTCGCGATGATATTCAAATCGGTATGCGCATATTGATAGTCAAACAATTATCAGCGACAATCTTAACATAAAAAATCATATTAACTCAATATGAAATACATCAACCACATAGTAACAGTTATATCTCAGAGAAGGACCCTATTATTATTTATAAGTGAATAAATTAATTAGGGTGAAAAGAAATGGGACCCCACCTGGAATATCTTAAATATTAAACTTTTTCAGAAATCTTTCTCCTAATGGAAAAATTTTATATGGGAATTTTAATTATAGAATTATTTCCTGGTGTATTAGACTTTATTTACAGAGAAGAAATATGCATGTTTTTATTTTACAAAATTTTACCTTGGAGCTTACTCAAATTACAAACAGCAGTAACGGGATGGAATTAAACTGAAACCCATCTATTTAACGATTACATTGAAATATATACTAATAATAACTTTTAATTTTTGCAAAATAAATAGTAGTGAAATAATCTTAGGTAAATAAAGCTTAAAAAAAGAATCAACTTTGATCACAGACAGATCTCAAGGTCATAACCCCTGATTACAAGTGAATTATTTAAAATGAAATAAATGGAAATCAAACTTCTCAAAAATTTAAGCAATTAAGTCTAAATTAAGTTATTTGAGTTAAATGTTTAATAATCCCTAAATTATTTTCAAATATTGAAATAAGAAAAAAAAGAAAAATTACATATGATAATTAATTAGTTTTAGCAAATTAAAATTAATCTCACAAATGCAGTGGCTAAATAACGGTGTGTGCATGAGTTGAGATATTTAGCCACTAGCCTTGGTGAGAAAATCGCGAATAAAAAGGGGGCCTTATTTTATCTGCTTAATTAATTAGGTATTCAGAAAGATTTTGTGTTTAAAAAAATAATAGCCTTTAGTTACAAAAAAGTAATCCCATTTAAACTATAACAGATCTGTGAAGGGGGAGGGGGGCATTTTAAGTCCTACTTTAAATAGCCTAAATAGTAAGTATAGTAAGTACTTTACAATTAACAGGACTTCATGAGATATACATAAAATGAATGCATAGTACAAAATGACTTATAAAGTACAAATGTCAAACAAATACTGAACCCATCATGCACACATAGAAAAAATGAAAAAGAAACCCTAACTCTAGATTTTACTTCTTTGTAGGATTTTATTGATTTTAATTGCTAGCTCTTTTATAAAATTTAAATTATCTAAATTACATGAATAGTTTAAATTTGACCACCTAAAAATTTAAATTAATGGAAAATAAATTTCACTCTATTTAATCAAGGAAACAAGAAAAGGAAAGACTTGGTGTTAAGAAATAATTAAATTTAAGTTTAAATGATAACCACTTATTTTTTCATGTTTGTAAGGAAAATTTAAACCAAATCACTTACAAATGTATTTGAAGTTTGAAAAATATTTAAACCTAGTCACTCAATCAGTCAAGTCTTTGTAATTGCATAATTTAATTTAACTTTTGTTTAAATTATTTTATGTTTAAATTTTACTTGAGTGATTCAATTTATAGTTTAATTTACCTTTTGTTTAATTATTTAATGTTTTATTTAGGAAAATTTATAACCCCTTGTTTAATAGTTTAATGTTTAAATTTTACTTTAGTTATGGAACATTTATAATTTAATTAACCTGTTGTTTATTTAATTATTTTATGTTTTAATTTTTTTTAATTCCTGATTTTACTTAAGAAAAAAATATAATTTAATTAACCTGTTGTTTAATTATTTTATGTTTTAATTTAACCTTGGTTAGGAAAATTTATAATTTAATACTTTAGTTAGGAAAATTTATAATTTAATTAACCTGTTAATTAATTATATTTGCTTTAACTTTACGTAAGTTAGGAAAATTTATAATTTAATTAACCTCTTGTTTAATTATTTTTTAATTTTATCAACTAAATTAAATTTGAATCATTTAGTTACTCTCCTGAAATTCTACATCTAAATAACGGTGTGTGCTTGCATTGAGTTATTTAGATGTAGTATCCATGAGAAATTAGGAACAAATTGAAACTTAAGAAATGGTCTTACAATTAAAGAAAAATTCTAAAAAGGGGTTATATTTATGTTATTAACAAAAAATTAATTTAAATCCTGAATTCTTATGCCTGACTTATTCATAGATGAAAAAATGACTTAGGAGAAAATCAAATATCTTTTTTAAAGTTTTATCCTTTAGAAATTGACATTTATTAAGGGGAAGAAAATTAAATAATATTTATACAAACAAGAAAATTTAGAGAAAAATTAATCCTATTTAAACTTTAGTTTTATACACGAGAAACTTATAGAAAAGGGGGGATTTAAATTAGAGAAGAGAAGATAGGGAAAATAAGACCACCTACTAAAGTAGCCTCCACATTCCTAAACAAATGCCACACCACCTCTTCTCCTAAAGCTGCAAAGCCTCGCCTCATAGGTTCCACCACAGGTGATGGCTGCGGTGATGGCTGCCTCACAGGTGATGGCTGCACAGGAGGGATCTCTGCCACTGGTGACCCGAGGCCAGAAAGCCGAGGATGCCCCACAACAACCTGAGGAGACGGCAGTTCCACCTCCTCAGTCTGTCCAGCCTCCTCCTCAACTAGAACCTGAACAGGCTGAGGAGATGGCAGTGCCACCTCCACAGTCTGGTCAAGTTCTGGCCAAGGTAGGGCTATCACAGGCTCAGGAGACGGCAGACACACTTCCTCAAGCTGTACAAGCTCTACCTCTGGATCGGCCATGACAGGTTGAGGAGAAGACACAGTCACCTCTTCAGCCTGCCTTAGCCTTTCCACAGGCAGCTCTTGTAAAGCCTCAGGAAGAGGCAGCATTGCCATCTTCTCAGGCTGCTGAGGAACATCATCAGCCTTCACCATCGGCTTCACCCTGGACCTTCGCACCTAAAAAGAAAAAAAAGACAAATAAGAAACAGGAATAAGTAATGGTCACTATTCATAGCTAACCAGGACCCATTTGGTCCTATTTTGCACTTTTTATCTAAGTAAAAACCTTTAACTCTATTGACGAAATGCAGATTGATGTATTATTATATTTATATTTTGAACTCAAACAATATTAAATCATTGTATCAAAAGAAAACATCAACTGTTAAGATACACAGTATATGATCCTAGAAATATTTCCACTCTAAGAAAAATGTCCTGCAAAATAACATATAGTTTTTGAAAATGTGAAAAAGGGAAAATTGGCATTTTTTTTTTTTTTTAGATCTTTGAGGTTATATATAAATAAAAAAATAGGTAATCAGAGATAACAGAGCTCACCTCAACGAATGTAACGTCTAAGTAAAGCCAAGTTCCACAATTAACTAACATTCTAGAAGTTAACATCCCAAAATGCCAAATTTTTGCAATTTTTATCTGATAAATATAGGGCTTGCAGTTACTTGGGATTATTATGCTTCCTGTCAGTTTGTCTCTATATAATCCATACCCTACTATTCTCGCATAGTATTCAAAGGATTTATATAGCGTAAGCATACTATGCCGAAATAGTGCACAGCTGCCATTTCTGAGGAAAATTCGACAACACCCATACCGGGGAGCGAACTCACGACCCCAAGATTGTCAGTCCGACGCGCTACATATTACGCCACAGATGCCGTTATCTATATCATTGTACTATAATATATATAAATTTAGTTTCAAATATTTTACACTTAAGAATAAACATAGGTAATCAGAAATTACAGAGCTCACCTCAACGAATGTTGTCTTTAAGTAAGGCAAAGTCACACAATTCACCAAAAAAAAGTGTACATCCCAAAATGAAAATATTTATGCAATTTTGATCTGATACTTTGGAATAGAGCTATATAAAAACTTCAAACTAGTTCTTTTTCATGAAAATGTAATTAAAATCCAGCATCTGAAGCAAATTTGAGAGTTTTCATCCCTTGATGCATCATTTGTGCAAGTTTGGTTTATACAATGTTATATAAGCCTTATAGTTTTTTTGGTAATAGACCTGCACCCATAACTTTTACCTGGTCCATTATCTGAAAAATGTATGTCTAATTCAGCATCCAAAGCAAGTCCATAAAAAAAAAAAACTAGTCACCCATCAAGAAAATGGCATTCAAATCCTGCATCTGAAGCAAGTTTGAGATTGCTCATCCCTTGATGCATCATTTATGCAAGCTTGGTTAATATTTAGGCCTTATTGTTTCTTGGTGATAGACCTTCATAATATATCTTTTACCACAGGTCCATTATCTTGAACATGTCGGATCCAGCATCTGAAGCAAGTCAATTAGTTTGCATCCTTGGATGTATTATCCATACAAAATTGCTTAAACATTGGGCATATATCTGCTTTAGAATGAACCTGCTCCAAATACTTGAACCTGTTCCCTTATCCAGAAAATGAGGTCAGATCCTGCATCCAAAATAAGCATCTTTAGATGTGTCATCCATGCATGTTTGGTCATCATAGCTAGGGCTCATGGTTACTTGGAAATGGGGCCTGCTCCAAAAATATTGGATTAAATGAGACCCACACCAAAAACATTAACCTGTTCACCCATCCAGAAAATGTAGGTCAGATCCAGCATCCAAAGCAAGCCAGTGTTAGTATGCAGCCTTAGATGTATCATCCATGCAAGTTTGGTTATAAATTAAGAAAAAAGCTCCAAAAACCTTAACCTTGCCGAATCTGACACCGACGCCGAGGGTATCACATAAGCTCCCAAACTTCAATGAGGTGAGCTAAAAATTGTCTACAAAATTTTTTTAAATAGATCTTTTATGTGTATCAAACTTCAGTACTTCATCTCATGAAAAAAAACATAGGTAATCAGAGATTGCAGAGCTCACCTCAACGAATGTTGTCTAAGTAAATGCAAAATTTATGCAATTTTGATCTGATAGGGCTTGCAGTTACTTAGAAAAAGACCGGCCTGTCCAAAAACTTCAAACAAGTAGCCCATCAAGAAAATGTCATTCAAATCCAGCATCTGAAGAAAGTTTGAGATGCTAATGGCATCACATTGATGCATCATTTATGCAAATTTGGTTAATATAGGCCTTATAATTTCTAGGTGTTAAACTAGCTTTCACCCATAATTTTTACCTATAGTCCATTATCTGGAAAATGTATGTGGGATCCAGCATCCGAAGCAATTCTAGGCAAGTTTGGCCATCATAGGGCTCATAGCTACTTGGAAATGGGACCTGAACAAAAATATTAACCTGTTCACTTATCTGGAAAATGAAGATCAGATCCAGCATCCCAAGCAAGCTAGTCTCTCAGTGTGCATCCTTATATGTATGAAGGATATGGAGATAACAAACAGTATTCAATATCAAAGTCCATAAAACAATACAAAATAGGAGCAGAGCAAACATGGACCTCCAAAACATCAAAGGTGGGATCAGGTGCCATGGAGGAGTGAGCATCCCCTACCGACCAGTCATACCTGCCATGTGCTCCTTGTTATGATCAGGAAATAACGGAAAAATCCATCATCAATTCAGTGTATAAATAGTGGACTATGTAGATGTACCCATGCAAGTTTGGTCATCATAAAGCTCATAGTTACTTGGGAATGAGAACTGCACCGAAACATTAACCTGTTCACCTCATCTAAAAAATATAGGTCAGATCCAGCATCTGAAGCAAGTCTGGTACCATGCATCTTTAGATGTATCATTAATGCAAGTTTGGTTATCATAGGAGTTATAATATAGTTACCCCTGCGAAATGATCAAGAATAATTCTTGAACTTTGAAGAAAAGTTCATGAATTATATTCTTGAATCAGCTCATGAATTGTTCATGAAGATCCCATGAAGTTAAAATTGGACACTCATGATTTCATGGATTTTATTCATGAAAACCAAGTTCAAGAATATTCAAGAATTATTTGTTGTTCATGAACAAACTTGGATTTTTTAATTGCCTGCAAAATGATCAAGAATAATTCTTGAACTTTCAAGAAAACTTCATGAATTATATTCTTGAACTTTCAAGAAAAGTTCATGAATGATATTAATAGGTTCAATGCATTTTCATGAACTATTCATGAATAATTTGTAAAAGTTATTTAGGAATGTTCATGAACTATTCATGAATGTTCTTGCTTTTTGTAAACAAAAATGTAATAAATTATGCAAAATGAAAAACTGTAAAAGAAAATATTTTAATAGCATCTTGAAAGATTTCACAGATTTTTTGTTTTCCAATCATGGTAACAAAATCTTTGTTCAAGTAAACAACTCTGATAAGTGATATCGATAATAAATAAATTATGTAGTTCATTCCTAGTAAAATTATGAAAAATTTAATTCAAACGCGACTCTTTGCAGAATCCTTAACCTTACTTGGTCAAGAGGAGTGTGGGTTCCTTATTCAGCGTATTTCAGAGTGTATGCCTAAAATGGAATGATTTTTAATCCAAGTCTCACTGTCTGGCAGAAAAGTGTGTTCAGCAATTAGGGCATCAGCTAAAAGGGCTTTCAAGGATTTTGAGAAGAGGTGGTCAAATAAAAAAAATCTTATTGGCTTTCCCTGTGGAATTTTCAGAATTTCATCACTTGGATACTTTGATCGATTACGATTCATATTTTCATTCCTTTCTTTTGTTTTTCTTCAAGATCCTGTTTTTTTTTTTTTTGGCAGCCAGAGTTTTTTTAATCTTCTGATCTCAACTCATCAACATTATCTGTGAACTGCTTCTCTTTTCCCTACAAGAACAAAGATTTTCTGAAAATGCTCATAAATGTGAAAACTTAAGACTTAATTTTTTTTTTTTTGCAAATTTGTTTCATTTAATTCTGCATCATAGGCACTGCCATATTTTAAAGCATTCCGAGCGGGAGTTTAGCCTGTTTCCCTTGCCCGCCATGTTCAAGATGTTATAGGTGAACAAGATGAATTTTTCAATCTTTAATTATTAAATGTAACGTAATTTGGTTGGATCCTTACTCATAACACAGTTTGACAAAATTTTCATTAAAAAAGACATAACTGAACTCTTACAAATAGACAGTAACATCTTGACAAATATCTCAGATTCAGCGATTGCCTCCATTTTTTTGTAACTCACCATTAATATCTGCAGTTATTAAGTAAATTGATCCTCTGGATATTCCTTCTTCATATTCTGTTATTTTCTTCAAAGGTTGACAAAGAATGACTAGATCTACGCTAATAATCCTCCCACTCTACCGATTCACTTTCCAACGTCTCGCGCGTTTCAAAGTTTGCGCCTTTTAAAAAGTGTCATGCAGAGCTAATTAAGAAATAGTTTCGAATTGCCAAGATTGTTGTTAAACAAAAAATAACAAACACTATCTGAATGCTTTTTCACTGAAATTAATTTTTTTCAATTAATATAAGTAAAATCATTTATTAAATTGGATTTTTTACATTATACCTAAAGAGCCACAGTTTCGTATTTTCAAGTATGGCCGCCTCCATATCATGAGGACAACAAATAAATCTTGGGAACCATTCGCCCTCAAACAGAGTACCCTGAGCTATGTATAGGTATATAGTGTATAGGAGAATAGACTACAAAATACGAATGTGGGTCATGTCATAGATACTTCACAACCATGCAGCCTGTGCTGTATCATTTACACACGATGGACAGAAAAATGTGACTTGATAACTGCATCAAAATATAAAGCGTTTGACCCAAGAATAGTACGGACAAGAGATATGATTTTTTAGCTGTAAATAAATCTAAGATACGTTTTTACGAAGATCATGAAATTTTTCCTAGACTATAAGTCTGTTTCATTTTCTCACAACTTGTTAAAAGTTTGACAAATAGAGAAAATTCGGTCGAATAAAGTTGTGTCGTGAAAAATGAGATAATTTAAAGCACAATATTAATATAGCTGGCCATTTTAAATGATGAAGAAACATTAGTAATTCAATATGAGAAAAAAATGCTGTCAATATTGATGCAGTGTTTTTCATAATTTAATTACAATCTCCCTTCTAGACAGTACATAACAGAGTTTTATTATCCTGAAGAATCTAAGTTACCGATTCGGAGAGTAGAAAATAGTGATTTTAATCTCTTATGTTCTCCTACTTGTCTCTGATCCAATTCTTTCAAAATCAAAACAAAAGCATGTCATTAATTAAATCAGGTGTTTGTGAAACAATTGCATCTGCATGCAAAAATTGTATTATGGGAGTAATGAGTGTTTTCTGGAGATTGTTTGTGACAATTATTTTTACATTTTTAGTCTTCATGAAAATTCATGAACATTCATTACCTTGAACTATTAAGTTTTTTTCTTTAAACTGAAAATTAACAATATTTATATTTGTTCATCATTTGTTCATGAACTATGAATTATGAATGTTTCATGAATTTTATTCATGAACAACTTTTATGAACCTGTTAAGAATCCTTTAAGAACCATTCATGAACAATTATGAACAACTCATAAAGGTTCTTAAAATCATGAATATCATTTCGCAGGGGTACTTGGATTAAACGAGACCCACACTAAAAACTGCACCAAAAAATTTAACCTGTTCCAAAAGCATTAACTTAGCTGCATGGTTAATTCCTTTGCTGAAATTGCAGCATCTGAAACCTGATCTGGTACAATGAAATACAATAGAAGCATATGTTCTATGCATGTATGATTAATGTAGGGCAAAGAAGAACTTGCAAAGAAAAAAGCTCTAAAAACCTTCACCTGGCACCGACACCGAGGGTATCACATAAGCTCCCTCCAACTTCGTTGAGGTGAGCTAAATATTAGAGTGGGATCCCAATACATTTTTTTAGCAACATGTGTCTATCAATATATAGACATAAATGAACAGTAAAGTTTATACAAAATTAAATGATTTTTGTCCCTTACTTTCACAGTAGCATGGGGGCATTTTAAATCTCATTCATTTAGCTGTCAATCTGACATTTTCTTCAACTGTCACAAAAAACTTTAATGGTAACTAACTTTTGAATGAGAGAAGACAGAGATTTTCACATGTGCATTACCTGTGTCAGGACCTTTTCATTTGTATTACATGTATAATTTTTACCCTGTGACCATGACCTTCAAGTTTGACCTACATTTTAAAGTTTTGATACTAATACGTACTGTAGATCACTAAATTTTTTCGCGAAACCTTATTTAAGCGAGATAGGCTTTGATTCTTCATACGCGAGACAAAATTTTCACGAATTATGGTTATTGCTCTATAAAAACCTAAGGAATACTATTATACGCGAGAATTAAATTTTAGCAAGCACATTGTCTCGCATTATTACACGAAAATAAAGTTCTCGCGAATAAAAAGTGATTTACATTAATATATTTTGAATGTATGAGAAGATTTTTTTCTTATTTATTGCACTACCTGTGACGACAACTTTTAAGTTAAGATTCGAATTTACCTATATTGTCATAAAATTAAATTGGTATATAATTTGAGCAAGAAGTAATTTTAATGATTTGACAATACGTTGCAAGAAAGCCTAAGGTCACACTGTCACTGTAAAAGCACAGGTTCTATTTGCTGACAAGGTCATTGTATTGACCAGTGAACTTAGAAGAGACTGTTGATATTCTATATGTTTTATCAACTTGTTTGTCAATATTAAGGAATTTGATTTCTGATATAATTAAGAACAAACAATATGCTTATCGTGATCTTAAATTAAATCCTCACTAAATATTCTGCTTATATGCATTATGAAATATATATCTCTGCATGATAGACAGACAAGCCAGGACAGATAATACAGTCACAATCATCTTCGCTAGCCAAGGGTTTCTGATACGCTACTCTCCTCATGAACCCTTGGTGTTGATAGAACTTTTTTTTTTTTCTCAAGTTCTGATTGGGATTCAGTACACCTGGTCGACCAATCAGCAATTGTTTTTTGTAAATGATGATGTTTGTGTTCGGAATACTTTTTGACTCTGTCATCTCGGAAATGAAAAACGCAAGTAAACAACGATCTGTAAGATATATAACATGCAATTCTATTAATAGCTTTGGTGTCATCCAATATCTTCTAAATATGTGATTATGAATCTATATTGAAGCTTCAGATTTAAACTATAAATAATAAATAAACATAACTCAATCATTGCTTCTTAATTATTCTTGAAAAACTTTGATAAAATTATTTTAAACATGCGTCTTCATTTCTGTCGATGACGCAATCTGTGCGTACCTGATCGATTCAAGATCAAATGCTGATAAAAATACTATCTTTTGACTTCACCATATGCCAAGGGTTCATGAGGAGAGTAGTGTACCAGAAGCCCTTGGCTAGCGAAGATGAGTCACAATATGCCAAAGATCTTTACACCCCACAATTTATTTTTGACCACAATCCTCATTGACATTGCTTAAATTATATGAGTTAAATCTCGGAGGTGTTATATCATATGGTAAACACTTAATAAGCTAGAACAACCCCAATTAAGTCCCAACCTCCCACAGAAATCCCCATTCTGTCATCCTCCCTTAATGGCACTACTGTCATAATTTAATGTTCTAATATATATATCTTATATACCATGTTATTAACACATTACAAATCTTATTTAGTCTTTGAATAATATTTGATATAAATATTATAAGGCATTTTTGTTTCATATTCATTATATATTTATTAATATTAGTCTTCCTTACAATAAAAAATGTATATGAATGTACTACAATGGAATCATTTTAATTAGTGGGAATCAATGTATGTGGGTTAGCATTTGTTGGTTCATGGGGACAGACAGATGTATAGATGAAAGGACAGATCTGATGACAAAGAAAGATTGCAATTGTTCAATGGAAAGAGAAAGATAGTGGGCAGGATTACAACAAAATTCTCTCTTTCTTTAAAAAGGTTAAATTAATCAAATTGAATTTATTCAGAAAGGGAGATATGTAACTTAACTAAGCACACTATCTGGCCCTCTCTCAAATGAGATAATAAAATTCTTAAATAACCAGAAGTCTCTGTCTCTTATAATAAAGGACGAGAAAAATAGCAGTTGGGACTTAAAACTGAACAAAAGCAATAGATCCTTGATTCTCTTTTTGTGGAGAGATTGCAATAAGACTACAACTGTAGAAGTAGCTTTTAATTAAATTTTACAGAATTTTCAATTTTGGTTACCATATGGCAAAATCAATCATCAAAATCAAAAATACAAAACTGATAATAATGTATCTCAGTGTAGTTTACTTGCATTATTACATTGAAATCTGTCTAAAACTGTATTTGGAGTAGCATTTTGACAGTATTTCACAAAAAATTCCATTTTTAGTAACCAAGGCAACACCATTCATCAAAAACTAATATATAGAATTATATGTATCTTAGTGTAGTCTACTTTTGTGCAATGTTTTATTGAAATCAAACCAATACTGTAGGAGGTGTAGCATTTTGAAAGGGTTTCACATAAATTTCTATTTTTAGTAACCATGGCAACACCATTCATCGAAGTCAAAAACCGATACTCAGAATTATTTATCTTTGTGTAGTCTACCTGTGTGCCCTGTTATATTAAAATCAAACCAAAGCTGTAGGAGGGTTAGGATTTTGAAAGGATTTCACAGAAATTTCTATTTTTAGTAACTATGGCAACACTGTTCATCGAAATCAAAAACCGATATAGAGAATTATTTATCTTAGTGCAGTCTACTTGTGTTCAAAGCTATATTGAAATCAGACTAAAACTGTAGAAGGAGTAGCATTTTGAAAGGATTTCACAGAAATTTCTACTTTTAGTAACCATGGCACTACTGTCCATCTAAATCAAAAACTGGTGCACAGAATTATTTATATTAGTGTAGTCTACCTGTGTGCCAAGTTATATTGAAATCAGACCAAAACTGTAGGAGGAGTAGCATTTTGAAAAATTGTTTACAGACAGACAGACCGACGGACAGCTAGATGTATGGCGGATGTATTACTATTGCATAAGCTCTTCTGGTCTCTGACCAGTAGAGCTAAAAATTACAAGTGAATCTTTTATTACTTACAGGAAAGTCCACGACGTAGTCGGCAAACCACCGGGGGCGCTGGCGAACACGTGTAGATCGTCTTGGCTCCATTCTACAATGATAAAAACTTTATTATAAAACAAAGTCAATATTTCCTTGAATTTCAATATAAAATAAAATACCCTATAGCAAACACAATTTTTGATTTGATGTTTATAAGTTCTTATTCCTCACAGCTATAAAATATTTTGTGTAATGTATAGGCTATAAGAAATTGTGTTTATAATGAAGGAAAATTGCCTGTACCAGGTTATTCAATATAAGCCATTGTCTAACTGTATATATTACAACATCTAACTTGCAGTTTTAATCTCTTTACACTTTTGCGGGAGAAAGCAAGATTCCAGTTCCCCAAGGCCATCACTATTTCCCAAGGCAAAGCAAACAAGGGAAATGGTCCTTGCAAAGGGGAACTGGAATACTGTATAGGGGGAAAATAACTCACGGTGTTAATATTCGCTATATTCACGGTGTTAACAAATCCGTGAATTCAAGAAACAGTGAATAATTTTTCAATAATCTCCGTGTTTTATTTGGAAAATTGAGAACAGACTACGATAGATTAATATATGTAGGTGTTCGTGCAGTCCATGGTCATTTCACTAATTGCGAGTAGTACTGTCATTTAATTAATTTTAATTATCAGGCTTTACTTTATTTCAAATCGGCAGATAATATTAATTTGTGTTTGTTCAAAAGCTGTTTTAATAGCCAACGCTACATGTTTCATCAATCAAAACATGTGGGCCATGGGTTTTGATTACCCGTGCGTAACTAATGTTACCACGTGTATTTTACCTGCATTTTCATGCATATTAGTTCATGTAGTTATTATCGACATTTTGGTTTTAAAAAATCATTCAAATAAATATCGAACTTACTGACGAAGGAAGTGTGGAAGGATATTATTTCGTAGAACTACATAAAAAGTTTTGTTCTGTCCAGTAGTTTTTCGATGCGTTGTATTGAAGATCTTAGGTGCACATGCACTCATCGTAATAGCATATAGGAAAGTCATTTAACGTAGGGACTATTAATAACTGCACTTGTGTTAATTAATTATTTATAAAATCTAACAATTTTATAATAACTTACCCTTTTGTTCATGAAATAAAGACATAACGCTGATTAATGTCGTTTACATGTAGCTATGGTATGGATGAAATGGAGACAAGGGAAATAAATTTTATTACATACCAAATTCCGCGAATTCAAGAAACCGCGATCGTGTCAGATGAGAGAAAAACGTGAAAATTACAACCCGTGAAATTAATCCCCTATACAGTATTGCTAACTCCTGCAATGATATACTTTTTAACTGCTTTATTATACCAATACAAGCTTAAAATGTAAAGCAGGAATTAGCTCACTGAACTGACACACAGGGATTATAGCTAGTCCATTAATTCACATACACGATCGAGGGTTGTCCCAAAAAGTCGTAGACAGGGAAAACAATTTAGTTTCTCTTTGCTTAATTAAATTTCTTTCCTAAATGTCATAGCAAAAAGTAACATTTTATGATCATGCATTTCAAGTCTCATGATGATATCACATCTATTAAGAAAATTATGTAAAAATAAGGAAAGAATGTAAGTGTCCACCGGTGCACGAAAGCAAGCGTAAATTAAGTCTCTTATAACGTCATGATCTCTTTGTCTGCTTCACACACGTCTATTAACATTCAATATTTTTTTTAATTAAAAGTGATAGTCCACTCTTTACTAAGGAACTTATTTAAATTCACTCATGACTGTCTGTTTGTTTTTTATTTGTTTTTTTTTTTTTTTAGCAGATTGAAATTTCAGTCGAAATTTAGTCGAAAAATCGCCTTACATTGTAGGCAGCAGAGAATACGCATTGTTTAATGTCATTCACAGTCCAGATTGTTCCCAATTGTCTGCGTTTAACAAACAGTAATCTACTTCTTACATGCCGTAACTATTTTCGGTAAAGAGGAAAAACTCTTATTAAATATCGTGCCATTTGAAAATAAATTCTTTATTAAAGTCTGGTGTGTAATGTCACTTTTGTACTCTTTTTTTCCCCATCTCTGATGAATATAAACCAAATCCAGCACAATTTATTACATCTCCGTGCGCCGGTTACGCGTTTGACGATGTCATTTTCATCAAACTCAATTCCAATGATACTATGAAAATAATGACACCAATCGTCAGTTTCTAATGCTATTTATATGAAATTTTGACATATTTTTATGTTTTTTGATTCTGGTTTCTGTCATTTGAAATTGAGTTCAATAAATTTCATAGTACTAAAGAAATAAAAGCAAATGTTATAATTATATGCATAAATTATTCCGAATTTTGTTCGTGCGCCAACAGGCCTTATCGGCCTTCATATAAATTGTCCTAATATTATTAATATGAAAGATATATATTTAAAAATTCACAATTTTAAAGAGCATTGAATATATTATGTTTATGCAAAATTTGGTTAGTATTGGTTGCATGTTTCAAAAATTATAAACATTGTCTACGACTTTTTGGGACAACCCTCGTACTACCAATGCAAAAGTAAAATCTAGAGGATTTTGGATAACCAGGAAATAAATAAGCTTTTGAAGAAGGGACTAGCTCACTTGACTAACACATGGGGATTAATCAATTCATAAGTCATAACAATTTCTAGGTAATTAGTCTGAAGATCTAATGTTACATATGAAAAAATCAGTAGAAGTATAATAAACAAGAGGCCCACGGGCCTTATAGGTCACCTGAGTATCCCATAACAACTTTCCAAACAATTGAATTTCACGTTTTAAACCAGAGGCCATGAAATTCACAATTTTGGAAGAGGCACCATTGTTTATCATAATTATACACTTAAAATGCTTACTTAATACCCAGAGGTAGATAAGAGTAACAAAGAGAAAATCCATTCCACTTTGTAACCAGTAGTGTACCCCATCCCACAGGAACCACGGACCCTGGGGCTACATATTTCAAAATTTTGGAAATCTTATCATGAACCTTATTTCATCATAAATTGTTGATTAATATCAAACTTCAGAGCATTAATTTATTATCAGACTATGTACCCTCCTCCCCCCTCCAAATACCTCTGACCCAGGGGTCTGGTAATTATTAATCATTTTGGAAAAGGTAGCTTCCTTCATCTAAATACGTACTTAGATCATTGGCTTAATACCCAGGAGCAAAAGAAAAGATTTTCAAAGAATTCATGCACTTTCATTATATAAACATTAGAGCCCCGCCCTAACACAAGAAACCTTGACCAAGGGGGGCCTGAAATTCACAAATCTCAAAGAGGCATCCTTCCTCCTCATAATTATGTACAAAGTTCATTGGTTTAATACACAGGCGCAGAAAAAAAGATTTTCAAAGAAATAATTCATTTTTACTATATATAATCTTTATAGCCAGGCTCTGGCACTAGAAACCCTGACCCAGGGGCCAGGAAATTCACAATTTTGGAAGAGGACTCAGTGCTGATTACAATCATGCTAACAGTTTGACTGCTTGATGTCCAGGAGTAAAGAAGAGGATTTTTAACATTGCACTAATTTTAGTGAATTTGGCCCCATCCCCAGGGGGACAGGGACCATGAAATTCACAATTTTTGTTTCCCTTCACCCATAGATGCTATATGCCAAAATTGGTTTAAATTCAGCGGTTTCAAAATGGAAGTAAACTCAGGTGACCTACTGAAGATAACAAATAGGGTTTAAGCTCAAAAGTCCATTCAAACAATACAAATTAGGTGTAGATCTCTAAAATACCCCGATATTAGAGGTGGGATAAGGTGCCATGGAGGAGTGACCATCCCCTGCTGACCTTTCACACCCACTGTGTGTTAATTGTCTTGATCAAGAATTAGTACAAGAAAATTCCATCTACAATTCAGTGCAAAATAATGGCCTAACAATATCAGTCAGCAGTTAACTTAATTATGCAAGTTAATTGTGATATTAAGTTTTTCCCCTGTTTCTTAATAATTTCCAGTAACTTATAACTTTTTATCCCTACCCCCAAAATTAGATTATTATGTCTGAAAAACTTTCTGTTTATTAAATTTATTTTTTATTTGAAAATATTATTATTGTTTTTATCATTATTTTTGTTGTTTCTAAAAGCACGTATGTTCCTTACACCCCACCCCCTCCCATCCCCCACCCGATGCTACGATGTCTGCATTACAAAGAAGCAACTTTAGAATAGATAAGAATAACACTGCATTTATGGCGACGTATGTAATTACTAATTTTAAAATAAACACGTTTTTGAATGGGACAAAGTTTAGACTCCTCCCTAGCCATCCCCCACCCGAGCATGCGCAGTCGTTATGCATGAGGATATTTCCCGCCATTATTCCACCTTCATTAAAACTATAAATTAAACAAAACAAATAAACACTTTTCATCTTACAATTTTATGGTAAAAATGTTATGAAATATTTCATACAGCGATCAGAATGCGTGGCTGGTATTGGACGGTGACCTGAAATGGCGGCTGGAACAAGTACTCACCGAATGTTCACGTTTTAAACAAAAACGTTGTCATGGTTAAGTAAAAAAAAAAAAATAAGGACTACAACAAATATAAACTTACCTCAGTCTGAAGTAATCTTCTTCTGTGTCTTGTAGGTTGAAAGAACGCTTTGATAGATCGCTTTGAAGGCTTTGCAAATGCAAAAACACTGCTACTCAAGTCAAGCTCAAATATCAGTGTGAATTTAAGGTCAGATCACGTGATCGATTTTGGACAATAGGGCGTGAAAACTGTGAAAAGGTGCGAGAGAGAGAGAGAGAGAGAGAGAGAGAGAGAGAGAGAACTGTTAGTCGTTCTATTATAAACTTGAAAAAAAGATGCGCGTCTTAATTATTTTCAAAATTAAAATAAACTTAAGAAATTGTAGACGCTTTAGTATTTTTTTTTTAGGTTAGGTTTATAATATTATTTAAAATATATAAGGTTTAGGGTGACGGTCAGAGGAGGAAGTTAGGATGTGGAGTTAAGATGTTATATGGTTAGGGTTTCATTGGGAATGAGGGTTATCTTTAGGGATAGCACCAGGGCTTACGGTTAAGGTTAGTGTGGGGGTTTATGGTTAGGGCTTGAGCAAGAGGTAAGGGTTAGGGTTAGGTCGACAAAGACTGAAGTAAACAGAGAACACAACAGAAAGGGTAAAAGAAGAAGAAAAGGGAGGATATATGCAAATATTTTATAAGAATATCTAATTTATCACAAAAAATGGATTTTATAGGTCATGTGAAAATACTTTATATAAATTGGAAACAAATATGAAAGTACAAGAAGATGGGGGGGGCGGGGGTTGTTTATAAATTTGTCTACACATGATTTCCTAAATGATAGATGCACATTATTTTAATATTTAGATTAGCACGCTAGATAAAATTGTTGACATTTAACATATTGATTAATTTTATTATTATCAACATGCAGCTTATATTTATCATGACATACAACTTGTTTATGTTGATATGCAAGATAAACATGTTTTATGTAACTTATCTATCGATTTTCAACTTAATTATCTTTATCGTCATGCAACTTAATATCTATATCGAGATGCAACTTATCCATATCGACATGCAATTTATCCATATCGAGATGCAACTTATCCATATCGACATGCAACTTATCCATATCGAGATGCAACTTATCCATATCGAGATGCAACTTATACATATTGACATGCAACTTATCTATATCGAGATGCAACTTATTAATTCCGACATGCAACATATTTATATCGACATGCAACTTATTTATACCGACATGCAACATATTTATATCGACATGCAACTTATTTATTCCGACATGCAACATATTTATATCGACATGTAGCAACTTATCTATATCGACATGCAACTTATTTGTGAGATATTTAAGGAATCACTGTCTACTTAGTATGGTATGCCAGGGCATCAACGATAGTGGGAAACATGGAATAATTTGCATAACGGGAGAAGCTAGGGTTAAATTTTCTCAAATGCAAATCAGACAGGTTAAGTTTTAACAACTACGAACTTTAAAAAATCATTAAAAAATTGTAAGTTTTAATTAAGTCATGATACTGAAAAAAGTATTGAACACTTCAGCTGGTTTCATTGTACCTTATCTTACCTTTTTACACTAAAAAGAATATATAGCGTCACATTGTAAGATTAGGTGTGGACTTCAATTGTGAGCACTTGAATGAACTTAAGTGATGCTGGTGATTAAAAAAACCCTTGAATTTTTACATAAAAGGAAGGAATTAACACGGAAATCATTCCAAACAAATATAAATATACAAGCTTACATATAACGGGAACCCTTCATTTCTTTCTCATCTTGTTGGTGCTTGGGAAGAATGTACGAAGTAAGTATTTATGTGTTTTACGAGCAATTCTTAAACTATTTCCTGATATCGTGTGTATTTTTCATGTGCTATATCTCATTACATTACATTCAATCTACTTATTATGAATTAATTTCTAGACATTAATTTCGATAAAACAATACAATTTAATCATTACGCAGATGGGTAAGGAATTATCTATTTTCTTGTTTTTTTAAACAAAATTTAGAGGGTATTGTTGGCTTCCTAATTAATTTCATTTCCGGAAATCGGCATAGCATTTCCGACATTTTTTAAAATTTCATTTCCGACATTTTTTAAATTTCATTCCCGGCATATTTTTTTTCATTTCCGGAATTTACCTGTCCGGCAATTAAATGCTTTCAAAGTAAGTGAAAAGTGATTGCATTTATACCCTTATTACATTTTGTATCTTTATTTTAGTAAAATAAAAAAATGGCAGAAAATTCTTCATTGTTGGCACAAGATCCTGTTCGATGTGAATTCTGCAAAGCAAGCAATGCGGAGTCCGTTTGTAAAATCTGCAACGACCGTATATGTGCTATCTGCGAAAAGATTCACCATAACATTCACTCTAATTCAGAAATAAAGTCCACGAAACTTGAAAAGGTACAAGGTTTCTGCAAGCATCACCCAAGAAATAGATACGAGGTTTGCTGTTATGATTGCCGAGTACCTGTTTGTACAACATGTATTATAGACAACCATAACAAACATAAAATGGTGAAAATGTCAGTCTTGTTCGAGGAGGACAAGAATGCTATTGTAGAAGACATAGGAGAGATAAACAGCAAAATTTACCCAGAAATAGAAATGATAGCTCAAAGTGCAAAATCGATAAAGGAAAGTATTCCATCTAAATGTCAGATGGTTGTACAATATCTAAAAGCCAGGGCAGAAAAGGCAAAGGAGCTAGTAGACAAGTTCTTTAAGGAGGCTGTAATGGAGCTTCGAGAGATGGAGAAAAAAGACGTCAAAGCATTTCAAGAACACATTGCTCAAATTGATGACATCCTTTCGAGGTTACAGAAAACAGCTAGCCTATATGAAGGCCAACTTCAAACAAGATATGAATCTGACTTAATTCTATTTCGAAGAACTAATCCGGAAATTTCTAGATTTAGGACTATTCCAGACTCTCTTAAGTACTCTCCTCCCTTCTTCAAAGGTGGTAAACTGGAAAAAGCAAAGCTCAGCAAATTCTTTGGCGAACTGCAGCCGTCATCGATAAAACACACTAAAGTAAGAAAAATAAGACAAAAGACAAAACGCTCAGACACCAAGGCAGCTTTGCTAAGTAGTTTGGAGAACATATTGTCTATTCCAGCATCAAGCAGTGTTCCTACCCCGGCTACTGACCAAACGCCGCACAAACCTATAACCAGGAGCACATCCATGACAAACTCGGCGAAAAGTGTGCAACACTTCAAAAGAAGCTACAGTGTTCTGACTTCTGTTAACTGTGTGTCCACAGAAAAGGCGTGGATAAGTGGACAGCATCCAGATATTAAACTGATGGACTTGCAAAGTGGAGAATGTGATACGATTTCCACGGACTGTGAGACAGTTGGACCCTCTGATTTGACCATCACTAAGGATAATGACATCATGTTCTCCGACTTTTATGACAGGTCTGTGAAGCGACTAACAGTTGAGAGCAAAGAAATGGTAGTACTTTTTCGAACGGATTGGAATCCAAAAGGTCTTTGTTGTGGAAATGAGGGTGATGTGTTTGTGTGCCTTGTCGAAAACCAAAACGGAAAAGTTGCAAAATTCAAGAAAGGTGGAGAATTGTCACAAGAGTTCATACACGGTGTGGATGGACAACGGCTTTTTGAACAACCAAGTTACGTTTGCCAAAATTCCAATTCTGATCTCTGCATTTCCGATACAGGGAAACGTGCAGTCATTGTGCTGGATGCAAATGGAAATAAGAAATTTGCATATAGCGGAAGTGATGCTGACGGTCGTTCGCCGTTTGATCCTCGTGGTATCGACACCGAGGTCGGAGGTAACATTGTTGTAGTGGACTATGGAAACCATGAAGTCATCTTAATAAGTGACACGGGAAAATTACTCACGTGTTTGCTTGACCGAAGCGACGGACTTTCCCGGCCCTGTGATGTCAGTGTTGATGGTGAGAATAAGCTCTGGGTCGCAGAGTGCCGCACGGGAAGGCTGAAAGTGTTTCAGTCGATATCAGAAATTTGACACCTTTGAGGAGTTGATTTAATTATTGTGTTTAAGCAAGACTGCTTATAGAGGATAAATTCGATTAGGTCATCTTTAGCAAATTGTTTGGTTGCCCTCTCCCGAATGACTGACTAGAATTGACCCCACCCAAACTTTTTTTTTACATTAAAGGACATTTTTTTTCTCTTATTCCTCTTATCCCATCACCAAATATGTTAAAATTTTCTGGAGAAAAATCCCCACCCATCTACCGACCCAATAATTTTACCCTGAGTCGAAAGAGAGCAAACAAACATTATTCTCAAGATGTCCCTAGAACAGAATATATAAAATTTTAACACCCTCTTATTTTTAATATTTTCTCCTTTTCCGTGTCCTTATTGAAACCTGTACATCAGCAATCATATTTCAAAAGTTGATTTTAAATAGCTACTGGATAGATATGAAGATAAGGAATTGTTATCAAGCTCGAAACTCATTTGAATTTGAATTTCAGCTGAAACAATGCAAATCGGGAGCAGAGCGAACAAGGACCACTCAAGCATCAGAGAGGGGATCGCGTGCGATATATGAGTAAGCATGCCCTGTCAACCCGTCACGCCTGTCATGTGCTTCTTATTCCAAAAACGGAAAAATCCGTAGACAATTGTGTGTGAAAATAATGGCAATTGTATATTAGTCTGCATTCAATTAAATGACATGGTTTCAACCAGTAAAACGTTGACATTATCCGAAATTGTTGTTGTATCCTTATTATTTGCCAATAACCTGCCTCGGTTTAGACATTGTTTGTACGTATACAGCATACTCCTGCGTATCGCATTATCTTGGAAGGATAAACGTCGAACATGCAGGTAATAATGGTATATTGCTAAAAAAAAAAGGAAAGTTGGCGATAGATAGTTGAAGTTATCACGTTTATCATTAGATTACCATTCACATCCTTATCAAAAAACATCCAAACATAGATGTATCAGACTCTGACATCTGGGATATCTTTTATTTCGAGTTCAAATGGGAACTAGTATATCGAAACAACGAAAGGAATGAACTTTTCTAATATTTGGAAGAATTCATTTCATCTTTTGGAATAAACAGAATTGGTGATGTTCTGTAGATATTGAAAGGACGCTTTTCTACAAAAAACACTTTCCCATACTAGTAACTCTTCTTACATTTTATGCACGCATTAATAAAAATTATATGAAGCATATTTTGGAATATGATTTTTTTTAAATGTCTTGTTAATTTGCACTACGGTTTAAGAATATTTAATTTGATCGAGAAACAAACTGAGAGGGTCGGAATCTCTGCACAAAAAACATGTCAAGGACACTTTCGACATTTTAAGCGGCCATACTATAGGAATATGCCCTGTAGGTATACACTATGGAATATGCCCAGTAGGTATACAATAAGCTTTTGGATCTTTTCTTTATTCTTGGGACAAACAACTGCACAAGAAGGACGTGTAAATAGTCTTCTACAAGAAGAGGCCCACGGACCTGAACGATCACCTGATTTTGTTATACCGGTCCGTCTTCTTAAAACTCCTCTTACATTTTACCCACTGCCAGTAAATCATCTTATTGAATATTAATGGTGGTGTCTTGTAGATGTGAAAGAAAGTTATAAACCATTAATTTTAATCAAAGTCGAAAAAGTTGAAAAAGGAAGCTTTCTCCAAAGGCAGTGTACAGAGGTGTATATGTATAGGCAAACACATCTTTTTCTCCCTGCTCTAAAAATGATGCAATTGCCTACACTAAACACATTTTTGCACAATTCTTTGCAACTTGTTTTTCTCTTACAGTATTGTAAGGGGGGTTTACAAGTGGTTGTAGAAAAAATAATTCAAAAGTAATTTTGGTACGTTGAATTGCTGTCCAGGCCCCTGTTTTGTCCGTTCATCAGTCACTTAATCTTCTTCCTCAAACTCTTATAATGTACGTAGTGGTCAATTCAACTTATAAAGTGTGTTTGTAAATATGCAGTTTATTAATTAATACTCGGAGACCAATTGGGAAAGAGCAGAGGCGTGCAAAAATAGCATTTTCTCCAAAATATTCGTCCTCACTTCCTCCTACATTTTAGAAGTACCGAAGGCGTGGAGACAGATTTCCACCAATTTTCAACTTCTCTCTAGACTGTACTCTAGAAAGGATCCATTCAATCATTTTCATTCGCAAAAAATAAAAACGCAGAAATTATATCTATTGTTGTGTACCACCAAAAAAAATTGTGGAAAAAAATTACCTCATTCCCAAAATTTGCAACACGCGACAAAACCCCCAGATATATGGCAATAAAAGAGTTTATATAAATGTCAACTTTAAAAAAAATGGGAAAAGGACTGTTTCTAACTCAAGAATTGTCAAATATAATACCAAAGCATAAAATACAGAGTTCAAATCATTGAGTTCCAGCTCAAAATATTCACTCATAGAAGACCGTAAAATTAGTCACTCAACAATTGCCCGAAACACTGCTTTTTCAAGCCGAAGCACAAGTATGTCCTTTCGATGAAATATATAGAGATAACAAACAGTAGTCAAACTCTGAAGTTTATCAAACAAAACAAAATAGGAGCAGAGCAAACAAGGACCTCCAAAACATCAGAGGTGGGATCAGGTACCATGGAGGAGTGAGCATCCCCTGCCGACCGGTCACACCTGCTGTGTGCTCCTTGTCATGATCGGAAAAATCCATCGACAATTCAGTGTGTAATTACATGTAATGATCGACCTTACAATTAGTATGAAAAACGTCAGTCAGCATTTGACTCAATGATAAATCGTATTTGCTGACAAGGCCATCATATCGACTATAGAACTTACAAATGACGACTTTTAATGAGACTGCTGATATTCTTTTTTCATCAACTTGTTTGTCAATAATTTGCCTGGTTTTAGAAATTGTACATACAAGAGCATGTTCTTGTGTATCGAATCAACTGAGAGATATAAACTCCGTATGCAGGCGTTAGATTCTTATTAGATTGCTATTCAATCACAGAGATATAATATTGGATTCCAGAGCAGATAGAATTAACTCTCTCAAGTTTTACAAAATGTCATCATTAAAAAAAAACATTTTAGCCCCATGGCCACAACAGTTATTTTGGCATGTTCAAACACAAGAAAAGTTTCAAATCCATTTAAAATAAAATTGTTTCTGTTTCCATGGAGACAGTTTAAAATTGTCCAACTAATTACATATACATGTATATTGTAATATTTTTTTTCAGAAACCAGTTTGACATTATCACAATGCTTCACAATAGTTAGGTAGTTACTGGCAAATATGAGATTAAACATTTTCACTTTACAAGCACATATTTAGCCAGTTTTCTTGGAATGTATGGAAGGGGAAGCCTACTACGGTACTCTACGAGACCAGAAACTAATTTTATATCTTGGATTAGGATAGGTGATGTCCTATAGGTATGAAATAGTTTTTAAGTTTCCACTCAGGAGAGGAGAGATATGGGTTCAAAAAACAAAAAGACTGGTACTCTGAATTCAACTTGCATTTTACAAGTATATACAATTCAAATAATCTGTTCTAATATTATTGGTGGTGTTCTTTAGATCTGCAACTTCATTTACACTTTGAGGTCTCCAAAAACTTACAGGTGGTTTCTCGTTCATCAACTATCACGTTAGATGTAGTAAGAATATGAAGAAAGTTGGGTATATTGAGTATTAAACCTGTAGTACATCTACATGTAATGGAAGACTTGTTCAATCAACTGGAAAATGTAGGTGGAGTTCAGCAACCTGAATGGTCCAGTTATTTATAGATGTATCTCTAGATGCCTAACTGATGCAAATTTGGTCCAGAAAAGGTTTATCTTTCTAAAATAATCTTCAATCTAGGATACTTAGACCTGGTGTATAGCATGAACTCATATCTTCATTTAATACATGAGTTAAAAATATACCAAGTTTATACAACTTTTTAATGAGAAAAAATCATGATTAACAAGTACAACAAGGTTCAATGACAAAATTATCTCAAATAAATAGGGAAGCTCAAAGAATATG
This sequence comes from Saccostrea glomerata, assembly GCA_003671525.1. Classification (NCBI taxonomy): domain Eukaryota; kingdom Metazoa; phylum Mollusca; class Bivalvia; order Ostreida; family Ostreidae; genus Saccostrea; species Saccostrea glomerata. Next base: position 1,677,886 of record PRKT01000001.1, on the reverse strand, counting down.
TTGGAAACCAAATCCACATTCAAATAGAAGATAATTTGAGCATGTGCATGTTAATGTAAAATGTAACTTCCTGTTCTTTTTTTCAGATTAACAGGAAACACTTGTACTTTATATATATTTATATTGTAATGCCCATGTAAAGCTGCATTTAATTTAATACATTTATAAATACAACATTCATCGAATTGGATAATATTAGTACCAAGGCAAAAAGTGTCATAGGGAAATAAGATTGATACTAAAACAGCTGAATATGCTATTGTAATAGTATTTCAATATCCTTGTGTAGATAGAACATTTTAACACCATTAAAATTAAAAGTACATGGTTGAAGTACATCACAATACTAACACATGTTGAATATCACACGGGTAAAATAAAGATCTGTGTTGCAAAGACCTTACAACAAAGACCTAATTCCAGTTTGGTCCTAAAATTCCGTTCATAAATCTCTTTTTTTAATCTAAGCTATTTAGTTCTTTTTAATATTGAACTAATACTGAAATTGATCTTCAAACTGAAAACAAAATGAAGAAACAGTCTTTGCACAGTCAGCAATGTTCCCTTATACAATGAGCCCGGGGTTCATCATCAATGAGGCTGTGGTACGTGTCCGTCAACATAAAAATTCCTTGTAGCCTTGGGAAGTGTCAGCTCCATACCTTCCAGTTCTTTTGTTAAGATAATCTGACAACCTGCAACGATTCCACAAAACAAAACCATGTAAGGATTGATAATTATATAGTCAGGTTTTGGTATTTCATTCATTGATATATTAAATACATGTACTCGGGATATGTTAAAGTGCATGAGTTGGAAATCACAACAACAAAAAGAAAGTTTAGCATATTCTAACTTCAATGATATCATGTAACTTTCTCTCTGCACTATCGAATCTAAAATAATAAAGCTTTGGAAAAGTTTCAAGTGCTCTTAAATTACAGGAAACACACACATATTGTGTGCTTTGTCATTGTTATTAATATTGTATGTTAAATTTCCTTTTTTTCAATTTAGATTAACACAAATACATAACAGAGGCCCATGGGACTTAAAAGTCACCTGGGTTAAATTAGTTTTTCAGGCTATGCCCACTTTGGACTCACCTGGAATTGACCTAGCTTCGTATCAGATTTATTTTACAGTTCTTGGAACATCATCATATTTATGTCTTTTGCTCTATTCTGCACCCCCCCCCCCCCAGGGATCATGACGTAAAGAAATACGAATCCACACTTTCTGAGAATGCTTGCAAATTAATATTCATTGTGTTATCATGGACTTACTGTTCTTGAAAGAACTTTAAAAAGTTTTTTTTCTTACAATTCCTACAGTTGTAACACATCCTGCTCTAATTGAGTCTGCATCTATTTGAGTTTACAGTATGTCAGAAAGCTTTCGTGCAAGTTTCAACCATTCTTGTAGATCTTAAAGGGAAGATTTTTAAATGATCACATTTATTTTTTGTATTTTCTTGATTATCTCCCTTTGGAAAAGGATTTGACCATAATTATTTCAACCCACCTCACCCATGGATACTTTGCAACAACTTTAATTGACAATGGTTCAGTGGTTCTTATGAAGAAGTTGAAAATGTAACAAGAGGCCCACAGACCTTATAGGTCACCAGAGTATCATGTAACAGTTTTCTAGCAATTGAAATTGGGTCGTGTTTTAAACCAAAAGCCATAAAATTCACAATTTTGAAAAGAGACACCAATGCTTATCATAATAATACACCTAGCATGCTTACTGTGGACAGTTTGGTTACTAAATACCCAGAGGTATATCAGAGCAACAAAGATAAAATGCTTTTCCACTTTATAACCACCGGTTGTGCACCCCACCAAACAGGAACCACTGACCCTGGGGCCTGATATTTCAAAATTTTGGAAATTTTATCATAAATTTTATTTCATCATAAATGGTTGATTAATACCAAAGAGCAGATTTCAAAGCATTAATTTATTTACAAAGTTAGTAACCTCCTCCCCCTGGTACCCCTGATCCAGGGGCCCTGAAATTAATCATTTTGAAAGAGGCACCTTTCTTCATCATAAATATGTAATTAGATCATTGGCATATTAACCAGGTGCAAAGGAAAATATTATCAAAGAATTCAACCATTTTCAATATATAATTATTAGAGCCCCACTCAACACCAGAACCCCTGATCCAGGGGCCCTGATATTCAAAAATTGGGTAGAAACATCCTTCCTGATCACAACTATGTATATAGTTCATTGATTTAATACCCAGGAGCAGAGGAGCAGATTTTAAAAAAAATTTTTGCAATTCCACTATATAATCAATAGATCCTCACCCTAACACCAGAACCCCTGACCCAGGGGCCATGATATTCAAAATCTGGAATAGACATTCTTGCTCAGAATTTATGCTATTTCTCTATATAATCAACCTAACACTAGAACCCCTGACCCTGGGGCCATGAAATTCACAATTTTGGAAGAGGCAGCCTTATTCAACATAACTATGCACTTGGTTTGATTATTCAATGCCCAGGAGTGGAGAAGAAGATTTTAAAAGAAATAATGCATTTTCACTATATAATCTATTCAGCCTCGTCCTAGCACTAGAACCCCGACCCTGGGGCCATGAATTTCACAATTTTAGTAGAGGACTCAATACTGATTACAATCATGTCAACAGTCTGACTGCTTGATGTACAGAAGTAAAGAAGAAGATTTTTAAAGATTGCATTAATTCTAAAGTCTTTGGCCCCAACCCTCAAGCCCCAGGAGGGCAGGGACCATGAAATTCACAATTTTTGTTCTCCTTCAACCATAAATGCTTTGTTTCAAATTTGGTTGAAATTAATAATGGTGATCATTGAGTAAAGTTTAAAACAATTTCTTTTAAAATCTTACCTAGTCTTGAGTTTTCTTTTAAGAAATATGCCAAATCTAGCATGTCATCTTCTCTAAAACAAAGATAAAAACATTTAATTGTATATAATAATGATATGAAACCCCAATCTCATATTAAAATAAGATATTACATCCCTTTCTTTGTTCATCTTTTTGTCATGAGTGAGAGGCATCCCCTCACAAAAGAGCACATTTCTATGAGATCTGTTTTATACAACACATGAAAACATAAACAAAAGGCTATTTGTAACAGACATTTTCATTCAAAATTCTTTTGTCTGCCATGGATCCCTGATTCAGTCTTCAATTACAGTCAAACTTCATTATTTTGAACCTGATTGGGATGAGAAAAAACTTCAATGTATCTGAGGATTCGAGATATAGAGGGAGGAGTACTTATAGAATTTATGGTTGGGACTTCTTCATCACTTCGACATATCCATGGTATTTTAGATATTTGAGTTTGAGATACCACAGTTCCAGTGTATAGATAAACATAGAGAGAGGTCAAGGGTTAGGTATAATTACATGTAACATATAATTCTAATGACTAGACTGCTATTTACCTGGGATTGCATTTTTTTTCAAAGAGCTACCACACATTTAACTATAATATATATATTTTTGCAACTGTGTAATTGTGGTTCATTCATACTTTTTGCAGTTTGACTTGAATTGCAAAAATTACACACACTTACCGTACTTTTAAACTGCATATATTTTTACATCCTTTTTACTATATATGTTTATGAAGTGAGATATCATAAATATATTTTATTGATATGTAGATTTGGTGATTTTGCCTAAATTAGCCTACCATTTTAGAGAGCAGATAGTAATTATTCTGTTATTCTACTACAGATAAGGAGTAGTGTCAGATGGATGTATCCACAGGTATCAGAAATTTATCATCTTACATAGTAAGGTCACACAAACAGACAAAGTAAACTGTGACATCATGCAGGTGTGTGAAATGCATGTCCCTTCTGTAAAAAAACAACTTACTCTTCTACAGGATCAGGGAGTTTGTCAAAATACTCATCTTGTACATAAACATGGCATGTAGAGCAGGCTAAAGATGCTTCACAGGCACCTTGAAAAGAGAAAAAATGTTAACAAGAGGCCCAGGGGCCACATCGCTCACCTGAGCAACTGGCTAGGAAAAAAGCACATATTAGATAAGAACTGAAAGTTTACTGAGGGGGGGGGGGGGG